>ML663023.1:950310-991862 GCA_007570785.1 Antilocapra americana
GGTCCCCCCGACTCGCCGGGGTTTTCCACCGCTCGGTCGGAGATCCGCGGCCGAGCGAGGGGGTGCGCAGCCGAGAGGAGGCCGGGCGGAGGGCCGGGTCGGGCCGCGCGGGCGCCGGGGCAGCGCCCGGAGCTCGGCCGCCGGGCCCCGCGCGTCCCCCCCTCCCCGGCTCTGCCCCGGGGCCTCGCCGCGCCACGAGCCTCTTCTCTCCGGGACGTTGCTGCCTCCTTTCCGTCCCCGGGCGTCCGTCTCCCCATCTGGCTGTCTCCGTCTCTCGATTTCCGTTCCCCTCGTCCTCTGGGTCTGCCCCTTTCTTTCTGTTTCTCCCCTTCTGCCCGTTTCCCGTTTCCCTGGGTGGCTGCCTGCCTTTCTGTTCGCCCTCCGCCTGCCCCGCGGTGGGAGTCTCTCGCGCTCGCTCTCTGTCTCTGGGTGTCTGTGCGTCTCCCTGGTGCCCCCCACCCTCGAATTCAGACATACCCCCACCGGATCGGAGGCCCGGGGCCCCCAGCGGAGTCCGGGAACAGTTTCTTAGACCCGGGGAAAGGAGCGAAAGCCTCCCCCTGCCTTCCGCCTGCCCCCCGGGGCCGGGCCGGGGTCGTCCCTCTGGAACTGAGTCAGAAGCAGGGGAGTCGGCCTTTCCGGGGGCTCAGTTTGCTTGAGTTCCACCCCCGCGAGGCGGCCTGGACAACTGGGCCGTGCTGCCGG
Organism: Antilocapra americana; assembly: GCA_007570785.1. Lineage (NCBI taxonomy): Eukaryota > Metazoa > Chordata > Mammalia > Artiodactyla > Antilocapridae > Antilocapra > Antilocapra americana. The sequence continues at coordinate 951,016 of ML663023.1, forward strand.
CCACCTGCCCGCCCCGCTGCCTGGGCGGGGCGGTTCGGATCTTTTACAAGACGCAGCAGAGGGGGCAGCTGGCCGCCTCGGCGTGGCCGGGGGCGTGGGGCGCGGGGCAGGGGCGGGTGGCCGGCACCCGGGGACAAGGGCACATTTTCAGCGTTTCCGAGGTCCTCGCCCAGCTGGAGGACAGCGGCCTGTAACTCCGGGAACCCCAGGAAAACAGAGGTCAGGGCCGGAGGCCAAAGGCTGGGCTGCTGGCCGGGGGAGGGGGGGTGGGGGTGGGGAAGCAATTTGTCAACAAGGAGCCCCTCACCCTTTGTTACTGTGGCAAGCACCGGCCTTCTGAAACTCCTCCCGATGCTGGGGCTGCTGCTTGGGTGTGGTTGGCCAGTAGTTGGGGCCAAAGAAAAGGCGAGGCTGGGGCTTCGGCCACCCCCAGCCCACCCCACCCCCGCACCCCCTAAACTGGACCTCCTTCTCCTGGGCCTGTGTGCTGGAGGGTGGGCCGGGGAGGATGTGGCCCGCAGAGCTATCTTCATCCTTTGAAAGTGAAATTTCCAAGTGAGTTAGCGCCTTCTCCCCACCCCCAGCCCCTGGGGTCGCGGCAGCGGGCGGGCCAGGCCGCTGGTACCCGCTGCAGCGGGACTTCTGCCGAGCAGATGTCCAGGCGGGCCGCAGCCGCTCATTAGCATCGATTTGTTTTGGAGACGGTTTGTGGCCAGGAGGGTCTGCGGGCTGGAGGGCCGTGGTCTGGGTTGGGGGCGGGGGCGTAGCCAGGGAGGTGGAGCTGCCCGGCGGAGGCAGAGGCAGGCCTTCTGGGCCTGGGCCTGGCCCTTCGTGTCCCCCACCCCCCCGGGGGTTCGTATGTGCTCTGCCAGCGCTGACCGTAGGAAGGAAGCCACGCTGCGCTGACGGGGTCATGGAGTCACAGCGGCTCTAAGCAGCAAGCTGGAGCTGCATTCCTCTTGAGACCGTCGGCTAAGACAGGCTTTGCCAGGCCCTGCTTCCCATTTCACGGGGGCAAATGGGAGTCTGGGGCAGGTGAAACCAGCGGTCAGTGGCCTGGCCCCCTAACCGTGGTCCTGCCCTGCCCCCAGGCCCACGCAGCGAGTTGGAGGGTGAGCCTGGGCCTGAATCTGTCCCCGGACCCCAGAGAGGGCCTGCTGAGCAGATCAGGCCGGGGGTCTGAGCCTGCCAGCCCCTCCCTTCAGTGGCCCCATTCGAGGAAGTCCCGGCAGGCTCTCCCCAGACCCTGCGGTGGTTGCCTCGCCCTTGCGGGTCACCCGGCCCAGGGCCGTGGCTGTGAACACCACGCCCTGTGCACCCGCGTCGTGCACAGCCTGGCAGCGGGCCGCGCCTGTGTTCACCAAGTTGCTGGGCTCTGGGGCCCCGGCCCTTCAGCCGGGGGCACAAGGATTGGACTCTGAGCGGGACCTTGCTCTTGGCACCCAACCGGGGAGCAGAAAACCCTCGCCCAGCTGTCCTCTCCTCTGCTTGAGTTTCTTCCCCTAAATTCAGTTCCTTCAAGGCAGACGCAGCCCTGGATTTAGATATTCTGGGACCCGCTGGGGATCTAGTGGGAGGGAGGCAGAAGGGGGAGCGGGGCGCGGGAGGCAGAAGGGCGTGGGCAGGGTTCAGAGAGGGTGAGCAGCCCTGAGTGACTCCAGGCCCTAGCTCACGGGGACATCTGCTGAGGACCGCCTGTGACGGGCGCCCTCTCCCGAAACTTCCGTGCACTCTACAGTTTAACTCTCACAACCATGCTCAGAGGTGCCCCCATCTTGCAGATGAGGAAACTGAGGCACAGAAAGGTCCAAGTGAGGGAATCCCCTGGCAGTCCAGCGGTTGGGGCTTGGTGCTTTGACTGCCAGGCTCCTGGGTTCCATCCCAGTTCAGGGAACCTAGGTCTCACAAGCTACACAGTGGCCAAGAGAAAAAAAAAAAAATGGTTCGAGTGGGTGAGCTGGGGTTTGAACCAGGGTCTGTCACAGGCTCAGCTGTGAGTGCAGGAGACCCAGACCCTGTGTGTTGGGGGTGTGTGTGTGGGGGGGAAACAGGGAGGGATAGAGACTGGGGGCATCTGGTTTGATCCACTGGAGAAACAAGTCCCCACAAACCTCACCTGCCTTCTGTGCGAATCCAGATGTCACCTGAGCCCACAGGGAAGAACTTCCAGCCTTAAGTGGGAGAGGTTTCCAGAGGAGGTTCCGGAAAGCAGAAGTTAAAGGTGGCAAAGGCGTGCCTTGTTCTAAGGAAGCCTTTGCTGGCCCTGTGTGTGTGTGTGTGTGTGTGTCTGGGGGTGAGTGGACCATTGTACTGGATTACCTGGCCGTAAGGACCCTGAATATTCAGATTTATCCAAGAGAGGAAACGGAGAGGGTGATTGTTCACTTGTCTTGTGAAGCTGACTCTTCGCTCTGCACTGGGCGCTCTACAGGGGGAGGGGCAGGCCAGGGGGCTTCCTTGAAACCTAAGTCCCTCTGGCAAATTTAAGGTTTGATTCCAGGCTCTAGGCCTGGGCAGAGGGGTGGGTGGCTGTTGTCAGCTGTGCTGTTTGGGGGACCTTTCCCTGGGGAGTTGGGGGGCTCTCAACCTGAGCGGGCCTCGGCACCATGTGGGACCGGGCTCACGTGCCTGGGTCTGGACTGTGGGGTCGGCATATCCAGGGCTGGGCCCGGCGCCTGAGTTGTTGGTAGGCATCTCGGGGAAGATGCTGGGTTCTGGAGGGTGTGAGGACCAGCAGGCCTGACTCGGAAGCCTGCGTCCTCGCTGCCCAGCCCCGTCTTTCCCCAGGAGGCTGCCAGGGCAGCGTCCTGTGTCTCTTCACCGCCCTTGTCCCCCGAGAGGGAGACACAGGCTGTCACTTCCTCGCTCTGTGCCTCAGTTTCCACAGTGCTGGGTCGGCCTGTGTCCCCTCCCCTCCCCAGGGAACCTCTCCCTGTGACGCTGGCAGCCTCGGATGTATCGGGGGTTGGCATGAGGCCTCTGGAGATCCCAAGGGTTTGCACCTGGGAGTGGACGGTGGGGTGGTAAGAAGGTGCCCACGCTGGGCTGGGGACGCCCTAACTGTGGCCCCCCAACAGCCCCGAGGAAGGCTGGAAGCTCCAGGGAGCCAGGGGTTTACCGTGGCCACACGCTCATCTGCAAGGGGGCGGGAGTGGGTTTTGAACTCTGCCCTGTGGGGCGCCCAAGCTCCCAGGCCTGGCCGTGGCTGAACCCCAGAGAGCTGCTCGGCCTAAGGGACGCAGCCTCAGCTGCTGGGGCGGGGAGGGGAGCCCTGGCCTCCTGCGGGTTGCCACCGTTCCTTGTCTTCCGCTGCTGTGAGCCTTTCCGTGTCGCCCTGCTGTTGTCTGTTTCAAATCTCGGCTCGCGTCAACATCAGTTGTGTCAGTCAGCTTGAGAGAGTCTCTAACCCTCCCGGTGCCTCGGTTTCTTCACCTGTAAAATGGGGAAAATACAGTATCTATTTCCTAGAACTGAATAAATGAATATATATAAGCCTTACCGGGCTTCCCTGGCGGCTCAGACGATAAAGCGTCTGCCTGGAATGTGGGAGACCTGGGTTCGATCCCTGGGTCGGGAAGATCCTCTGGAAAAGGAAATAGCAACCCACTCCAGTACTCTTGTCTGGAAAAGTCCGTGGATGGAGGAGCCTGGTGGGCTACAGTCCGTGGGATTGCCAAAGGTCGGACATGACTGAGCGGCTTCACTCACTATAAGCTCAGAACAACGCCTGCCCCATAGTCAGGAGCAGCTCTAACTATGGGGAAGCAAAGAGGGGGTGCACTGGGCTAATACCCACAAACCCCTCCTGGCCTTACTGTGCTGCTGACTTTACTCCCGAGTTCAGTCCACAATTGAGACTCTCTGCCCCCAACTCCAGCTGGCTGACTGTTGCTCTGAACAGCTGCTTCCTCATCACCCTCCACCCTCAACCTCCCTTCCAGGCTCTGAACTCCTGGGGGCCCCCAACCTCAGCACCCTCTCTGCCCCCCAGATGGTGCTTGGGAAACCAGCGTCCAACCGCAGGGAACTGCATGGTCTAGAGAAAGGATACTGCTCAGCCTGACGTGCTGGGAGCCCTGGGACCACCCCTCTGCAAAACACGGGGGTCGGCTTGGGGGATCCCCTTCCGGCTCTGGCATTCTGGGCGTCCCATGACTTGTGTGATTCTCAGGGTGGGAGGACGGGATGAGACCCTGAGGGAGGTTCTCAAGTCTCAGGAAGGAATGTCTGACTGTTGGATCAAAAAAAACCATCAAAACTAACTGAGCTGCTGCTTAAAAAAATAAAACACAAGCCAACAAAAAATAAAAGCTGCTAGCAAAGAGCTGACCCCAGCATGAAGTGGGGGGCAGGAGGGGTTCTTGGGGGCTGGGTGGAGGGCGGGCTCCCTGTCCCCTCGCCCACTACTCACTTTGGCTCTGACGCCAACCCAGCCTCCTCATCACCCCCAGGGCGCTGTCCTGAGTGGGGGGCCTGCTGGCTTCTCTTATCGCGTGCTGGCCGTGGTTTTCAAGGATGGGGCTCTGCTCCTGTCATGGGGCTGAGGTCGCTGGGCACAGAGAGGCGAACCGCACCGCTGGACCCGCAAGGCTCCTTGGCGGGGGCCTGGGGCTGGAACTTGGGAGGCTCCCGGGCCGGGCTTCTGCTGGAGCTCAGGGCTGCTGGCCCGGGGAGGCCGAGCCTGGCTAGGCGGGGGCTTGGGGAGAGGCCGGGCCTGGCAGGCTGGTTGGAGCCCCACTCTGTGGGCCCAGCTGGCCCTTAGCTGTGCCCGAGAGAGGGAGGGAGCTAAGGAAGGCAGCCTTCTTCTTCAGCGTCTCTCGTCCCTCCTCGGCGTCTGCTACAACCTGACCCATGGGACCAGTCCTCATCCTCCAGGGTGGTGGGTCTCCTGAAGCATCGTTAGCCCATCTCCACCGAACCTTGTTATGAACCTCAGGCCCATCTTAATCCCTTGGTGGGGTCCTGGCTCCCAGCCCCAAGTTCCAACATGTCCCGTCCCAGCCCCAAACCAGCCCCAGGATCACCTCCGCACGGCTTCTGTTCCCAGGCTTCACTCCTACCCTAAGGGAGCCTGCCATCACTCCCCTGCCTACCTGACCTGGCCTTGCTGAGGAGTCCTGCGGGGGTCAGGCATCAGATAAAAGTCCCTGGACCTCTCTGAGGCCACGCCAGGGGAGCCCCAGGGAGCTCTGGCCTTAGGTGGGCCTCTGCCAGCGTGCTCGGCTCGGACTCTGACTCAGAGCCTCGGTCCCTGGGGATGGAAAGGGACTTGGTGGGGTGAGGGAGCCTCCTGGGTGCTAAAGGAGCTGGAAAGTTAGGCCACCAGTCAGGAGCACGTCCATTCTCTTTGCTTAGGTTGTGGTTGTCCTGAAAACACGGGCTTTGCTGTGGGTCTTGGGAGTGAGACCAGAAATGTGTGGGCGAGGGCCTGGGTCAGGACGCAGACTCCCCTGGGATGGGGCAGGCTGTCTGGACTCGCCTCCCACTGCTCTGCCCGCTGCACCCCTCACCGCTGGGCTGGGAGCAGGGGTCCCCTGGGCGCTGGGATCCAGCAAGATGGTACTTGTCTCTGCTTCTGGGGACCGAGTGCAGGGAGCAGGGCAGGATCTGAGCTGAACCTGCTGGTGGAGTGAGTGAAGCCCTGTGGAGGTGGTTGCAGGCCTGCAGGCCAGCCCCCAGGCCCTCCCTGGAAGCCCTGCGGAGCCCACACACCCGGTCAGCCTGAAGGAGCCAGCAGATCCCCGAGCACTTCTCACTTCCTAGCTTTTCACCAGGTACCTGCCACTTTCAGGAGAAAGTGGGCTGAGGGTAAAGGTGGTTTTGAATGAGGTGTCCAGCCCTGGGCTAGCCTGGCTAGTACCGGGCATCCGTGGGACCCATGGGACTGTACTTGGCCCTTGCTCCCAATGCAGCCCTACCCAGGCCCCTTTGGGGACTGTTCCGATGCACAGAACCCCAGTTTGACTGAGCCAGACTGCTTCTTCAGCCTGCTCTGCATATCAGAACCACCATGGAAGCTTGTTGAAAAAGAAAGGCACTCCACCCTGGAACTTCCACTTCACGAGTCCCCAGGGAATTCTGATGCTCTACCAGGTTTGGAAATCAGGAGTCCAGGGCACCTCACTCATTTTACAGGTGGGGGCCCTGAGCCGGAGTGTCCAGGGTCTCACGACCCGCATGGATGCCTGACCCCAGTCCAGTGCCTTTTTCCCAGTGTCCTGCCCCCAGAGGACCGCCTTGTAAGCACTGCCCGCATTTCTGAATGTTGCTGAAGCTTCCCTCCTCCACAGTGTTTGCAGTGGGGGCATAGATGAAACCTCCAGAGGATGAAGCTGGGGCACACTGGGAAAATCCCCTCTGAGCCTGCCCTTCGGACACACACGCTGCCCTGCAGCGCGCTCTGCTGGCAGGTTCTAGTATCGCCTCAGTCCCTCGCTCCATGCAATCGAGAGGGTCAGGCCCTTGGCTTGGATTGTCCCTTGTTTGACTCGGGGTGGAATGGAGCCGCAGACAGTGATGTGTGTGTCGACTCTGGACTTGGAGCATCCAGAAGAGAAATGCAGTCTACTTCGGGGTTGTTGTTTTTTTTTTTTTTCACCCGAGGTTCAGCCAGCCGAAGTGGCCCAGGATTTCACAGTGACACGGAGAGGGTTAGTTTGCCTGATGCCAGGATGCTGACAGCCGCCGTGACAGGAGGACCCGCAGCAGCGCAGGGAGGAGGGAGCTAATGACTGCTCGGTCCTCAGCGGGGCGCTTGGAGACGGTCGGTCTGGCCCATGGTGGACTCATTGCCACACAGCGTCCCCACTGCCCCTCGAGAGCACCCCCCTTCTTAGTTGAAGAAAGTGCGGTCCAGAGATAAAAAGCAATCTGCTCAGAGGCTTCCCTGATGGCCCAGTGGCTGGGCCTCTGCACTCCTAATGCCATGGGCGGTTCGGGCCCCGGTCAGGGACTAGGTCTCTCATGCTGCTGCGGTGACTGGAGATCTTACATGCCACCACTCAGAGCCGGTGCAGCCAGACAGATACATGCGTGTTAAAAGGAGCTCTTGAGAGCCCCTTGGGCCGCAAGGAGATCCAGCCAGTTCATCCCGAAGGAGATCAGTCCTAAGTGTTCATTGGAAGGACTGATGCTGAAGCTGAAACTCCAACCCTTTGGACACATGATTGCAAAAATCTGACTCATTGGAAAAGACCCTGATGCTAGGAAAGATTTGGGGCAGGAGGAGAAGGGGATGACAGAGGATGAGATGGTTGGATGGCATCACCGACTCAGTGGACATGGATTTGGGTGGACTCCGGAAGTTAGGGTTAGGGTTAGGATGGACAGGGAGGCCTGGCGTGCAGTCTGTGGGGTCACAAAGGTCAGACCCGACTGAGCGACTGAACTGAACTGGCTGAAAAGTAACTTATTCAAAGCTACGAAGCAAGTGATGAAGAGAACTAACACATACGCGGTGTGTATTATCTGCTAGTCTCGCTACTCAGAGCTTTTCATGAGATACCAGATTTAATCTCCATGATGCCCATCTGATGCTCGTAGCATTAGCAGCCCCAGCTCTGAGGTTCCTACAGGAGGAATAACTTGTCCAAGGTCATGCTTGGCTAGGAAGCGGTAGGGACAGGACTTGAACCCCAGGAGATGGGCACAGCTGTAACACCATGCCACCCACCCTCTGCCCAGCCTCCCGGGCTCCGCCGGCCTCACCTGCGGTCTGTGCTCAGTCCTAGGGCCCCGGAGGCCACGGGCACGATGCTGCGGGTCCTGGTGGGGGCTGTCCTCCCTGCCGTGGTGCTGGCTGCGCCTCCGCCCATCAGCAAGCTGGCCCTATTTCCAGATAAGAGCGCCTGGTGCGAGGCGAAGAACATCACCCAGATCGTGGGCCACAGCGGCTGTGAGGCCAAGTCCATCCAGAACAGGTGGGGTCCCGGGGCGGGCGGTGACGACGAGGCAGGGTCCGCACCAGGGCCCAGAGGGGAGGAAGGGGACAGGGCTGCCTGATCCTGGGCCCACCGAGCGGCACGGACGAGCCGTCTCTCCTCTCGCAGGGCCTGCCTGGGACAGTGCTTCAGCTACAGTGTCCCCAACACCTTCCCGCAGTCCACCGAGTCCCTGGTGCACTGTGACTCCTGCATGCCAGCGCAGTCCATGTGGGAGATTGTGAGTACCGCCTGGGCCGCCGGCGCTCAGGGAGGCCCTGGGTGCAGGGTTCAGGGCTGGTGCTGCGGGTTCACACGCGGTCCTTGTAGGAGCTCTTTCTGAAGCTCGGTTCTGACGTCAGTCACTTGTTGAAGTCCTTTTGGGGGCGTCCCACTGTGAGAGAATGAGACCCGGCTCTCTGCCGTGTCCCCTAAGGCCCATCTGCAAGCCCTCCAGGCTTCATCTGGCCTGCCTCACCTTCTGTGCCAGCTAGACCCCTGACCCCAGTCCACCCCCTCTCGGTCTCCCATACCTACCTGTCTTGCCATCACCGCAGGGCCTTTGCACATGCCCTTGCCCTGTTCAGCATACCTTTCTCCCCTTCCCAGCTGGTTGACTTCCAGTCGTTCCTCTGCTCTTGGCTGAGCCCCGTTCCCGATCCCCCAAGCACTGTGCACCCCTGCTTGGAGGATCTTTCACACACACACAGTTTACTTCTGCCTCTGGGTGATGTTGACAAGTCTGTGTCCTCCGCTAGACTCTGAGGTCCTTGAAGGACCAGGCTCAGCCTTCAGAGCTGGCATGTCCCCAGAGCTGGCATGGAGAAGGTGTTCGGAGGAAGGAGGGAGGGAGAGACGAGGAGACAGGAAAGGAAAAAGGAAGGGTGGCTCAGGAACGCTAACCGGGCTAGTCTGGGGTGAGCCTCGGGTTGTGTGTGTGTGTGTAGGTGGGGTGAGGGCGGGGTGGGGGGCTGGAGGGCCACATCCAGGAAGCAGTGTCTGGGCTTAGATCCAGAGGTTCAGGGGAAGTTAAGTGGGCAAAGTCTGGGGCAGCGAGGAGTGGGGTGGGCAAGTACCTCCCAGGCAGAGGGAATGGCAGGCAGATGAGGCAGCAAGGAGCTGGCGGGAGGGGGGCAAGGTTGGGGGAGGGCGGTCTGCCCCAGGCAGCCTGTGAGGGGTCAGGGTCTCTGCGAGGGCAGTGGGAGCCCGGGGGCGCGATTTCAGGCAGAGGTGGGCCGTTTGGGTCCCCACAAGGGGTCTCCTGGCTGCCTGGGGCTGGGGAGGAAGGGGGCAGGACGTGGGGAGACAGGCCAGGAGGCTCCTGCAGGCACTCACTCCCTCGTCTCCCCCGACTGTGCACAGGTGTCCCCGGGGGCTCAGGCTTCCGGGGCTCTGGGATGAGTCTTGGCCCTTGGAAACGCCGCGCCTCTTCTGTCTGCCCTGCCTAGGTGACCTTGGAGTGCCCCGGCCACGAGGAGGTGCCGCGGGTGGACAAGCTGGTGGAGAAGATCCTGCACTGCAGCTGCCAGGCGTGCGGCAAGGAGCCCAGCCACGAAGGGCTGAGCGTCTACGTGCAGGGCGCGGACACGCAGGGCGCCCAGCCCGGCGCCCACCCCCACCCCCACCCCGGCGGGCAGGCCCCCGAGCCCGAGGACCCCCCCGGGGCCCCCCACGCCGAGGAAGAGGGGGCCGAGGACTGAGGCCCCCGAGTCTTCCTCCCCTCCTGCTCCCTGTGGAATGTGGGGGTTTCTCCCTCCCGGGGAAGAGATGGGGGGAGACGCTGAAGCCCCCCCTTTGGCACTGGACGGACTTGGATTCAGACTTGGACTTGGAACGCTTCCCGGTTGCCATGGAGATCTGAAGGGGGTGGGGCTGGGGCCAAGCTGCACAATTTAATATATTCCAGAGTGGGGGGCAGGGGCAGAGATCTTCAGGGCTCTTTTTGGAGATGGGGCAGGGAGCTGTCTCCCTGACCACCTCTGAGATATGTGCCCTTGGTTGGCAGGGAGAGGGGCCTTGGGCTAAGCCGCTGAGGAGGCCGTGCAAACTGCGCCGAGCCCGCAAAGCCCCTCGGTGGGACTGGGCCCTGGCCTGAGGGAGGACACCTTGCCCGCAGCAGCTGGGAGGCAGGGCTGGGAAGAGCCTGCAGAAGGCAGCTCCGGTCCCTCGGCTTCTCCAGAGGCCCCCTGCCCCCCGGGAAGTGTCGCTGGTGGCACTGAGGGGCCCTCCCGCGGTGGGGAGTCAGGCCTGGGCAGGACCCCGCTGACTCCTGGCCCTGGAGCAGGGACCCAGGCTCGCTGGCTTCCTTGGCTTCCCTGGGCAGGCGGGAGGTGGGGGTGGAAGGGCCTGCTGGGCCAGGGGAGGGGCTGACCCTCTCCATCAGACAGGATCCCTCCCTCCCCCTCCCACCTGCCCAGATCTCAGTGCCCCTGACCCTGTTCCAGGCCCCTCAAAGTTAATGGAGCCAGCCTCACCCTCCTGGGGAACTCTCTCTAAACATCTGATGGTGGGGAGAGGTCTCCCTTACCCAGAGGGTTCCTAGGAGGGACCTGGTGGAGCGTGGACTCGGGGTGAGCCTCAAGAAATGAGGGAGAGGAGGCGCGAGGGCTCGCGGAGCGCCCCGTGTCCCCTAGGGTGCTCCAGCGGCCTGGCCCCTGTCCCCGCCTCCCAGCTGCACTTTAGCCCCAGAGAGGACGGACCCCCCTGGGGGGGTGGCAGGCGGAAAGGGAGGAGCCCCCCTCAGCACCCACAGCTGCCTGCATCCGCTCTTCTGCCCTAGGGCCCCTGCCAGCCCCCAGCCCCTGCCAGGGGGAGCCCCGGCCCTCACAGCTGACCCGACGAGAGCTTCTGGAGCTTGTAACCAGTAGACTGTCTCCCCAGGGACCCTGAGTTTTCTCGTGAATAAATTCCTTCAATGCCCATGTTCTCACCCTCGCCAGGAGGCTCTGCTGACCCAGGACACCCCGAGGGGAGGGCCTCAGGCTGCGCATCGAGGACCCACAGGCAGCGCTTGGTCTGCAGCCCCTCTCCGTCCCAGTGGTCCCCACTTTCCTGCCACCCCTCCTGGCTCCTGGCTCCGCACCTTCCTTCGGAGGCTGTTTCTGACCTCGTGTGTACCTTGGGTGGGCCTCCTCGAGAACCTTGCTTCTGACTTTGACCTTTGACTCCTGGGCCCCTGACATCTCCTACCCTCGGAGTGACCCAGCCTCAGCCCTTCCTGGTGCCCCAGCCTGGCTTGGCCTCAGGAGAAGGGGAAACAGACAAAAGCAGTGGTTACAGACTGATATGCAAAGTGGGATGCTTTGCTAAGTACTTTATGTAAATTGACTCACTTCACCCTCGCCACTCCCTTGTGATGCAGTTACTTCATTTTATAGAAGGGGCATCGGAAGTTCAGAGGAATTAAGTAACTTACCTAGGGATTGAGAAAAGTCTCCAACAGGACTTGAACCCAGGCAGTCTGGCTGAATCACTTCTTGGTATAATCTTAGGAACTGCCATTGGTTCAATTCACTTCAGTCACTCAGTCATGTCTGACTTTGCGACCCCATGGACTGCAGCACGCCAGGCCTCCCTGTCCATCACCAACTCCCGGAGTCCACCCAAACCCATGGCCATTGAGTCGGTGATGCCATCCAACCATCTCATCCTCTGTCGTCCCCTTCTCCTCCTGCCCTCAATCTTCTGGTTTGTTGATCACTTACTATGTGACGGACTGGGTGCTTGACAATGCTTGGAGTCCTTTCCCCCTCAAAATGACCCTATGGATTTGGTATCATTACCTGCATGCGGCTGAAGTTGGAGCTCCCAGATTCTCCACTGAGACCAGGCAGATGGTGTGAGAACTCTCTGATTCTTTCTTCCTCACACGCATTGCTGTAGCCACCAACACCAGGCAGTTTGTAGATGCCTGCTAAGTCGCTTCAGTCGTGGCCGACTCTTTGAGACCCTACACTGTAGCCCACCAGACCCTGCTGCCCATGGGATTCTCCAGGCGAGAACGCTGGGGCGGCTTGCCATTTCCTTCTCCAGGGGATCTTCCCAACCCAGGGATCGAACCCGTGGTTCTTATGTCTCCTGCATTGGCAGGCAGGTTCTTTACCACTAGTGCCACCGGGGAAGCTGCATCATTTCTCACCCATGGAGAGTCTTCGTTTTGCAAATGTGGAATGAGTGCCTTTGCTCCGGAGTGTGTTCCCCAGGCTGGCCGACAGTGGCGCCCAGATTCCGGTCTAGCGCCTTCTGGTGGTGACAGCTGTGTCCTGCACACCGGGCTTCTCCCGGGTACCACGCTTTCCCCGCGTGGCTGCGCTTCACCGCCGTGTAGGTTGCGGACGTCCCAACGACGGAGAGGCGCTCCTTGCAGTTGTGCAGACGCAGCTGTCCTGGGGGCCCTTTGTCCCTTGTCATGGAATCGGGTTGGAGAAAACTGTGCATCCGCACCCAGCCCTCTGACCGCTCGCCATGCAGGGACACTCTGGCCGTGTTACTAAGCCCTTCTACACAACCGGGGTGGGGGCTGACTGGAGGGCGCAGAGAAATACTCGGGGGCCACGTTCAAATGGAGGGCTTCCCTGGGTGGTGTCCTTGGACCTAAGCCCCTGAGACCTGAGCATCCTCTTGGCAGAATGCGTCTTGATTAGCAGCTGCCTTCATTTATCCCGTGAATGAAGCAAGGTGGGGCATAAATGGGTAGATACCTAAAGAGATACAGGGCTTCCCTGGTGGCTCAGACGGTAAAGCGTCCGCCCGCAATGCGGGCGACCCGGGTTCAATTCCTGGGTGGGGACGATCTCAGGAGAAGGAAATGGCAGCCCACTTCAGTACTCTTGCCTGGAAAATTCCATGGACGGAGGAACCTGGTGGGCTACAGTCCATGGGGTTGCAAAGAATCGGACATGACTGAGCAGCTTCACTTTCACGTAAAGAAATTAGTAAGAGGCTGCTTGGAAAGCCGGCAGGAAGCTGGGCTGTGATGCCAAGGAGGCGGCCTGCAGGTGGCAGGCCTGGGACAGCAGCCGGAGTTCAGACTTCACGCTCTGCAATAAGAGCCGTGGCAATGTCTGCACAGAACTGGGTCTCAGGGAGATGAAAAGCAGCCTCGTGGGAGGATGAGGTTTGGCGGGGGGTGCTGGTGACCAGCTGAGAACTGCAGGAGGCCAAGCAGGAGGTGATGGGGGCCAGAACTGGGAGGGGGTGGGGGAGGGCTAGGGAAGCGGGGCGCACAGGAGAGGCGCTGCTGATCGGCCATGCGCGCAGCCAGCGAGAGAGCCAGACTTGGAGCTCAGAGGCGCGTCGCTGGCTCCGGATGGGAGCGAGGTGCGAACTACCGCCTGCTGACCTTTCCCTTGGCCAACATCAAACTGAACCACCAAGACGGCTCTGAGGAAAAACTGCGGGTCCCCCCGCCACTGCTCACCCCCAAACCCACAAAGGTGGAGGGACTGAAAATCTTGACAAGGGATAAACCCTAACGCAGCCCTGTCCACGCTGGCCTTTCTCCAGATGGGCGTGCGATTAGCACAGCCCCCTGCCTTGTTTACCTGTGGAGAGCCAATAACTCCTGTCTGGTTTTCCTCCCCAGCTCTGAGCCTCTGGGAAAATCCAGAATTCCCAGATTCACATCCTGGCTGGGCTGTGTCTTGAGCCAGTCCCTGAGGATCTGAGTTTCCCCATTAGCAGGTTGGGGAATATTGATCACACCCACTTCCCTCCCACGGTCGCGGTGAGCGTTGTGTGAACCAGTGTACCTGCAGAGCTTGAGCAGTGCCTGGCATACAGTGGGGCCTCAGCGACTGTCAGTCACTGTGATAGTCACTCTTCAGGGGCTTCCCTCATGAGCCAGTGGTTAAGGCTTCACCCTCCAGTTCACAGGGTGCAGGTTTCACCCCTGGTTAGGGAGCCAACACCCTGCATGCCTCACAGCCAAAAACCCAAACCTAAAACAGAAGCAATATTGTCATAAGTTCAATGAAGACTTTAAAAAGGGTCCATATCAAAAATCTTAAAAAAAAAAAAAAGATAATTGAGAATAACCAATTGACCCGCAACCGCAGATGGTTGGGCTGAGAATTTTGTCCATCACTCACTGAACATGTATTTATGGCAACCTAATACACGCTGAGGACACAGCAGTGAACCAAAGGTGGCTCCTGGTAAGGAATCTGCCTGCCAGTGCACGAGACGCGGGCTTGATCCCTGGGTGGGGAAGATCCCCTGGAGAAGGAAATGGAAACTCACTCCAGTATTCTTGCCTGAGAAATCCCATGGACAGAGGAGCCTGGTGGGCTGCAGTCCATGGGGTCACAGAAAGCTGGACATGACTTAAGAATTCAACAGCAACAACAAGATATGCCAAGGGTACCACAGTGAGCGAAAGAGACAAATCCCTGCCTTCAGTTAAGCCGCTGGTTAATGGCTCCTGTGAGAACAGCCCTGAGCAGGCCTCCCAGCCTCCCTGGACCCTGGTTTCTCCACCTCTGTCATGAAATGCTCTTCTTGGTCCCCTGTGTGCTGACTGGCAAGGAGGCTTGGGACAGGAGACTTCCTAAGACTCAGCTGCCCCATTCTGGCACAAGCTTTCACTCTTGAGGGAGGGAGCACCCTGTGGCTAGAAGTAATCAAGAAAAAACTGAGCATCCTTGAAGGTCCCTCTCTACCCTGAAATGTTAAGGACATCTAAGACTATATTATTCCATGAACGAAATGACAAATTTAGGTACACAAACTTCTGAAAAGATCCTGATAATAATAATATTATTATTATTATTAATTATTCAAGATAATAATTGTGGCCACAAGGTTGCACCACTATGCAGGCCCAGTCTTGAAGAATTATTATTATTATTTTTATTATAGCAAAGTACAGTTTATAATGTAACAAACATCTGTGAATCTATCACCCGGAATGAACAGATCCTAACATTTTGGGCCACGTTTTCTTAGTATTTTTTTTTCCCAGCCATACTATGAGGCTTGCTGGAATCTTCCATCCCAACCAGGGATGGAACTCAGCCCCAGACTGGACCGCCAAGGAATTCCCTAGATTTTACAAACACGTTGTTTTTTAAATGAAGTATAGTTGATTTACAGTGTTGTGCCAGTCTCTCCTGTACAGTGACTCAGTCTATACACATACACATTCTTTTTAAAAAACATATTTTCCATTATGGCATTACAGAGTATGAAGATAGTTCCCTGTGCTATATGTTAGGACTTGGTTGCTTGTCCATTCTGAATGTAACAGTTTGCATCTACCAAACCCAGACTCCTAGTCTATCCCTCTCTTTTTCCCCTAGATTTGTTTTTTTTTTTTAATAAAGGAATCAAACTGGAAGAGCTAAAGCGGAGCGTGCCTGCACGCTAAGTCGCTCAGTTGTGTCTGACTCTGCAACCCCGTGGACTGCAGCCCGCCAGGCTCCTCTGCCCCTGGGCTTCTCCAGGCAACAACGCTGGAGTGGGTTGCCATTTCCTCCTCCAGGGGATCTTCCCTACCCAGGGATTGAACTGGAGGCTCTCATGTCTCCTACACTGGCAGGCAGGTTCTTTACCACTGGCGCCCCCTGGGAAAGCCAAAGCAGAGGGAATAATACTCAATTATATATATACGTAAACATTTTAAAGTGTGTTTAACTGATTTCGTTTTGGCGGCACCGGGCCTTCCTTGCTGCCCGTGGCCTTTCTCTCTCCGTGGCGGTCTGGGCTCCTCTGTCGCGAGCACAGGCTTCTCACTGCGGTGGCTCCTCTTGCCGTGGAGCACGGACTTTAGAGTCGGAGGGCTCCGCAGCGGGCACGTGCGCTCTGGGGCATGTGCTAGGCAGTTGCGGGGCACAGGCCTCGTTGCCCCACATGTGGAATCCTCCTGGACCAGGGATCGAACCCGTGCCCCTTACACTGGCAGGCAGGTTCTTTACCACTGGACCACCAGGGAAGTCCTCACTGTATACTTCTAACTTCCACAAAGTTAAAATGCACCAAGCACATTCTCCATGCCAAATGGCTCCAAGGCTCATCCCGGGCGTATGTCCACCACCCGTTTCACAGCTGGAGAGACATGAAAAAGCTTGGCCAAGGTCACAGAGCAAGTAACAGGATCGGGATGATGAACCGAGGAAGCATCACAGACTCAGTGGACACGGGTTGGAGCAAACTCTTGGAGATCGAGGAGGATGGAGGAGCCTGTCGTGACGGAGTCAATTAGGTCGCAGAGCGTCAGATACGACTGAGAGACTAAACGACACCAACGCTTGGCTTCAAAGTGTATTCTACACAGCACTCCTCAGCTTTGCTGTTGCTCACATAGGAAACCCCTGGGCTGGGGACCTCTCCTCAATGTTATGTGGCATCCTGGATGGGAGGGGAGTTGGAGGGGGAACGGATACATGTATATGTATGGCTGAGTCCCTTTGCTATCCACCTGAAACTATCACAACATTGTTAATTGGCTATATTCCAATATAAAGTAAAAAATTAAAAAAAAAATCCCTGGGCTGAAGAAGTTACTGCAGAGCTGAATGCATTCCCATTTTACAGATGGGAACACTGAGGCTGGTAGCTGACAATGACACAGCACCATAAAATTTACTGATGGTACCAACAACCCTGAGAGGTGGGTGCTGTATTGTTCTGCTAGTTACTGCAGAGGAGCAAACAGTGGCCCAAGGAGATGGAGTCGCTTGTCCTAAGTCCACAGAGCTGGTTAGCCGTGAAGCTGGGATTCCAAGTCTGCTCTTTCTGACTTTCTGCCCAGAGCTTGGGATCCTGTTCCCTGAGGCAGGACAGAAATTGTCATGCTGGTGCAGGTGGTGTTGGGAGGGAAGGCAAGCTTTCCCTTGCTGCATAGCCCAGCTATGGGTGGGGATGGGACTCTGGGCACCACATAGCAACTTGGGGCGGGCTACGCAGGCTCTTGAAGTTTCTCTGGGTGTTAGGCAGACCTGAGTGTCAGTTCTCCTTGATCTCTTGCAGCTGGTGACCTTGAGAGAGGCCTTTGGCCTCTCCTAGTCCAGTTTAACAGTTACCTCTTAGCATTGGTGTGTGGGTAGGAATAACAAAACGAAGCCCCTGGAACATAGCAGGAGGCCGTATTTTCCTGTTTCTGTGGAAGGAAAAAGACCCCAGCCACCTGAGATTTTCTTTACATTCTTCCTCGTTTCCTTTTTTTCCATAGCAATTATCATTCTGGGTTTCCAGGTGGCTCAGTGGTCAAGAATTCACTTTATAATGTGTGAGATGCAGGAAACATGGGTTCAATCTGAGTTGGGAAGATCCCCTGGAGGAGGAAATGGCAACCCAGTCCAATATTCTTCCCTGGAGAATCCCATGGAGAGAGGAGCCTGGCGGACTGCAGTGTGTAGGGTGACAAAGAGTCGGACACCACTGACCACTCACACAATTATCATCCTATGACCACTTTAAACATTTTTTATGCTTAGCAAACTCTATGAAGTTGGATCTTTGTTTTGGTTTTTGTAGTGTTGCAATTGGACAGAACAGTGTCTGACACTTAGTAGGTGCTTGTTATAAATGTTTGTTGAATTCATGATCAAGACTATCCCCCCCCCAAAAAAAAGAAATGCAAAAAGGAAAACTGGTTGTCTAAGGGGGCCATACAAATAGCTGAGAAAAGAAGCTAAAGGCAAGGGAGAATAGGGAAAGATATACCCATCTGAATGCAGAGTTCCAAAGAATGGCAAGGAGACATAAGAAAGACTTCCTCAGTGATCAATGCAAAGAAATAGAGGAAAACAATAGAAAACAATAAAAAGCAGAGACATTAGTTTGCCAACAAAGGTCTGTCTAGTCAAGGCTATGGTTTTTCCAGTAGTCATGTCTGTATGTGAGAGTTGGACCATAAAGAAAGCTGAGCACCAAAGAATTGATGCTTTTGAACTGTGGTGTTGGAGAAGAGTCTTGAGAATCCCTTGGACTGCAGGGAGATCCAACCAGTCCATCCTAAAGGAGATCTGTCCTGGGTGTTCATTGGAAGGACTGATGCTGAAGCTGAAACTCCAATACTTTGGCCACCTGATGTGAAGAACTGACTCATTGGAAAAGACCCTGATGCTGGGAAGGATTGGGGGCAGGAGGAGAAGGGGATGACAGAGGATGAGATGGCTGGATGGCATCACCAACTCATTGGACATGATTTTCAGTAAACTCTGGGAGATGGTGATGGACAGGGAGGCCTGGAGGGCTGCAGTCCATGGGGTCGCAGAGAGTCAGACACGACTGAGCAGCTGGCCTGCCTGCCTGCCTTAATCCATACTAACCTGTAACGTGTCAAGTAGAGATTCTTCTTAGTTCTGGTTGTGAGGGGAGGGAGGATACACACAGCAGCCTTACACAGGGTGTGCCAGGCCAGTCTACCTGCAGTGACCCCACCCCACCTAGCCTGGGGATTCCCTGTTCCCACTCTGGTAGACTGGGGGACTTCACCCTTAGTGCCTGGCACTGTCGGGGAACAGGATGGTTTCTGTGGGGAAGGACTTCCAGGAGGAGGTTGCCATCTATTTAAATTAAAGGTCTGAAGGAAGCACAACAAATTACATATTAACAGGGCTCCCCTGGTGGCTCAGCGGTAAAGGATCCGCCTGCAATGCAGGAGATGCAGGTTCCATCCCCGGGTGGGGAAGATCCCCTGGAGAAGGAAATGACCACCCAGTCCAGTATTCTTGCCTAGGAAATCCCATGGACAGAGGAGGCTGGCGGGCTAGAGTCCATGAGGTTGCAAGAGTCGGGACATGACTTAGCGACTAAACAACAACATATGTGTAACATACATGTACACATATGTCAAGCGATATAGGTCTGCCCAATATCTCCCAACTGGCTCGCCCTGGTAGCGGGTGGGCAGCCCCCTGTTGGAAGCAGTCCTGGATGAAGGTGGCCCACAGCCCCCTTCTCCGAGTTCCTCCTGCGCCAAGTGTGGGTGGGGAGAGGTAGGCGCGGGGGGCGGGGGCCCGCTAGAGCTGGGCGGCGACCTGGCACGGCCGGGCTCTCGGATCACCCCTCCGCAGGCCTAGGGGTGCCGGGGCTCGGCTCTGCCCGCCCACCGCGGGGCGGGACGCAAGCTCCGCGGCGCGGGGACCGCGCGCTCCGGAAGCAGCCGCCGCGCCTCCGCCGGCGCCGGGCCCTCGCGGCGTCTCCCGGGTCCCTGGGCGCCGGCCCGGCCCGCGGCCGCCTCTGCCTCTCCCGGGCCGGCGGCTCCTGCCGCAGTCACCAGCGGCGGAGCAGCGCTCCAGGTACCGGGCCCGGGCGGGAGCGGGGTCTGAGACCCGCGGCCGGGTGGCGAGGGGGTTCTTCCCTCCCGGCCGGCCGGCCAGCGTCCTCCAGCTCGCCGCGGGGACCGCGTCCGCCGGAGCCCGGGGTGCCTCTGCGCCGGGTCCGGGACCTGCCCTTTCCGCCGGGGTCTGGGCTCTGGCCCGTGGGTCCCCCACCCTGCGACCCCCAGCACCCCTCTCCTCCCTTGGCACCTCTGCACGTCCACTCGCCGAAGGGGGCTTTGCCCCGGCCTGGAGAGCGCCCTGTGGCCCCGGGCTCTCACCTCCTGGGTCCCTGCCCTCGACTCCTTTCAGGGGCTCTGTGCCCACCCGGCCAAACGCCCCGAGTCCCCGTTCCCGTCCTCCTGGCTTGCCGCTAGCTCCTGCTCTTCAGGTGCCCCATCCCAAACTTCCTACCCAGGTGTTTGCTCCAGGTGTTTCTGCATCCCATCCGAGGACGCCCCCAGACCCCCTCTCCATCCCCCTCGGGCTGCTGACCCTTGACCCAGAGGCCACCCCACTCCCATCCCCGCCTTCCCACCAGTCAGCCTCCACACCCACCCCGCCTCCTCCTCTGGACCCCTCTGGGGCCTCACGTCCTCGCCCTCCGCCCCCATGGTCCCAGAGCAAGGCGCTGCCAACCGCAGCACCTCGGACTGGGCATCGGGGCCGCCGTGGGCACCCGGGGGCAGCGGCTGGGTGGCCGCTGCGCTGTGTGTGGTCATCGCGCTGACTGCGGCGGCCAACTCGCTGCTTATCGCGCTCATCTGCGCGCAGTCCGCGCTGCGCAACACGTCCAACTTCTTCCTGGTGTCGCTCTTCACGTCGGACCTGCTGGTGGGGCTGGTGGTGATGCCGCCTGCCATGCTGAACGTGCTGTACGGCCGCTGGGTGCTGGCGCGGGGCCTCTGCCTACTCTGGGCCGCCCTCGACGTGATGTGCTGCAGCGCCTCCATCCTCAACCTCTGCCTGATCAGCCTGGACCGCTACCTGCTCATCCTCTCGCCGCTGCGCTACAAGCTGCGCATGACGCCCGCGCGCGCCCTGGCGCTGGTCCTCGGCGCCTGGAGCCTGGCCGCGCTCGCCTCCTTCCTGCCCCTGCTGCTGGGCTGGCACGAGCCAGGCCGCGCGCGGGCACCCGCACCGGGTCAGTGTCGCTTGCTGGCCAGCCTGCCCTTCGTCCTCGTGGCGTCGGGCCTCACCTTCTTCCTGCCCTCGGGCGCCATCTGCTTCACCTACAGCAGGATCTTGCTGGCCGCCCGCAAGCAGGCCGTCCAAGTAGCCTCCCTCACCACCTGCACCGCCGGCCAGGCCTTGGAGACGCTGCAGGTAAGGGGGGCGGGGGGCGCGGCAAGACTGGGCTGGGGGACGGGGAGGAAGGAGCAGTCACTGGGTGCCCACGGGCATGCACAGCTCAGTAACAGCTGCTGGCACTTCCAAGTGGTCCTTCCCAGTGCCCATCTCCCTTCTGAACTCCAGACTCAGTGCCCAACTGTCCGCAGGCCCCACCAGGATGTGGGCACAGGGCATTCAGGGGTCCCAACCGTCCCCACTGGCTCCTCGCCCATCTTCCCCATCACGGGCCAATGGCACCATGACGGCCCAGACACTCAGGAATAATTTCTTTCTGTCCTGCTCATGGGATTCATCCACAAGCCCCTCTATACCTGTGTCATCTCCATGGACACCGTTCCGATCTCCTGACCCAAGCCACCATTGCTTCTTACTCTGGAGCCCTCTTTCCCTTCCTGTGCTGCGTCTCCAATGAGGTGCACTGGCTCAGGAGCTCTGGGGCTTTGCTGCCCCACAGCGCATGAGACCTTCTTTCCCCAACCAGGGACTGAACCTGTGTCCTCTGCTTTGGAAGACGGATTCTTAACCACCCGACCACCAGGGAAGTCCCTCACCTGGGAGCCTTTGATGGGCTCCTGCTGACTCCCGCCGCCTCCGCTCCAGACCCCTCCTGTCCATTTTCTGCACAAAGAGAAACAGAAGGGTGATGCCCTCACTCCTTTGCTCCAAACCCTTCGGTGGCTCCCCATGGCTCTTAAGATGCAGAGGAGACCCGGGCCAGGATCTGGCCTGGGGCCTGGTCCTGCCAGCCTCTCCAGCGGCACCTCCTCCCACTTCTCTGCACCAGCCCTGTGTCCTTCTGACGCTTCTAGAAGGTGCCAGACTGCGCCCAGGTCTTTGACTGGCTGTGCCCTCTGGAGTGTTCTTCCCCTGGGGCTGTCCTTACCTGGCTCTTTAGTTCACAGGTTACTCCTTCCCAGAGGCTGACCCTGACCGCCCTATCTGCAGACCTCCCTGCCATCCTCTACCCTGTTATTCTCCATCTCGATCCCCAGTTTATTTGTTGGTTTGTTCATCGTCTGCCTCCCTCACTGGCGTGTAAGCTCCCACAAGGGCTGGGCTTCTCTGGGTGGGTTTTGATCTCCACTGCGCCTGGCAGGTGTCCCCTGGTTCCTTGAGAGTGGGGTGGGTGCTCTTGGCTCCAGCCCTGCAGTGTCCAGAGTGTAGCCGCTGGCTCAGCACCTGAGTCCTGGCGCCCTGCTGCCCAGGGATGGGTGTTCAGACCGCCCAGACCTGAGCCCAGACAGTTAGACCACAGGCCCCCAAGAAGGTCACAACGGGGCTCTCTAGTGTCCTCCAGGTGTGGCCTCGGGGGTGGGAGGTGTCTGCAGGAGGGGAGGTCCCTGGGCGGGGGTGGTGGTTGCTGGATAGATGGGGCACAGAGGCTGACATCCTGGTTGGCAGCCCCCAAGTGGCTGGTCCATGTCACCCCTGCAGTGAGGCCCATCAGCTCGGATGGTGGCGTCCTGGGTGGGCAGGAGGCCTTGGCTGCAGCCGGCCCTCTCCTGATCTGCACTCACTGGAGGGCCTTCTCCGGTCTCCGCAGCGGGCTGTGAGCCTGACTCGGTTCTCGAGCTGCCGTGGGCTAGCCACGCCCTCTCCCTAGGTTCTTGTAGAGGAGAGTTTCCCAAACTTCAGGCTTTTGGGAACTGCCTCCTGGCATATCTGCCTTGCTACCCCCTCACACAGTCTGCGAGTCTCTGCAGCCATATGGACCTAGCGTCTTCTTGGAGTCATCTCACTTATCTTTATACTTCCATGAATTTATTTAGAAAGAAAACTTCTTGTCTCTTTTACTAACGGAAACATCAGTATCCTTGCCAGAAATAGAAGGTGATCAAAACCACAACCTCAGTGAGGCTGCAGAAGCCCCAGCAGTGTCGCTGAAGTCCAGCCTGGATGGCTGGAGACGCTGAGCCCAAGGCCTGCTTTCTCCTTGTTAGATGTTGGAGGGATGTTAAAGATACAGCAGCAGCAGCGAGAGACTTTCTCTTGACGTAACCAGAGGAGCTGGGAGGACGCTCTAGAGGCCTCTGTTCTTCCTCTGTGACTCAGTTATTTTGTAGGGTGTTCATTCACCATCCAAGGTCACCTTCCCGTCTCACTCTGCCCTAATGACTAAGGAGGTGTGGAGCTGGCTGGTCTTGGTGGGGTTGGAGTGGAGAGGTCTAGATTCTTGGCTGCAGTGGTTCTGTGACACACAGATTTTCTTTCTGTGAAGCTAACCAGCTGGCACTTGGGTTTTTTAAAAAATAATATTTATTTATTTATTTATTTTTGGCTGTGCTGGGTCTTCACTGCTGTGCGAGCTTTTCTCCAGTTGTGGCTCATGGGGTTAGTTGCTCCAAGGCATGTGGGATCTTCCCGGGTCAGGGATCGAACCCACGTCTCCTGCACTGGCTGGTGGATCCTTTACCGCTGAGCTACTGGGGTAGTTCCCTGGCCCCAGGGTTGAACCTGAGACTGTGGCCTCAGCACCTGGGCAGGTGTCCAGCCTCTGAGCGCCCGCGGTGTGCTGGGCACTGAGCTGAGAGAATCCCCCAACTCCCAAAGGGGCCAGGAACCCCCGTCCCTGCTTGACGGCTGGAGAACTAAGGACCGATAGGGGAGGCGACTTGCCCGTGGTTGCAGGTCTGGTCAGGGAGGTTCAAGCGCGGAGCCCTGTGCTGCCAGTAGGCGGTCAGTGCCCTTAAAACACGGCTCCAGGGTCAGCACCCTGGGTCCCGCGCTCTGCTCCGCTGGCTGTGCCGCTCGGTCTCCTCTGCCGGGCCTTCCTGCTTTGCCCCTGTCTGAGGCGCTCCCTGGCCTCAGTCCTCGGACCTCCTTGCTTTTTTCCACACTCACTTCCTCAGTGAGCTTGCCTCGTGCCGTGCCCGGAAGTACCACACACACACTGATGACTTCCAGCCTGGACCGCTCACTTCCTTCGCCCCCTGCAGGATCTGGGATTTTTTTTTCCCAGGCTCCAGACGTAGTCCTTGACTTGTCTTCCTTACATCGACTAATTGATGTGAGTTGCTCGGGCCAGGAGCCTTGGGGGCGGCCTGTCTTCTTCTCTCGTGTGCTGTGCTCGAAACACACGTAGGCCCTGACCATCCCCGTGTGTCAGCTGCTGTCCCCCGTGGCTGAGCCCTTCATCCTATGCCTCTGGCTTCCTGAGCCCATTCCTGCTTCCTTTCCACTTACACTGCAGCCATAGCGATCCCTGGGAATTCCCTGGCAGTCCAGAGGCTAGGACTCAGCACTTTTCCTGCTGTGAGCGACTTCGATCCCTGGTGAGGGAATTAAGATCGCACAAGCCGTGAGGTGTAGCCAGAAAGAGAGAGCAGCGGCAGGCCTTTCGTGTTATCCCTTGCCCCCTGTCTGGTCTCCTTTCTCCCCGCCCCACTCTTTCTGTCTCAGCCGCACTGGGCTCCTTGCTGCTCCTTGAGCACCAAGTGCACTCCTGCTGTTGTGTCTGCCTGGAGAACCTCACGTCACCACACAGATCTCCCCTGACTTCTGTTCCTTTCCTCTGGCCTCTGCGTGGCTGTCTTACTAACCTCTTGGTTAGTAACAAGATCTCACTTGCACAGACCCCCTCCAGCCCTCATTTCCTAAGTTGTTCTCAGCAGCAAAGGCCACCACCTGACAAACTGTACACTTTCCACTTGTTGTTGGCGTGTTTACTTCCACCTACCAGAATGTAAGCCCTGTGAGGGTGAGGACCTGTCTTGACTGCTGTATTCTCAGCCTCTGAAGGAGTGTCGTGAGTGTTCATTGCACAGTGATGGGAAGAACGAAATGGACCCAGTGCTTCCCGGAGCCCAGGATCCAACCCCAGCTCCCGCCCCGCCCTTCTCTTCCACGCTTAGAAGCAGTGCTTGTAGCTGATGGAGCCTGCACGTCTTAGTACATTCATTCGCTTCCTCGGTGCTGTGTTCATACTTCTCTTTTTATTTATTTATTTAACTGCACTGCGTCTTAAAAGTACAAGTCGCTCAGTTGTGGCCGACTCTTTGCAACTGCGTGGACCGTACAGCCCATGGAATTCTCCAGGCCAGAATACTGGAGTGGGCAGCCTTTGCCCTCTCCAGGGGATCTTCCCCACCCAGGGATCGAGTCCTGTCTCCCGCGGAGCCCCATCTCCCGCCTCGCAGGCGGATTCTTCACCAGCTGAGCCACAGGGACCTGGGCCTTCGTTGCGCATACGGGCTCTTCAGTCTTCTGAGCGGCATGTGTGGTGTAGCTCCCCGACCAGGGCTGGAATCGGGCCCCTACAGTGCGGTCAGAGCCCCGGCCACGGGACCGCCGGGAGCTCCGCTGAGGACCTCTCTTGTGCAGGAGGTGTCCTCGGCTTTGAGGGTGGGCATGAGTGGGTCTGAGAAGGCCCTGCCCTCTTGGAATCCACGTTCTGGTTGGAGAGAGAGATGGTAGTCACGAGACCCTATCACGATGAGGGTTCTGGAGCTTATGAGAAGGGTGTCTCTTCTAGTAAACATCTAAAATCTGTCACTCCCTGTGTGTATGTTTGGAAAATCAGGGAAGTCACAAAACCAAAGGCTGAGCGGCGTCTTCATGGGTCATTTAGCCTCTGGGCTTCCCAGGTGGCGCTAGCAGTGAAAAATCTGCCTACCAGCGCAGGAAACACAAGAGACGTGGGTTCGATCCCTGGGTCGGGAAGATCCCCTGAAGGAGGAAATGGCGGCCCACTCCAGTATTCTTGCCTGGAGAATCCCATGGACAGAGGAGCCCGGCGGGCTATGGTCCATGGGGTCAGGAAGAGTTCGACACAACTGAGAGACTAACACACACACCCTGCCTCTGAGGCAGTGACTCTCGGCCTCTCAAGCCTGAAATATGTCTGCGTGAATATCTCCCGCTTTCTGGAACGCCTTTTCTCTTGATTTGAGTAAGGAAGTGTCAGACTCCACCATCCAGCAAATACCTAGCTTAAAGTCCCTCAGCTTGCTTCCCAAACCACCCAGATCCTAAGCAAGCTTCCTGCCGGCTCGTCTCCTTACTGCCTGGAGAACTGCCTGTGTTTGGGGACTTGGCTTCTGGGAGGCAGCCTTACTCTGGCCTCCTGGGTTGTGACCCTCTTTCACCACCTGAGGTGGCATGCCCCAGAGGCCAGCGCATCCGGCCTGGGGGTGGAGGTGTTTTCATTGTCTGGACCCAACAGAGCTGATGAGAAGGAACAGAACTTGGGGTGAGTGGGTGTTAGGCCCCGTTCCTCCTCTTCCTGGCCCCACTGAACCCTTGGCTTCTTCCTCGATCCAATCTCTCGTTTCCCCACAGAGGGAGGGGGCTGGCTACCAGTCCCTGAAGTCCTGGCCCTTCCTGGAGTTTCAGACATGGTTGCTGAGCCGGCTGGAGCGTGTTTCTCTGCCTTTATGTGCCTGTTGATGCCAATGAGCCTTTAGAAAGCCGCTGGTTGGCTCAGTGGTTTCAGCCAGGTCCTCCCAGCCCCAGGGGCTGTGAGAAAGGAGTCCTGCTTAGAGGTCAGGCAGGGGCTGTGGGCTGGGGTGCAGAGGCGGGGCGTGAGAGGTGGTGATGGTGCCCGTGAGATGCAGCTGGGGCCAGTGTGTGTGAGAGAAAGGTGGGCACCCCTGTGGTGATGGTGCTCACCCCTGGGGCTTTCAGAGGGACCTCTGTGGGTGCTCAGCCTCCTGGGGAGCAGCAGCAGGCCTGGCTGGGCGTCCCTGTGTCCTGCGCCCCTTTCTCTCTCTGCCAGGACTCTTGTGTCTCTGCGGTCACACACTCTCCCCATTGCCTTCCTCTCCACCTCATCGTCCCCCCCCTCCCCCTCTCCTCCGCCTTCCCTCCCTCCGTTTCTCCTCCTGGTCCTCCTCCCCCAGCTCTCTCCACCCTCCATCACCCAGCTATGCATCATTCTGTCTTAGCGATCCATCTTCCCTCCCATCTCTGCCTCCTCCTCAGAGGAGGCTGTGATCCCAGAAATATCTCAGAGGGGGAGGAGGGGGTGAGCAGGAGCAGAGCTGAGCGTGACAGGCTGGGCCACTGCTCAGAGCGAGGCAGCCTGGTGCAGCCGGGACGGGGTGGGGTCTTGTCCATCTGTCTGGGCACAGGTTCAAATCCTGCCTCTTTCTCACTTCAGCTGGATGACTCTGGGTGAGTTGCTCACCTCCCTCTATCCCAGAAGTAATGCTATTTATCATCTGAGGCTGTTCGAAGCATCAATGAGATGATATATGTGTGTGTATATATATATATATATCTGGCGCATAGTAGTTGCTTGTTGCTTGACAAACGTTAGCTCTGGCCTTTCCTCTTGATGGTAAAATGCATGGTGCTGGGAAGGTCACCCTTTGAGTCTTCCTAGGGGGTAAAATAGCCAAGGCTGCCATCAGCAGCCTCATCACCGTCATCAAGGAGTTAGGGTGAATACAAATAACACACACCAACCATGATCACTAATTTAGTAACTAACAGTACTCACACAGTACTTACTATGTACCAGGCACTGTTCAAGTAGCTTTCTATTATCATATTTAATCCTCACTACAATCCTACAAGGTGGATGTCATTAGAATTGCCACTTTACAGATGAGAAAGCTGAGGCCCAGAGAGGGAAAGTACCCTGCTCAAGGTCGCTCGGCTCGTCAGGGCCGAGTCACGGTCTGAGCCAGGCAGTCCGGCTCCCAGGTCTGTCTGATCACCCTCGCACGGTGCCTAGAGGGCTGGGCTTCCCAGGGGGTGCAGTGGTAAAGAATCTGCTAGGCAGTGCAGGAGATACAGGAGATGCGGGTTGGATCTCTGGGTTGGGAAGATCCCCTGGAGTAGGAAACGGCAATCCACTCCAGTATTCTTGCCTGGAAAATCCCATGGACAGAGGAGCCTGGTGGGCTACAGCCCGTGGGGTCACAGAGTTGGACACAGCAAGGTGACTGAGCACACACACGGTCAGATGATCATACAAATTTGAAATTGCATGAGGGAATATGTCAGTACATTTTAAAATGAAAATTCATCAATAGTGGTAAAGTAAAAGACCCCACTGCCCTCCCCAGTCACCTCCCACCCCTGGTCTCTCCTCGTCTTCCCGGCTCTTTTCCGCTGTGTTTCTGTGTTTGTTTATGTGCCTAAAGAAACCCAGTGCCTTGCTTTATGCCTTTGTTTTTAAACAGAGGTAATCATGCCGTCTCTCTTGTTTTGCAGCTTGTTATCACCGGATCATGTGTTGTGGAGATCTTTCCATGTGATCGATTCATCCTTTTAAACATCTGTGCAGTATTTATTTTTTATAGTGGGAATGTATCTATCCTTTTAAACACTGGTAAAATATTCTACGGCTTCCCTGGTGGCTCAGCTGGTAAAGAATCCACCTGCAGTGCGGGAGACCTGGCTTTAATCCCTGGGTCGGGAAGATCCCCTGGAGAAGGGAAAGGCTGCCCACTCCAGGATTCTGGCCTGGAGAATTCCATGGACTGTATAGTCCACGGGGTCGCAGAGAGTCGGACGCGACTGGGCGACTTTCACTTTCACTATGGTATTCTTAACCAGGCTTTATCTGACCATCTCCTCTGATGGACTTGTGAGCTGTTTCCAATTTCTTTCTGTCACGGAGCTGTGGTATACATCCTTGCTTGTGCTGAGTGAGCGGACAGGTATACAGTGTTTATGGACATAGGCGCCTGCCAGCAGACTTCCCTCCTGGAAGGGCACTGCCTCACTGTCCTCCAATGGCTGCCCTCTGACAGGGTCAAAGGCCACAGACGAGCACTGATATAAGGGCCGTGCAGACAACAGGCCATGCCATCAGGAGGTGGCTTCAGGCCACAGAGAAGTGGGAAGGGTGGCATCACTGTGCCCCGGGCTGTGGGCAGGTGGTGGCCCTTGGCTTCTGTTCCATGAGGGCCTCTCGGTGAGCACGGTGGGGTTTTGCTTGGGGCTGTCATCCTCCAGGATGGAAGCAGCGTGGTAAAGTGGAAAAGGCTCAGCGTCTGGAGCCCGAGGTGACTTTAATTCCCTGACTCAACTCTTGTCTGCGGTGTGACTCCTGGCCAGTTATTTTGCCTCCCTGAGCCTCATCTGCAAGTTGAAGGTTATACTGCCTTCCTCCCAGAAAGACCAAGTGACAGAACGGATCTCAGGTGCAGACGCGCTGTAAGCGCTCAGGAGGGGTGACCATGTAGGGTCTGTGGTGCTTTGGTTTGAGCACAGTGTGCCCGTGGGAAGGTCCCCTGCTCTCTCTGAGCCTCAATTTCTTCCCTCTTGCCTGTTTTCTTGAGTCAATTCTTTGGGGAGAAGAGGCAGGAAAATGCAGGTTTCTTCCCAGGAAGACCGGAGAGGGACTCTCAGATCATGGTTGACCCCTCTGGGTTGCCCTTCCCTGACGATGGCCCCTGTCTTATCTTCCCAAGTGCCTCGGTTCCCAGGGCCTGAGAGCCCCGGCAAGATCGTGGCTGTCTCTTGCCTCCTCACCAGGTTCCCAGGGGTGAGGAGGTACCTGTGTGGCTGGGGCCTGCAGGAGACGGTGTCTCCCTCCTCCCCTTATGTCTGTCCCCACTGATGGTGGCAATCCAAAGCCAGAGCAGCTCTTAGGAGATTCTTAGGGAAGCACGAGTCTCTCCCTCCAGGCTGACCAGGTGGGGCCACAGAAGCCATAGAGTCCACACTGGAGAAGAGAAAATGAGAAGGGGAGAGAAAAGCAGATCCTCTTTTTCTCCCTAGCCACCACATAGTGAGTCAGAGCATTTGTCCTGAGGTCTGTGCTGCTTTAGAAAGCCCGAGCTGTTGGCAGAAGGACAAGGCTCCCGAGGGTGCTACAAACTTCCCCCACCTCATCCACACACCACTGAACGATATCAGGGCTGCTGTGTGCTTGCATTAACTCTGTGTCCAGCACGGGGCATATGTGTATTATCCGCAGCCTCTCAGCAACTCCATAAGCTGAGCATTTTCTCCCATTTTGCAAACATGGAAGCTGATTCTCTCAAGATCACTGAGTGAGTGAGTGGTAGAGGCACGATTTGAAGCCTGATCACTTGTTTTAAAAGCCCAGCTCTCGCCTCCGTGCCCCACCAAGGAAGAGGCAAGAATTAAGGGCCTCTTTTAGGCTCCCCTGTTTGATCCCTGATATTTGTCTAACCAGACTTCACCTGGACAAATACATCGAAAAGCTGGAGTTACAGGGTGTCTGTCTCCCCTCTCCTGCCCACCACCATTCCAGATCCCATAGGAGAGAATGCAGCTGGGGTTTCAGCACCACGGACAGGAACCAAGCCTGGGTACCCTGAAGAGCCGAGCGGACCGAGGCTGGGAGGGGGCGTTCCTGCACGTGGGGTGCGGGTGGGGGTGGCTTTAGTGCGCCCCGGGGCTCACGTATTGTGGCTTTGCCTCCTCCGGCCCCTTTCCGTCTGCAAAGGTTGCCTGGGAACCTGGCTCCTTTCTTCTAGCCTCCTTCTGACTCTTTCATCCTCCCATACCCATCCTGTCTCTGGTTGCCTCAAGAGCTAAGCTGGGCTCTCACACAGTTTAGGAAGTGTTGGGGGGAGTCTCTGGCCTTTAAAGCCCAGGTGTATTCCCAGGCAGCACATATACCCTTTCATAGTCCAGTGAATTATGCTCACCCCAGTATTTACATAAGCTGTCAGCATAAGTAGGTTTCACTTTGTGTAAAGCGTATATATGAAAGTCCAAGTTGATCACAACACACGGTTTAGAGGAGGGCTTCACGCTGCAGCTTTCCTGGATTCCTAGAGGTTTCAAGGATGGCCTTCACAGTGGTCTCTGAACTCTCTGGCTATGTGGGAACTTTTTTCTTCTGTGTATGTATGTATGTGTGTGTGTTTGTAAACATTTACAAGCTTTTTGTTTCCTGGGGAGTAAGAGGTGTAGATTTCATTTGAATTTCAGTTCGCTCACAAAGTTGAAAAAGTTAAGAGAACCGCTGGGCTGGTGGGTCATCTGGTACAGAGAACCTTTTAATGTTTTGGGACACATGGTCTCCAGTTTATAAAAGTCACATTCGAACCCCTCATGCCTTGTCCCCCGTGGAGCCTCTCCTTTTCCCTCTTCTCCCCCAGCTCCTGCTCGTGAAGTCCATGTGTGGGAATGAAGCTGTCTGTAAGTCCACGACGAAATCTGAGTTTAAAATACCAAGGCCACTCGCACCCCTAGTGATTTGTAATATATTTAATTGCACACGTTTATTTGGGGCACGTATTTTCAGAATAAACTTTGTTTTGTGGATCATGAAAACAGTGGTGCAGAACTGTCACTCCAAAATATGAAGAGAATCAATTGATAGGCAGAGAGACTGCCAAGCCCTGGACAGCCGCTGTCTTCTGTTGTCAAGTACTGTTCAGTCGCAGCTAATTCTTGAAGTGCCCGAGCGCAGTGCAGAACGACACTGGGCCCAGACACACACCCAGCAGTTCAGAAGACCCACACTCCCCGCGAAGGACGACACTGGACACCATCCAACAAACATGAGCATGAGCCCCTGGGCAGCCTCACCGCCTTCCTAGAGCTCCTTGTGCATCGCCGAGTCAGGGCCAGGGTGTGGTGCGGGACCGGGGCAAAGGCTCCGTCTGTTTCTGGGTCAAGGCTCAGTCTTGGGCTAAAGTTGGGCTCAGTCTGGTCCAGGGTGGAGGCTCAGTTTGGGACTGTGGTTATGCAGGGCTCGATCTGTGGTAGGTAACAGCGGTCAGGGCCGTGGGCAGAGCTTAGCTGATTGCTGAAGGGCTCAATCTGAAGCCAAGGTCAAGGTTCAGTCTGGAGTCAGGGTCAGGGCTCAGTCTAGGACTACAGTGGGAGCCCATTCAAGGGTCAAGGCTCAGTGTAGTAAGGGCTCAGTCTAGAATTAGGATTAAGGCTCAGTCTGGAACCAGGAATAGGTTCAGACCAAATCACGTGGCCTTCCTTTCTGCAGGCGCCCAGGACCCCACGCCCAGGGGTGGAGTCAGCTGACAGCAGGCGGCTAGCCACCAAGCATAGCAGGAAGGCCTTGAAGGCCAGCCTGACCCTGGGCATTCTGCTGGGCATGTTCTTTGTGACCTGGCTGCCTTTCTTTGTGGCCAACATAGTCCAGGTAATGCCACCGCTGGGGGTGAGTGAGTCCCCGCCTTGCTGGGGAGCCCCGAATCCCGCCCCGCCCCGCCCCGCAGCCCCAGAGCTGGGGCGGGAGGGGGCGGGCAGCCACTCGGAGCGCACACTGGGTGGGGCGGTCTGCGCCCTGGCTCCGGGACGCCCCCTCCCCTGCAGGCCGTGTGTGACTGCATCCCCCCGGGGCTCTGTGACGCCCTCACGTGGCTGGGCTACTGTAACAGCGCCATGAGCCCCATCATCTCCCCACTCTTCACGCGGGACTTCAAGCGGGCCCTGGGCAGGCTCCTGCCGTGTCCCTGCGCCCCGCAGGAGCAGCCGCCGGGCCTCGCCTCGCCCTCCGCGCGGACCTCGCACAGCGGCCCGCGGCCGGGCCTCAGCCCGCAGCACGTGCTGCCCTCGCCCCTGCCGCCGGACTCCTCGGACTCGGGCTCCGGGGGCTTCTCTGGCCTGCGGCTCATGGCCCAGCCGCGGCTGCCTGGCGAGGCCACCCGGGATGCCCCACCGCCTGCCAGGGCCACCACTACAATCACCTTCTTCAGCATCGATCGCACGGAGCCCGAGCTGCGGCCACGGCCGCCTGGGACCCCCACGAAGTGATGCGGGCTTGGAGAGCTGGACTGGATGGGACCAGGTCCTCCGAGGCCTTGGGCCAGCTCTTGGCTAAAACCAGGAGGCTACAGGTCCTCCGGGGAGCCGTTCTGAGCTCCAGTGGGTTGCACTGAGTCAGCACCCCCTGCCCACCGTGGGCCTCCAACCTGGAGGCCTGGTCACTGGCTTTAGTAGTTTCCTCCAGGATGCCTCACCACTGAGTGTAACTGGTGGATGTGCGTCGAGCAAGGTTGGAGGGCCCCTGGGAGTGGGGGAGGGCCCTCTTGGTATCCAGGTGAGGATGCGGTTAATCATCTCCCTTGCACATCCTATCAGACTGCGTGGGAGCGATGCCTCTGTCTGCAGAGGTGGCTCAGCGCTGGGCCAGATCCCTTGCTCTGCAGGCCATGACCATCAGCATCAGCTCCCGGGAGTCTGTAAAAGTGCACGTCCCTGCCCCATCCCAGACCTGCTGGTCGCCAGGTGAATCGTGTACGCATTATGGTTTGAGATGTGTTCATTCAGGGGATCTTTAACCCTGAGGATGGTTGGCAAGACAGTATTCAGAACAGCTAGGCTCTCAGGATATACGCATAGTAACCATCTGAGCCTGGGAGTCATGAAGGCAAAATTTGAACCTGCGCTTCCCTGCTTTCCAGCCCTTGTACAAGTTATTTAACCTCTCTGAGCCTTGTATTCCACATGCAAATGGGGAAGTGATGCCTGCCTCCTAGGGCGTTATGGGCATGGAATACCCAGCACTTGGCAGGTGGTCAGTGGGGGGTCCCTGCTGTTATAGCTCCTGGCCATCCAACCCCCTGCCCTTGGCAGAGGGCCAGGAAGGGCCACTGTTCCCACTTTTTTTACCCCTACCTTCTTCCTCCTCTTCAGCCCCGGCCCACAGCCCACGACCTGACTCTGTCTCCCCAACTCCTGGCTAGGCTGTTGCCCTGCCCCTCCTGGGGGCATGCGGGTAGCTGCTGGGTTCTTGCTCAATATCAAGGATGGGTGTTTCCTACCGTGGGCTTCCTTGGGCTTAGAAGGGAACTGTCTGATGAGGACAGAACCAGTCCCTCTCCCTCTGCCTTCTGGCCTTCCCCGGTGTCAGTGAGGGAAGCAGGCGTGGGCACTGGGTCAGCAGAGATGTAGGGAAGCCATCCCTGGTACGGGCAGGTGCCCTGGGGGAGGTAGGTGGACTCCGGCGCAAGACTTGTTTTTGGTTTTCTTTCACTGCCGGGGAACTTTTGGTTCCCAAAGTTTATCTGCTTTAGGTTCCCTTTCACTCTGAGGTTTTTCTTCCTCCATTGCCTGCCTCCCTCCCATCTTCCCACCAAGTTCCATTGACCCCTAGCCCAGGGGCCTCCACGGGTGGCCCGGTGCTCTCCGTGGTGCTGAGCAGACTCCGTTCTGGCCAGGCCACTGCCTCCAGAGGGGCCACGGTGCTTCTCGGGCTCGCCCTCTACCCCAGGCTCGCCCCAGTGGACTCTCATTAAGCCCTGCTGAGGCAGGGACTGTGGCGTGGGCTGAATCTGCCTGAGGGGCCACTCGGGCTGGAGAAGCCGCTGGTGAGTGGGAAGAGCCTCTGGGTGTGGGTCCAGACTCTGCCCAGGCTTGATCTGGGACCTCAGCAACGGCCTTTCCTCTCTCGGGGCTCAGTCTCCCACGTGTGATGTGGGCGG
Organism: Antilocapra americana; assembly: GCA_007570785.1. Taxonomy (NCBI): domain Eukaryota; kingdom Metazoa; phylum Chordata; class Mammalia; order Artiodactyla; family Antilocapridae; genus Antilocapra; species Antilocapra americana. The sequence goes on from ML663023.1 coordinate 984,871, forward strand.
TTTGGACCAACAGCAGCAGGGGTTCCGTGAATATTTGCTGAGGGAACAAATACATCCCCCTGAGGACCGATTCAGCTCCGACACTCTAATTCCCCCGACTCTCTCCAATCCCAGCTGCCTCCCCGCTGGGGGTGTCAATATTCTCTCTGCCTGGGCTGCAGTTTCCCCGGATGCACAGTGCGGGAGAGGGGCCGTCTCTGGCTCTGACTCAGGGCCAGTGGCAGGACCAAGGAGGAAGGTTTCAGGGATGCAGTTACAGTGACCAAGAGCCCGGGCTCTGGGGGCTGACCAACTGGATTTCGAGACTGATCACCTGTGTGTGCTCGGGCAGGGTTCCCAAACGCTCCGGGCCTGACGGTGAAAATGGAAACAATGATAGTACCTACCTCACTGGGTTGTTGTGAGGGTCAGCCTAGACAATCCATGTAAAGCGCTCTGCACACGGTAAATACTTAATAAATGGCAGTGAGTATTATTACCTAGTATTATGATCATCACACCTCTGTTCCTGCCATAGGAAATTCTGCCCCCCCATACTTCATTCTTGTCCCAGGCCCAGGCCCTGTCCACACCGCCTGCCGATCCAGCGTTTGTTCACCATGCTCTGTCCCCATTATCTTCAGGGCCCCCATGTGGCTCACTTCGGCGGGAGGCCTTCTCTGATGGCCGGCCCTGCGGCTGAGCGGGGCCCAGCCTGGCTGGCTGCAGGGGGCAAATCTCATCGGATCTCCCGAGGGCAGACAGAGTAAGCTGTCCGCTCCCCACCTGGACCCTCTGTGTGTGTTTCTGTGGCACCTGAGGGCTGGAGCACAGCCCCGGACAGTGGTTGGAGGGGAGGGCAGACACCGGGCTCTTGAGGCTGGAGAGCATGGCAAGGGGGCTCCAGAGGGCTCCGAGTGGGCAGTCAGACCCCCAGCGCTGACCCCAAGCACAGGAGGTGCCCGGCTGGTTCAGCCCCAGGGCTCTGTACGTGATGGCTTGACTCTGCGGAGCTGTGGGCTTCATCCCTTGGGGAGGGGACAGTGTCTCCTTACAAGCCCCTGTCCTTCCAGTACCAACGTCTTCAGTTAGCAAAGGCAGTGGTAGAAGTTCTCCATCTCCAGAGCTCATGGCGGGGGAGCTGGTGGAGCGGGGTAAGAGAGAGGCCATGTAGGAGTCTGGGGAGGTGACTCTTCTGGGGTCAGTGCAGCCCTGGGCAGGGCTCCTGGGCCTCACAGGCGCAGTCAGGGCAGCCCAGTGGGTTGGAGCCCAGGCCATGGCTGCAGAGACGGGGGCTCTCAGCAGGGCTGGAAAGAGCAGGAAGGGAGGCCCCTTCAGACTGGTCCAGTCCCACTGGCACTTGGGCTTGGTAGAGGTCAGGGGGTGTGGCTGCTTTGGGGGTGTCTCCAGACGTGGGACCCTGGGTTTGCCCATCCTGGTTGGTGGTCTGATCTGACGAAGAGGTGGCTGTTGCCTGGTGGGATTCCTTTTGGGGCAGGCTGCCTGGGGCCAGCAAGAGCCCCTTCTCATCCCAGCTGGGCTTGGTGCGGATGCCCACAGCCTTCAGGATGATGTCCATCTGCCTGGCGTAGTCCAAGTGGCCGCTGACCTGCAGGAGGGTGGGAAGTGAGGGCCGCAGAGCCCAGTCCTCCCAGGACCCCAGACCTCTCCCTGTGTCATCAGCCAACCCACCACCAACACCATCACTCCAGCCCTCAATGATTCTTTAATCCAGAGTGAGTGGGAAGCCTCTGGGTTCAAGGCTGCTCTAGAACTTATTAAATAAAGATAAAGGAAGCTTGAGAAGACTCTAGAGAGTCCCTTGGACAGCAGGGAGATCAAACCAGTCCATCCTAAAGGAAACCAACCCTGAATATTCATTGGAAGGACTGATGCTGAAGCTCCAATACTTTGGCCACCTGATGTGAAAAACTGACTCATTGGGAAAGACTCTGATGCTGGGAAAGATTGAGGGCAGAAGAATGGGGTGGCAGAGGATGAGATGGTTGGATGGCATCATCGACTCAATGGACATGAGTTTGAGCAAGCTCCGGGAGTTGGTGATGGACAGGGAGGCCTGGCGTGCTGCAGTCCACAAACAGACATGACTAGCTGACTGAACAACAAAAGGAAGCTTCTCTACAGAGTCTGGGTCCTGTGGGGGCAGGAAAGGTCCTCCCGATAGAAGTCTGGAGTGGAAGTTCCCATTCTCTGTCTGCAGCTTTAGGTTACAGTGGGAGGGCTCTGTGGCTCAGCAGCTGAGGGACCGCGCGCAAGCCCTGTATCCCTCTGACCTCCACTTGCCTCAGCTGTAAAATGGGGACAGTAAGAGTGAGTACACCAGAGCGTTGCTCTGAAGGTTCCCCCAGGAATAGTTCTGAAGTCAAAAATAAAGCTATGGCTAGAGAGACTGCAAGGTACTCTCCACAATCCACTCTCTTCCTTCCCCTTAGTCATAAGAACAGCAAGTGACAGCTGGGCATATTCTCCAGCCTCCCCGGCCGGTGAGTGTACCATGGTGATGCGCTCTGGCCTATGAGATGAAGCACCGCGTTATTTGGTGCTCCTTGGAACTCTCTTTAAAAGGGGGGGGTGGTTCTGCTTTCCCCGTTTCCTCTTTCCTGCTGGCTGGAATGCAGGCGATGGCCAGGGCTTCAGCAGCCATCGTGAGCCATGTAAGGCTGGCAGAGTAGCACGACAGAGAATTCTGGCCCCTGAAGGCTGTGGAGCCTCTATACCAGCCCTGAAATGCCTCTTCTGCCTTTTCCTATGGGGCAGCATCACTTCTTGTGTGCTTCATCTGGGCCTCTGTTACGGACAGAATCTTCACTGTAACAAGGGTCAAGAAGTGCCCGCTCCCTTCTTGAGAGAGTAGAGACTTCTCTAGCTTTGTATGGGGATATATGTCAGTGACTGAAAAATGGGTGTAACTGGAGTGCCAATGCCGAATCGTGATAATGGGCAAAGCCTGATACACAGTGGGTCCTTAATACATTGGAGGAAATACATTTATTGGCTATACTCCTTTGACAGGTATTGGCTGCTAACTGCAGATGAAGCAATTGAGGCAGAGAGATAAAGGGACCTGCCCAGGGTCACACAGATGTCAGAGCTGGGCTCTGAATCCAGACCTTCTCTCTTCATAGAAAATCAAGTGTGTGGTGGGGAAGACCTTAAAGATCATTCTCGTTTTACAGATGAGAAAAGAGAAGCCCAGAGAAGGGCGGTGGTTTGCTTAACGACACACAGCGTGTGAGAAGCGCAGCCGTGTGCGGTGTTTGAGATGCTGAATGTGGAAGCTGCTTCACTCACATCTTCCCCCTGAAACGGAGCCTCACGCGCCCCCCAGCTAGCTTAGGGGGCCTGCTTTAGTCCCAGAGGCAAGCACAAGACTGAACAGTCCCTCGGGACTGAAGAGGAAGGTTTTTGTTTAAAAAGAAGGCAGGGAAGCTTACTGGGAATCTGAAGAAACTACACACAGTTTCAGCTGGTAACGTCAGCATTTCCATCTGAATCACAAATCACATTGGCTTATTCCAGTGGCTTTTCAAGAACACGAAAGACAATTCCCTGTACAGTTTGGTTATTTTCTCATAATAACCAGAACCTGCCTACTTCTTGCTCTTTTCTGTACCACTGCTTGTGAAGATCAGTCAGTGAAAACACACACACGCGTACACACAGAAGAGGCTTCTCAGATCCCTGGGTTCGGGGTGGAGGTTGAGGTAGGGAGGCATCCTTTCCTAGAGGGTGGACATTAGTGGCAGCACCTAAATTTGGAATCAGAGAAATCGGGGTTCTAGACTTGGCTCTGTCTCGTACTAGTAACGAGGTGAGTCTGTACAATGCCCTGATCACCAGCTCCTCCATCTGTAAAAACGAGGGTCAAGATAGCTCATACCTTGAATATCTGCTACAAGAGTTCGAGAGCCTGGGACTTTGCAGGGACTATTCTGCTCCATATATGACCCAAAACACTTTAACAAAAGGGACGCTACCCAGTTAGAGTTAGGGATACCCCTCTTACGGGAGTGGTGGGAAGAAACAATGGAAACCACAGGCACAGCTCCTGGTACACAGTAGGTATGCCATAAATATGAGTTCCTTTACTTTAATTTTCTTGGAAGGAGAGACAGAAGGTAGAGAGTTAGCTGGGCTGATCCATTTGGGAACCCAAAATGGCTGCTGAAATTCAAGCCATCACATCTGAATTCCAGCCAGCAGAAACCTAGACCCATAGGGATACACAAGGATGGCCTCCTTATACCTTTTCAGTGTTGGCAAGGGGCTGGTAGCAGGGCTGGGTGGAGGCAGGCAGGACAGGAGGGAAGGGAGGTATCTGTGGCCACAGCCAGTGCCAGATGGCGGTTCCACTGGGCGACCGCCCCAGAGCGCACAGCCGTGGCCTTTCTTGGCCACAAGTTGGTCCAGGCCTCGGCCAACCCTGGTCCCTGAGCTGCTATTCCGCAAAGACAGAGAGGGAGAAAGAACTGGCTGGCAAAGTTCTAATTTTACAGGGAGCCGGGGGAACAGGAGAGTAGGAGTGAGGTGGGTGGGAAAAGAATCCCTTCTGAGCAGCGGAACATTCTGCTGTGGCTGACGCTGGATAAAGTTTTCAGGACTTTCCCGGTAGCACAGGGGCTGAGACTCTGCTCTCCCAATGCAGGGGGCCCGGGTTCAATCCCTGGTCAGAGAAATGGATCCCACATGCCACAGGCTAAAAATCTGGCACGCCACAACCAAGATGGAAGATGCTGCGTGCCACAACTAAGACCCGGAGCAGCAAAACGAAACGGCTTCCGCCCAAGACCATCTCCCTAGCCACCTTGACAGAGGTCTTCCTCCCGCCTGGAGACACGCCGAGTGTCCCCGGGGTCGCGAAGCCTCCCTGGCGTCCCCGCGCTGCTTAGGGGCCTCTCGGGGCCCCCCTGTGACAACACTCACAACAGGCCACCACGCTCACCTGCTAGCGCTGTCTGTGCTCTGATAGGCTGTAGGGGGGGGCAGGCCCGGCCTCGCAGACGCTCAGGCTTATCCACGGGGGTCGGGGGGTGGTGGGGGGCCTCGGAGCTTCCTGTCTCCTGCCTCGCAAGACCCCTCAACTTCCCAAATCAAGGCTGCTGCCGTCTGCCCAACCACTTGCAAGACTGCCAGACCCCTGGGGATTCCTTTACCTCCCCGGCCTCAGTTTCCTCTTCTGTAAAATGGGGCTAATAAAGACACATACACCACGTGGGCTGGTTGTGAGGATTCCGTGAGATGCTGCACATCACAGACTTAGTGGCTGAGGGTTGGAGGTCACTGACAAGAGGCCACAGAGATGTGTGAACACAGGCAGTGGCTGAGAGGCCCGGCTCGAGGTAGGTTCTGGGATCATCTGGCTCTGCCACTCACATGCAGCGTGCCCTCCTGCAGCCTCAGTTTCTATACCTGTTCAGTTCAGTGCAGTCGCTCCGTCGTGTCCGACTCTTGGACCCCATGGGCTGCAGCACACCTTGCCCATCACCGACTGCTGGAGCCTGCTCAAACCCATGTCCATCGAGTCAGTGATGCCCTCCAGCCACCTCATCCTCTGTCGTCCCCTTCTCCTTCCGCCTTCAATCTTTCCCAGCGTCAGGGTCTTTTCCAGTGAGTCAGCTCTTCGCATCAGGTGGCCAGAGGATTGGAGGTTCAGCTTCAGCATCAGTCCTTCCAATGAACACCCAGGACCGATCTCCTTTAGGATGGACTGGTTGGATCTCCTTGCAGTCCAAGGGACTCTCAAGAGTCTCCTTTAGCACTATAGTTCAAAAGCATCACTTTTTTGGCGCTCAGCTTTCTTTATGGTCCCACTCTCACATCCATACATGACTACTGGAAAAACCATAGCTTTGACTAAACGTACCTTTGTTGGCAAAGTAATGTCTCTGCTTTTTAATATGCTGTCTAGGCTGGTCATAGCTTTTCTTCCAAGGAGTGAGCATCTTTTAATTTCATGGCTGCAGTCACCATCTGCAGTGATTTTGGAGCCCAGTAAAACAAAGTCTATCATTGTTTCCCTTGTTTCCCCATCTATTTGCCATGAAGTGATGGGACCCAATGCCATGATCTTAGTTTTCTGAATGTTGAGTTTTAAGCCAACTTTTTCACTCTCTTCTTTCACTTTCATCAAGAGGCTCTTTAGTTCTTCTTCACTTTCTGCCATAAAGGTGGTGTTATCTGCATATCTGAGGTTATTGATATTTCTCCCGGCAATCTTGATTCCAGCTTGTGCTTCATCTAGCCCAGCATTTTGCATGATGTATTCTGCATATAAGTTAAATAGGCAGGGTGACAATATACAGCCTTGATGTACTCCTTTCCCAATTTGGAACCAGTCTGTTGTTCCATGTCTGGTTGTAACTGTTGCTTCTTGACTTGCATACAGATTTCTCAGGAGGCAGGCCAGGTGGTTTGGTATTCCCATCTCTTGAAGAGTTTTCGACAGTTTGCTGTGATCTACATAGTCAAAGGCTTTTGCGTAGTCAATAAAGCAGAAATAGATGTTTTCCTGGTATTTTCTTGCTTTTTCTATGATCCAACAGATGTTGGCAATTTGATCTCTGGTTCCTCTGCCTTTTCTAAATCCAGCTTGAACATCTGGAAGTTCATGGTTCATGTACTGTTGAAGCTTGGCTTGGAGAACTTTGAGCATTACTTTGCTAGTGTGTGAGGTGAGTGCAATTGTGCAGTAGTTTGAGCATTCTTTGGCATTGCCTTTCTTTGGGATTGGAATGAAAACTGACCTTTTCCAGTCCTGTGGCCACTGCTGAGTTTTCCATATTTGCTGGCATATTGAGTGCAGCACTTTCACAGCATCATCTTTTAGGATTTGAAATAGCTCAACTGGAATTCCATCACCTCCACTAGCTTGTTCATAGTGATGCTTCCTAAGGCCCACCTGACTTCACATTCCAGGATGTCTGGCTCTAGGTGAGTGGTCACGCCATCGTGGTTATCTGGGTTGTGAAGATTTTTTTTGTACAGTTCTTCTG
>ML663023.1:991962-1085601 GCA_007570785.1 Antilocapra americana
ACTTCACTGGACAGCTGTGGGGATTAAGTGACATAAGGTCTGTAGCCCATGCAGAGCAGTGTCTGGCGTGCTGTCTACTGTTACTATTGTTGAGTGTCTATTCTGTGCCCTGGTGGCTCAGCTGGTAAAGAATCTGCCTTCAAAGCAGGAGACCCAGCTTCAAACCCTGGGTTGGGAAGATCTGCTGGAAAAGGAAATGGCAACCTACTCCAGTATTCTTGCCTGGGAAATCCTGTGGACACAGGAGCCTGGCGGGCTATGGTCCACGGGGTCGCAAAGAGTCGGACACGACTGAGGGACTAAACCACCACCATTTTGTGCCAAGCCCTATGCTAAGTCCTAAAAGTCAGCTGGCATTTCTTTTGGAACACCAAGATTCCAGAGACCCTTGATTGGGTCTCTGCCCCCTAAGAAGCCTCATGAGGTGGTCCCTGGGGAGGCAGAAACCCCCCACCTGCTGCAAACCAGTCCCCACACAGGAGAGGCTGAAAGAGCGTCAGGCAGCCTGGCCTTTGTCTGCTTCGTTCCCTGCAGATGCCCTCTGTCTGTGTCAGAGCCTGACCCCGGCTCACCTCTGCTCAAGCTTGTCCTGAGGTCAGGGGCCTCTGCAGACCAGGCCTGTGTCATGTGACTGCCGCCAGGCTAGTGCAGAGGGCTCTGCCCACGCGGGCCTGGCCGGGAGAAGGCGGGTCCCTAGGTCTCGGCCCTGAGCACGGGGCAGGCATTGCTTGCCAACGGCAGTCATGAGGACTCTGTTGCCAGCAACCTCTCCTCTAGCAAGAATTTTCAAGGAAAATAGGAGGGCGGCACGAAGGCAATGCTAATTGCCTCTAATTACCCAGAAGAGGAAAGCACTGCTTTCTGTGATGCGTCCTAATGCGATAAAGAGCTATTATTAGGCAGGAGCTGGGAGGATGCCATAAAGGCATCTGAGCCTGGAGAGGGATCTCTGAAGCTGCTGGTCTCAGAGGCAGAAGTGAAGGTGGAGACGGGGGCAGGGGAGGCGGGAGCTAGCGTTAAACGTGGGCCTCCTGCGCACTAAGCATCGTGCACGCACCCTGGAAAGTAGGTGGTAGCCCTGTTTCTAGGATGAGGCAGCTGAGGCACAGAGAGGTTAAGTCACTGGCCTACGGTCACACGGCCAGCGTGCCAGCAGCAGAGGCCGAAGTCTAAGCCAGGCCTCTCTGGCATCAACGGCTGTGCTCGTCCCCACTGTGTCCCATTCAGAGGCTTCCCAGGGCAGAATCGGCATCTTTCAAGGGCTCTGTAGCATTTCAAGGAAATTTTCATTGAAAAGGACATTTCAGCCATGCTCTTTCACATCTGGTTCCTGTGGCAGAGGGAGACCCCTGGAGTGGTGGGGCATCAGGTCAGACAGGACAGAGAGCCGGGGCGTCAGAGGCTGGCGGTCTCCTCGTCTCGCTAGCCAGGCTCTCCTCACTCCCACAGGAAGGTGGACAGCACAGACTCCGGACCCGGTTTCAGAGACCGGATCTACGACTCTGGTCCTGTGAGTCTACTCTCTCAAGTCATGTCTGACTCTCAGCACAGCCCGCCAGGCTCCTGTGACCGTGGAACTCTCCAGGCAAGAATACTGGAGTGGGTTGCCATTCCCAACTCCAGGGGACAGTCCCACCCAGGCACTGAACCTGGGTCTCCTGCCTTGCTGGCCGATTCTTTACCGTCTGAGCCACGAGGGAAGCCCATTGTGTCAAGCCTCAGTGTCCTAGTCTGTGACATGGGGATGCCCACATCCTACTCAACAGGATTGCGGTGAGGGTGATATCGCATGAAGTGACTCTCTCAGGGGTAAAGATGATCTAAAGAGATGACTCCAGGGGTTGAAGGTCCTATCTGTCCTGGGACGACCGCCTCTTGAACTAGGAGTGATCAGTTTCATGGGTGGATGAGTCTAAAAACTCTTCTTATTCTTGGACCGACATCAGCCTCCAAAGCTGCCAGTTAGGAAGACACGGGGCTGATTCACTTGTGTTCCTCCGGTGGATTAGGACTTGTGAGCCAGAGCCCTGGGAGTCTGAGGGAGTGAAGATATGAGCCAGGACAAGCTGGCCCCCGCGAGATGGTGGCAGGCCAGGTGAGAGACCCAGGGGTCCTCAGGGCAAGGCCACGGCCCTTGAGTCGGGGCTAGCAGTGCCCAATAATGTTCTGGTTTACGTTCTTGTGCTAGAACGCCCCTGTGCTTTCTTCAGTCCTCAGTTCAGCTTTAACAAACATACGACCAGGGACTTCCCTGGCGGGTCCTGTGGTTAAGACATCACTTCCAGCACAGTGGATGTGGGTTCGATTCCTGGTCGGGGAGCCAAGATCCCACACTCCTTGCAGCCAAAAAACCAAAAGAATAAAACAGAAGTAACACTGTAACAAATTTAACAAAGACTTAAAAAACTGTCCACATCAAAAAAAAAAAATCTTTAAAAAGCAAATAAAACCCCCCAAGCCTCATGCAACCTGGCGTTAGCTGTGCTGGTGGGGGTGGGTCAGGGTGCCCGGCTTCCCCCCCAACCAGGTGCAGAGTGTGTGTGTGTGTGTGTGTGTGTGTGTGTGTGTGTTTGGGGGGTGGAGCTTGTTGGGCCAGGCTGTTGTTGAAGCTGAAGGGAGGAGCCAAGGTCGTCCAGGGTACCCCTCCCCAGGGGAGTTTTCAGATGCCCAGGGAGAGGCCTGGTCTGCCTGCTTTTCAGACAGGATGGTGTGGCTGGCTCAAACCACGCTACACGGTACCTGGGGAAACTGGCTTATGCTTGGGAAATGCTTGGCCCTTGATAAATGGCAGCCGGTAGCGCAGTAACTGGAAACTGAAGCTCCTGTTCTCGCGGGACTTCCGTTGCAGGGACTCTCCTGGCAGAGTCTGCCTGAGGATGCAACTGCAGCCCACGACCCTCCCCTTCCTGGCAGCCGGTGCCTCTCCCCTGGCTTTCACATCTAGCAACCAGGGGCGATGCCCACTGGCTTCAGACCTGGGCTTGAGTCTTGCTCTGCCACGCTCCTGCTGTGACCCCGGGCAAGTCCCTTAGCCTCGCAAAGCCTCGTGTGCTCATCTGTACAGTGGGGATATGGACGCTGAAAAGGCTCAGGGCGGAGTTGGGCTTCGCGGCGGTGCGTGACGCTGTTAGTAACTCTCTAGGACAGACAGGTAACGGATCTAGAAACCCAAATTAGGTTTGTGTGGCTGCTGGGGTGGGGTGGGTACCCCCCCCAACATTTCCCAGCAAGAATGCTTTGGACGGTCTGCCCTGCTTAGTCTGAGATGCGGAAGAATCCTTGGGGAGTATGTTTAATATGCAGACGTGCAGGCTCCACTCCTAGAAATCGATGGAGGATGTCTGGACGGCGGGGCTCTGGGGTCTGCATTTTAAATAAACTCGCCAGATGAGTCAAAGGTCAGGGACCTTGGAACACACTTTGCTGCCCGGTGCAGGGCCGTGGGTTCAGCATCCGGCGCGGGAGCCAAGATCCCACATGCCTTGCGGCCCAAAACCAAAGACGTCAAACAGAAGCAATATTGTCACAAATTAAACACCTTCCTTGCTCCCTATTCCAAGGTTTTGTGCGTGTGTGCTGAGTCACTTCGGTCATGTCTGACTGTGCGACCCCATGGACTGTAGCCCGCCAGGCTCCTCTGTCCACGGGATTCTCCAGACAAGAGTACTAGAGGCGTTTGCCATGCCCTCCTCCAGAGGATCTTCCCAAGCCAGGGGTCGAACCCACATCTCTTACCTCTCTTGCACTGGCAGGTGGGTCCTTTACCACTAGTGCCCCCTGGGAAGCCCCCTCCATGGTTTCACAGCCTGGCAATCAGCTGTTCCCGTTCCGGCCCAGCCTGAATGCTTCCACGTGTGTCCTCTGGTTGTCCCGGTTACCCTCAGGAGTAACAGCCTGTCCTGACTAGTAATCTGGGCTTGGGGAGTGAGTTGGGGCTGTGGGAGGAGGAGCTGGGGGAGGAGTGGGAAGAGGGCAGTAATGCAGGGGCAAGAACATGGGCTTTGGAGGTTCAAACCCAGGTTATCAGTTGTGCGTTGTATGATGGGACTTTCCTAAGCCTCAGTGTCCTAATCTGTGAAATGGGGATAATGATGCCTGGCCGAGGCCATGTGCAGGTTAGACAGGACGTGTGCCAAGGGCCTGGGGGCATCACCCTGGCACAGGGATGGTGCCTGTGAACAGGTGTTACCGCTTCCTAAGTGAGTTCTTACAGTCTCTCTCGTTTGGGGTGGACTGGCCCGGGGCCAGTGTCCCTGGGATGTGGATGGCTGGGCTGGAGTAAGCTATGCGCCCTCCCCAGGGCCCAGAGTCAGCCCCAGGGAGGATGGGGGCACTCACCACAGAGGACAGGTCCACGTTCTCCACCCTCCTGTCCTGCAGCTGCACGGGCTGCAGGCCGGCCACGCGGAGCCGCACGGAGGACGTGCGGTAGACGAAGCTCAGCAGCCAGTCCGCCCTGCGGGGGGAGAGGACGCAGTGAGCAGGGGGAGTCAGCCTCGGGAGGGCCCGGCCTGGCCCCAGCGAACCTGGCGGGATGGGCGCTTCTGCAGGAAACCGGGGCTCGTTGCACCCAGGGGTGGCAGGGGGCAGTGCAGGCGCTGATGCTTGGGGAGCACCGCCGGGCGGGCAGCTCCAGGGAAGCTGCTTGGCTCCCGCCGGTTGCCGGGGCAGAGAACAGCACTGACGGGCAACAGACAGTATCTGCTGAGTGGATGGATGAGGGAACGGCAGGCTGCTCTCCAGAAATCAGGGCGATTTTCCTGATTTCCCAGAAGTCAGGGGTGGCTGTGCTGGGCTCTCTGGGAGAGGAAAGAGAGGCAGCAGGACACCCATCCTGGGGGGACCACCTGCTCTGCAGGCTAGGGCATTTGGGTTTGGGGGTCCCCTCCATCTGTCTGTGAGCGGGAGAGGAAAAGAGAGGAACAGGACATCTGTCCTGGGGGGACCACCTGCTCTGCAGGCTACGGCGTTTGGGGTGGGGTCCCCTCCATCTGTCTGTGAGCGGGAGGAGGAAAGGGAGGCAGCAGGACATTTGTCCTGGGGGGACCACCTGCTCTGCAGGCTAGGACGTTTGGGTTTGGGGGTCCCTCTCCATCTGTCTGTGAACGGGAGGGACGGAGACAGGCCCGGCCTGCAGCCTCCTGCCCTCAGCCTCTAGGGGGCCGGGGTGACCCCCAGGTGCAGCTCTCCTCCTCTGCTCTCAGGGGTGCTGTGAACCCCATGCTCTGTACCCCATCACTCCTAGCCAGACATCGCCCTACACTCCAGAGAGGGGATAACCGCAGGCCCTCTGCAGCCCGCTTCTTCACTCACACCGCGCCGTGTCCACAGAAGGCCTCTAGAGGGTCCACAGGGCAGTGCTCCCCCTCGAGCCCCTGCGCCTGTCCAGGGTGAGCTGGCCCGTCCCCAGCAGTCCTGCGCACGGACACTTCTGTTTCCCCCTCAGCCTCCAGGACCAGAACTCTACTCTGCACATCAGCCGTCTTTTGTTTAGACCGAGTCTGGCTCTGCTCTTCAGGGTCCCCGAGTCCGTCATTTTGTGCGCTTGTTTGAAAGCAGGGCTCTCCCTCCCTGCCATGTGGGGGGATCGGCTGAGGGTCAGGGATCCCTGCCCTGCCTGTCTGACCACAGGTGAGGCCCCCGAGCTGTCTGGGGCCCATGGTGTGGGGGGCTCTCTAGGCTCCTGGATCTCTGACCACATGGGTGCCTGTGTGGTTACCACCTCGGACACCCCTGGAAGGACCGGGGTCCAGAGTTGAGGGGCTCTCAACAGACCCTGGGGCTTCCCAGGTGGCGCTAGTGGTAAAGAACCCACCTCCCAGTGCAGGAGACATAAAGAGATGTGGGATTGATCCCTGGGTCAGGAAGATCCCCTGGACAAGGGCATGGCAACCCACTCCAGTATTAGTGCCTGCAGAATCCATGGACAGAGGGGCCTGGTGGGCTCCAGTCCATGGGGTCGCACAGAGTCGGACACGACTGGAGCAACCTAGCACACATGCACTCAGGCGACAGCCCCCGTGCCGTGTCCCTCCCTGACTCCATCATCCGAGTCACCCGCCAGGCCCCTCAAACAGCAGCCAGAAGGACCGCAGCCCAGGTCCCCCTTCCCCGCCATGGTCACTGATCACCAAATCCTGCAGATTTGTACCCCCTCACCCTGCCCTGCTGCCCCAGGACCTTCTGTTCCAGCTCTGAAATCAGGCAGCCCCTCCCAGTAGCCCCTCCCCTTCCGTAAACTCTCACCGATCACGGCCCTGTCCTCTCAGAAGCTGACCTTGACTCCCCACTGCCCACCAGCTTTCTTTTCTAGAAAATTCCTTAGCTCCTTCCAGACAGCAAGGCTTGCACATCCCAATGGCTAGCCTCATACTGAAGGCCCAAGACAGTGTCCCTCAGAACGACAGCTATGGGGAGAAGGGAGACGGACCCAAGCTGTTCTCGTGAGACCTGAGCATCAGACACAGGGCGTGAGGGAGGCGCCCGAAACGGTTCTGACACCGAGAGTCATCAATGAGAGACTCCCCTGGGGTGCAGTGGGTAAGGACCCACCTGCCAGTGCAGGGGACACAGGTCTGACCCCTGGTCTGGGGAGACCCCACACGCCGTGGAGCAGCTAAGCCCGGCACCACCAGTACTGAGTCCGGGCGCCTGGAGCCCGTGCTCCCCAACAAGAGAGGCCACCACACCGGAAGCCTGCGCCTCGCAAGGGTGCAGGGTGGTCCCCGCTCTCCCCGACTGGAGAAAGCCTGCGCCCGGCAACAAAGGCCCAGGGCCACCAAAGAGATAAGACAGAAAGAAGGCCGTAAAGGGGCAAGGTCAGCGTCATTCCTGCCCACGGTCGTCTTAACTACGACCACACCCTGCTTACAACATTAACTGTGCTTCTTTACACACGTGGACCGATGAACTTCCAAGGACAGAGGAGCCTGGTGGGCTACAGTCCACGGGGTCGCAAGAGTTGGCCATGACTTAGCGACTAAACGACAGACGGAGGTTCCACAGCCTCGACACTGTGCTGAATGAACCCAGCGTTTTTGTTTTTTCCCTGTGGTTTTCGCAGAGGCCTGCCAGACCCTCTGCACCCGCGCCTGCCTCTCTCGCAGGGGGTGGGCCGCCAGCTGGGACCACACGGAGCTAGTCCTGCCCTGTCAGTCACCGGCTGTGTGACCTCGGGCAAGCTGCTCGACCCCTCTGAGCCTCAGTCTCGTCACTGTGAGTTACCTCATGGGGGGCGGGCAGGAGCACACCCAGAGAGGGCGCAGCCGGCACTCACGCCCATGAGCGCCGGGGGCCCTGGCGCGATGACACCCCTCGCTCTGGGCCTTCGCGGGCGCTGTGGCCTCTCTTGCTCGGCCTACTCTTTCCGGCTCTGACGGGCTCCCAGCCATCCCTTCACCATCGAGCTTGCACGCCCCCTTTCCAGGGAGTGGCCCTGAGCGCCCCACCCTGACGTTAATAACCCCTGACCCTCTGGCGCCTGCTGTCTGCTCCCCTGCAGCGACTGTTCCACGTCCTCTGTGTCCGTCCCTGGGTCTTTGCCTTTCCTGGGCAGAGAGCTTGTTGAGGGCAGGGCCATGCCCTAGATCTGTATCCTGCCCTGCGAGGGGAATCGTGAACCCCCTTGGTGGGTGGGCTGCCCAGCAAGCCAGGCCTCGGTGGTCTCAGTGCTCCATGAGTCACACAGCTGGCCCCTGACTGGCACACCCCTGACTGGCCTGCGGAAGGTTGTGCCCGGGGTCCGCACAGGCCTGGAGCCACTTGTGGGCAGGGGTCCCCCCTCCCACACCTGCTCCTTCTACCATCAGCCCCTCCCCACACGGTGCTGGAGCAGAGACCACGCAGGGAGGCCCCTGGAGCTCAGAACGAAACCCTCTCACTGCAGACACCCCAGGGGTCAGGGAGACAGGTCACCTGTGTGGCCTTGGCATCTGACCCTCTCTGAGCTTCTGCTTCCTTGCAGTACAACAGGGAGCAGCACCACTCAGCCCGGCTGGCTTCCAGGGAGTGTGTGAAAGCAGGCGAAGCACTTGCAAGTTTTATTAATGTACATTATAAATTTATAAATGTATATAGTTTGGTAGCTTAGGCCTGAAGCTCCCCTCACCCCCTCACTCGGTCTCCATCTTAAGTAAGTTCACCGCAACCAAAGAGTCTTTGGGAGCCAAGAATGTGAATTCCTGGCTCCACTTAATTTAATCAAGAAACTACAGTTATTGTTTTGGTCTGTACATTCCTCCCCTCTTCTCTCTTTCCTCCTCCTCCTCCCTTTTTCTCTCTGGAGAGATGGCTCAGGATCTCACAAAATAATGGAAACCCAAGCTTATTAGCCTCAGGTTCTCATCAGAACAGATGGGTTTAATAAGGTCTTGCTGCTCTCACACTGCACACATGCAATTTTAATTCTTTCCCTTTGCTGTTTATGACGGAGAAGGAAACGGCACCCCACTCCAGTGCTCTTGCCTGAAAAATCCCAGGGACGGCGGAGCCTGGTGGGCTGCCGTCTGTGGGGTCGCAAAGAGTTGGACACGACTGAGCGACTTCACTTTCACTTTTCACTTTCATGCATTGGGGAAGGACATGGCACCCCACTCCAGTGTTCTTGCCTGGAGAATCCCAGGGACGGCGGAGCCTGGTGGGCTGCCGTCTATGGGGTCGCACTGAGTAGGACACGACTGAAGCGACTCAGCAGCAGCAGCTGTGAATGTGGCCAGGTTGCTTACTGGGCACCTACAAACTGCCAGTCCTCACCCTACGTAATCTCCTTTAATCTTCCCAGAACTCCTGTGCAGGATGGTCTCTTATTCCCATTGTATAGGTAGGAATACTGAGCTTCAGATTTGTTTGTCCAAAGCCATCTGAGAGGTAAAGGATGGAAGCAAGATTTTAACTAAGGACTGTTACTGTCCATTGTGTCCATTCTTTTTCTTTTCTTATTTCTTAAATTGTCCTTACTTAAAAGTCTCTTTTACAAGTATATATAAAAGTCTCTTTCATTAAAAAGATATACATATATACACATATGTAACTAAGTCACTTTGCTATATGCCTGAGACTAGAGCAATACTGTAAATCAACTCTGTGTCAATAATAAAAAACCAAACTCTACCAAGCCGTCCTCCCACCGTCTGTCCACCCCTCAGGGGTAGCCACTGCCACTCGTGTCTCGCAGGCCTCTGGACCTCGCTGCTCATTTCCAGACATACAGATAATAGACGCACTCACAGAAACTTCTTCATTTGCAAGTGGGTCCACAGTATGTATTGTTGCCCTCGCTTTTTAAAAAATTTATTCCCCTCTCTGTGGTCATTTAGGTCACGGGGTTGCTTTCAATTTTTAATTACAAATGAAGCTGCAAGGATCCCCTTTGTGCATCCATCTCTGTGCATGTGAGTATCTATTTACGCAGGATCACGGAAGCCAGAACCTGCGGGATCAGAAGACTGGCACATTAAAAGTTTGGACAGACAGTGCCAATTACCCCAGAGGACTTGCTGAATTCAGCTGCCACCAGCGGCACGTGGCAGCGCCCATCTCACCACCTCTTCGCCAACACCGGACGTCAGTCATGCTTCAGGTGTCTGATGGCGTGACGGGCGACGCACAGTCTTTCCCTTACTTTGGTTTGCGCCTATCTCACTAATAACGAGTTTGGGGATCTTTTCAAAAGTTTACTGATTGCATTTAGTCCACGTTTACGTATAGATGTCTTTTGGCCATTTACCATGTGGCGTGTGGAATCTTAAGCATCCTGGTCAGGGACTGAACCCACGCCCCCTGCTTTGGGAGTGCGGAGTCTTACCACTGGATGGTCTGAGAAGTCTCTGGCAATTTTCTTATCGGAGTTTTTTTAAAAATTGATTTGATTGAGCTCTTTATATATTATGGCCCTTTATCTTTGTCCTTTATACCATATTCTGATTCTAAGAACTCAGCTTAGAATATGAGTGATAGGGTTTGGGGGAGAATGGATACATGTACACGTATGGCTGAATCCCTTCGCTGTTTACCCAAAACTGCCAAAACGTTGCTCATCGGCTCTACCCCAACACAGAATAAAACGTTTAAAGTTTGAAGAGAAAAAAGAGTATGAATGATAAAGCCATACTGACTGCTTGAACGCTGGTGTCCTGGTTAAGGGTCTCTGTCCACGGCTAAAGACCACCTTCATCTTTAGCTCTGGACGTGGGCTAAGTTATCAACATGGTGAAGACGTTCCAAATCTGTTCTGTTCGGGTGCAGGTTCCACTTGGGATGGCTGGGATCAGATCAAAATTAAAGTTGACTGGCCTTGTGACTTAACTTCTCTGAACCTCAGTTTTCTCACTTGTAAAATGGGATCAGTAACACG
Organism: Antilocapra americana; assembly: GCA_007570785.1. Taxonomy (NCBI): domain Eukaryota; kingdom Metazoa; phylum Chordata; class Mammalia; order Artiodactyla; family Antilocapridae; genus Antilocapra; species Antilocapra americana. Next base: position 1,002,314 of record ML663023.1, read on the forward strand.
AACCCCTTAGGGTTTCGGGGTCGGATCTTCCCTTCCTCCCCAGTGTCTAGGGCACCACCTCGGCTGAGGCCCCTTAAGTCCTTCTCAAATCCCTGGCCAGGATGCCTCCTTCCCAGCCCCACAGCCATCAGCCGTTGCCTCTCGCTGGAGGATCTGTGGTACGCCGTGGCTGCCGGCCACCCCTGAGGCTGTCGCCCCTGCCCCGACACGTTGCTCTGAAGGCCTAGACAATCCCCACCTCCTTCCTACCAAGTAATGCACACGTGAGGGGCCTCCCTGCTGGCCCGGTGGTTAAGAATCCGCCTTTCAACGCAGGGGACACGGGTTTGATCCCTGGTCAGAGGGCGACGATCCCACACGCGATGGGGCAGCTAAGCCGGCGTGCTGCAAGCACTGAGCTCGTCCACCACGACTGGGAAGACTGCGCGCCGCACCCAAGACCCCGGCGGCCACAAATAACAAACAAATAACGCTCACAAAGGCCCGTGGGTCAGCATTTAGAGGCCTCCCATTCGGGGCTCAGTCTCTGCTCAGCCTCAGCCCACTCACCCATGCCCCTCCTGCCCCTCCTGCCCCAGCTCACATCCTAGAAGCTGGTCTCGGGCCTGGCCCGGGTAAGAACTCCTCAGGACCTGACCCTCTCGTGCAGCGCCCCATGGAGACCGACGCTGCCCGGTTCAGAGCCCCGGCCTGGGCCTTGCTCCTAACAGGGCCAGAGCCCCCCTGCTCCCTGAGATCCCCGGGACAAGGGCCTGGCCTCAAACATCGGTGTCCCCAGACGGCAGGCGGGGGCACCAGGTGCTCGGGGAGGGTCGTCACCTCCCCAGGAGCACGAGGGCTGGACAGACCTGCAGTAGCCATTGACGATCCTTCCGGAAACCACCTTGCGGAAAGGCTCCCAGTGGCTGGCTTCTCCGTCCACAGGCGCCCCCAGCAGGACGACGTCCTCAACGATCCCTTGGCAATCTGGAGAGAGACCCCAGAAAAGGTCGTCAGCGCCCCTGGCCACAGTGGGTCCTGCGAGGGACTGCCCAACGGCGGTGGAAGAAGTGGACATCACACCCACGTGCGTGCACATACGCACTCACTATCGTCCAGTCGGTGCTGTGTCCGGCGGTGCGACTCCGTGGGCTGCAGCACGCCAGGCTTCCCTGTCCTTGCACGCACACACACACACACACACACACACACACTCGTGCACACAGATGCAAATGCACACACGTACTGCAGCTTCTGTTCACCGAGTGTCAGGCCCTGGGTCAAGCCCTCTGGGGCCTGACCTACTCCTACGAAGCCCACACACCGAGCCTGCCGAGCCTGTGCACCACAGCTGGAGAAGGCGGCCACCACGAAGGCCCAGCGCAGCCAAAACGGAACGAATGAATAAGTGAAGCACACACCATCCCCGTTTTAGAGTAAAGGAGAACCGAAGACACGTTCAGAATCACATGGCCGGTGAGCAGCGCAGTCCAAGTGGGGACCCACGTCTGTTTCCACCATCCGTGAAGCTCACGACCGACCGTGCACTCGGATGGAGTGTTTCCCTTTGGAAGAGACTCCTGGTCCTTGGCTCATGGCATGTGCCAGGCAGGAGATACCACAGCCTTCCTCTGAAACAGGGCCGTGGGGGTCTGTACGGCCTGGCGGTAAGGCAGGAGTGCAGAGGAGAGAGGAGCGAAAAGGTCCCGGGACATGGGGTGGACGCATCGGCGCCAACCTAGCGGTTCAGGGTGTTTCAGGAAAGGGCTCCTCGCAGCGCAGCCTGTGGATGAGGGCTGGCCCGTGGGGTGTCCATCCGCTTATAGATCAGAGATGCAGCGTCTCTTTGATCTCCCTGCAGACTGGAAGCCACCAGCTCACACAGGCGCGTGTGGACCGCACTCTGAGAAGCCCTGCTCTCAATCACGAGGCAGCACGTGCGCGGCCCACCCAGCCACTCTCCACCCTCCCTGGCCTTTTGCCTCACTTGTTTACATCTGTCTCCTCCTCCGACCTCTGGGTTCAGGGAGGGCGCGGCTCCGGCTCGCCTTGGTCACAGCTGTACAGCAGTGCCCGGTCTATCCCTGGGGTTCAGGAAGGGTGTGAATGAGTGAGTGAGTAAATACACGGCCATCCCCGGGACAGCCAGTACATGCACTTTGTATTGCACAGCTCTGAGTTCAAATCCCAGCCTAGTGACTGCTGAGCTAAGTCACTTAACTTCTCTGAGCCTACAAGTGGCTATGTTACTGCCTTGAGAGTCCCTTGGACTGCACGGAGGTGCAACTGGTCCATCCTAAAGGAAATCAGTCGTGAATATTCACTGGAAGGACTGATGCTGAAGCTGAAGCTCCAATACTTTGGCTGCCTGATGCGAAGAACTGACTCATTTGAAAAGACCCTGATGCTGGGAAAGATTGAAGGTGAGAGGAGAAGGGGACAACAGAGGATGAGATGGTTGGATGGCATCATCCACTTGATGGACATGAGTTTGAGTAAACTCTGGGAGTTGGTGATGGACAGGGAGGCCTGGCGTGTTGCCGTCCGTGGGGTTGCAAAGAGTCAGACACGACTGAGTGACTGAACTGAACTGAGGGTCTTTATGAAGATGAAGTCATGGTGGGGAAAAACCTAGGGCAATGAAAGCACAGTGGAAGCTGGCAGGCCCCCTGCCTGCCTTGCTCCCTCACCGCCCAGCACGTAGCTCCTTCTGAGGGTCCTGAGCGCCCCTGCACTTGGGGAGTTACCTGCTCTGTGTTATTCTTGGGGAGTGGGCCCTAGAGGGCCAACTCAGCCAGCCCTGCCCGTCTCCTGCTGAGAGACACAGGGCGGGTGGCTTCCTCGCCCTGGGCTCCGGTTTCTAACCAGAGCACGGGTTTTCCATTTGAGCTGCGTGTCAGAGTTTGTCTGTGTGAAGGGTGCCAGGCTAACGGGAGTCTGGGAGCCCCTGAGCTCCTCTGGCTCCGACAGATCAGATCGCCTGGCGCGGAATCCTGACGTCACTCCTTGGCTTCCAGGGAGAGGGTAATCTGGCAGGAAGACGCAAAGCTCCAGGAAGCTGGTGGTCTGTGTTGAATGGCATGGATGACTCAGATACTCTTCCACATAAGGGCTGTTTCAGGGGCTTGTGTGGCCAGTGAGGCTGTGGATTTTATCTTGAACCCTGCTCTTGGCGGAGGAGGAAGCACAGGGTCTCAGAGGGGAGGGGGCAGGCCGAAGGTCACAGGGGCAGCGAGGCCCCAGCGGAGCCTGGAGCCCCGCACCGGGGGCGGCCAGGTCCGCGGCCATCCCTCCGGCAGCAAGTCAGAGCACGGTGGTCACGGGGGTCATCACCGCCCCCGTGCCAGCGGCTGCGCACTCTCTCTGGACGCCGGCCACTCAGGGCACCGGCCCCGTGAACCTCGTCATCTCAGGAGCCCTGTGGCCCCGGGGCCGTCACCTGGCGGGCTGGGGCCCCTTGTGCCAGCCGTGGGGTTGCAGCACTCCCCCCCCCCAGGTGGCCCAGGGCCAGGACGCCGGGACTCCCTCCCGTCAGCTGTGACAAACAGCAAGGAGGCAGCTGCCGTTCGCTGACCTGAGACCAGCAGCTGAAACTCAGGAAGCAGTCCAGCGCAGTCAGACCCAGCCAGGGTGGGCCGCGAGCTGGAGGCAGACTTACTGAAGCCCGGTGGAAACTGACTTAATGCGACCTCCTCCCCTTCTGACTGTCACACACTCAGAGGTGCCCTCTTTACGTTCTGAGGCGTGATTTGTTCTCTGGAACAAAGGCAAACCTGGAGATAAGCCACGAAGCTGACTCTTGGTGACACACAGGTGTTAGCTAGAAAAACTTAGCGGGAATCATTTTAGACCCACCTAAGGGAGACTCCTGTGTCCTGCTCCCAGAATGATACGGTCCAGGAGGGGAAGTCTGAGTGAAGAAGACCAGCCGCTGAATTAGATGCTGGGAAAAACAAATTGTCAAAATTCATTGTTTGGTCCAAAACTTTATAATACCAGAAAATTTCAGGTAAAATTTTTCCAGGTAAAACACAGAAAATCCTCACTCAGGTACCGCTTTTAGAGTCAAGAAGGTCCCTTCCATGGGCACAGGTGGAGTTTCCTTGTGGTCCGGTGGCTAAGATTCCACACTCTTGGTGCAGGGCGGCTGGGTTCAATCCCTGGTCAGGGAACCAGACCCTACATGCCACAACGAAGACCCAGCACAGCTAAATAAATGTTTTAAAAAAGAAACTGGGATTTAACATTTTAATAATAATAACGAATATAAGACAACCTTACCTCCTTTTAACTGCAAGGACCATGAATGTTTTCTGAAATATGTGGGATTTATTCCCATTGCTACCATCAACACAGACGGCAATTCTTCCTGTGAATTTTTAAGGTGTGAAGATAGTCCCATAGCTTTATAAACACTCAGGGGTCCAACAAGCACTGGTCACCTTCAAGCAGAGGACACAGGCACCAAGCTTTTAGGCTTGGATTTCTCATTTTTTAAGCAATCCTGTGTATGTTTTTAATACAATGCTTTTACTGCTGCAGGTGGAGGCCCTTCACCCTGTTTTGACTTTGGAATTTAGGCAGCTCCATCCCTCCAGCAGTGGGGAAGAAATGCTCTATCAGTCCTGTTTTTGTTTTTGATTTTTTTTAACTTTTTAGTTATGTATCTATTTATTTGGCTGCACTGGATTGGAGTCGAGGCACACGGGATCTCCCACCTTTGTTGCAGCATGCGGGATCTTTTGTTGGGACAGGTGGGATCTGGTTCCCTGAGCAGGGATTGAACCCAGGCCCCCCGCATTGGGAGTGAGGAGTCTTGGCCACCCAAGCACCAGGAAAGTCCTTATCAGTCCTGCCTTCACCTCTCCACTGTCGGTGCTTTTTGTCACTCACATGTGCTAGGAGAAACATTACTTTTCCAAACTGTCTTTGCTTCTATCTCTTATTTTTATTCTTAATATGGGAGCCAAAGCAATCCCTTTAAAAGTCAAGTCATAGGCAGGAGGCAGGACCTTCTGGGGGTGATGGAAATTTTCGACATCTGAGTCATGTGATGGTTTCGACGACTCTGTGTGTTCGCTGAAAATCACTGACTTGTACACTGAAAATGGGGGGAGTGTGTGATATGTAAATTACACTGCAGGGAGACACATCACTTCACTCTCATGCTCAAGGCCCTCCCATGGGGTCCATCTCTCCTGGGATAAGTCATCTTCAGCAGCTCCTGAGGCCTGCCGAGACCTCCCCGCCACGTCTCCTCCTCACTCTGCTCCAGCCAGACTGGCCTCGCTGTTCCAGAACATGCCAGGCCTTTCCTTCACTGATCCCCCTTCCTGATGCCCTTCCCGCTGACATCCACACGCCTCCCCCTGGCACCTCTCTGCCTAACTGTCACCCTCCAAAGGGAGGAGGATGCGACCTCCCACCCTGACCAGGAGTCTCATCTCTCTTCTCCACAGCACTTGAGACCTGTGACGTACAACCTAGTTCTCTTTTAAAATCTCTTTTGCAGTCTCTCTGCCACTACCTGGGAGCTTTCTGAGGGCTGAGACTGTACTTTCTCATGTTCCCTAGGGAGGTCCATCTAGTCAAGGCTATGGATTTTCCAGTGGTCATGTAGGGATGTGAGAGTTGGACCATAAAGAAGGCTGAACACTGAAGAACTGATGCTTTTGAACTGTGGTGTTGGAGAAGACTCTTGAGAGTCCCTTGGACTTCAAGGAGATCAAACCAGTCCATCCTAAATGAGATCAGTCCTGGGTGTTCATTGGAAGGACTGATGCTGAAGCTAAAGTTGCAGTACTTTGGTCACCTGATGCGAAGAGATGACTCACTGGAAAAGACCCTGATGCTGGGAAAGACTGAGGGCAGGAGGAGAAGGGGACGACAGAGGATGAGATGATTGGATGGCATCACCGACTCAATGGACATGAGTTTGAACAAGCTCTGGGAGACGGTGATGGACAGGGAGGCCTGGCGTGCTGCAGTCCATGGGGTCGCAAAGAGTTGGACACGACTGAGCAACTGAACAACAGGGAATCCCCATCGCCGACAACAAACAGCAGCTGGCACAGGCGCTGTGCTCAGTACGTACTTGTGGGATGAATGGAAGGAAGCCATGGGACTCAGCAGTGTGAACCCTCGGTGCTGAGAACACAGCAAAAAGCTGTTTTTTAAAATTTCCTCCTAGTACAGCTTCTTCTGAGAGGTGCCAGTCGAGGATCTCTGTAGAATGGACAATGAAGAGCAAGCGCTGACTCTGCTGGACGTAGATGTCAGAGTATTTAACCACTGCTGTCTGCTTTTGGGCTTCCCTGGAGGCTCAGTCAGTCAAGAATCCCCATGCAATACAGGAGATGTGAGTTCCATCCCTGGGTCGGGAAGATCCCCTGGAGGAGGGCATGGCAACCCACTCCAGTATTCTTGCCTGGAGAATCCCCATGGACAGAGGAGCCTGGTGGGCTGCAGACCATGGGGTCGCAAAGAGTCGGACACGACTGGAGCGACTGAGCACTCCGGCACGCCCTCAGCTCTTTAACTGCTGGTTTCCAGGGCTCTGCTCCAGGGGAACGGCTGCTACCGTGACTAGCTGCGGTCTGCAGTGGGCGAGAACAATCAACGGTCCTTCCGACCCTGCCCCTGAGCCGACCCTCGCTCAGTCTCCTCCCTGGCTTCCGACAGTGTGCCTCAGAGGCTCCTGGTGACCTTCCCAAGAAGCACCTGACATCAGCCATATTCACAGAACCCCTTGGGCTTGGCCTACATGACAGGAAGGCTCAGGATCTTCAGACCTTTCAGGGGCTTCGTGGTGTAGCTCAAGGTGCCCTGTCTCTGGAGGCAAAGATCCCGAGTGAACCGGAGGGCCTGCACAAGTGCAAACCACCGCCGGCTGGTACACGGTACACGGCCGCCTGTCTCACACGGCAGGTGTCCTGATTCAAAGATGGCTGCAGCTCAGAGTTTCCGGATTCAGGCAGGTTCTTGTCATTACATACCTTCTCCACCAGGAGACGCTCAGTGACAAGAGCCACAGGCAGGGCTGGGAAACCAGCCTGTGCCCGCAGAAAGGGCCCAGGGGCACAGAGGGCTGGGACTCGCCAGTCTGGGAGAAGCTGCTGCACCTTGAGCACAAAGGACATCTCCAAATGCTGGTTTTTCGTGAAGGGAAGTCAGTTATCTAGTAACTTGGAGCCTTAGCGTCCTCGTGTCAAATGGAGATAATACAAGAGTACTGACTTCGCAGGGCTGGAGTGGGGCTGTTGTATGCTCAGGGTGGTGCCTGGCACACGCCCGGTCAGTGGGATCCACTGTGTTTCCCATGCAGACAATCAAGTGGGCAACGAGGTAGAATGGTGGGCAGGACACACTATTCTCGGAGATGGCTTCGCCATTAGAGTACCAGGCCTCTTTCTAGCCAGCTGCTAACTCAGGCACTATTTTAGGAGTCAGTGGTGGGCAGCGGTGATGCCGGGCACGTGGTCGGAGGACGAAGTGGGAAGCAGCTGTAGAGCTGGAAACTCCAGCTTAACACTTCCTCATTTACTTAAAAACATTTTTTATTTTGGCCCCACCACTCAGCTTGCGGATCTCAGTTACCCAACCGAGGGTTGAACGCACACCCAGTCCTCACCACTGGACTGCCAGGAAAGTCCCAACATTTTTTAAAAAAAAATTACGGTAAAATACTCCTAACATAAGAGTTTTCATCTTAACCATTTGAAAAAAATTTTGATGTGGACCTTTTAAACAAGTCTTTATTGAATTTGTTACAATACTGCTTCTGTTTTATTTATTTATTTGTTTCAGCTGTGAGGCCTGTGGGATCTTAGTTTTCCAAGTAGGGATCCCAACCCCCTGCACTGGAAGGCTAAGTCTTACTCACTGGTCCTCCAGGGAAGTCCCTTTACCATTTTTAAGAGTACAGTTCAGTAGCATTAAGTATAGCTACACTGTTGTGCAACCATCTTGCTTTTTATCACTCAGGATTTAGATAAAAATCAGGTTCTATCTTGTCAGCTGCTCTTATCATACCAGATTCCTGATATGACACTTTTACCACCTGGTGCTCCTGGAAGTCTGCAGATTGTCTTAGCTTTTCAAAAAAACCCCAAACCTAACCACAAAAAAAGCCCCCAGAGCCATGGATAGTTCTTCACAACAGCAAGCAACCTCTTGCTCTAGAGCTTTGGTCTTTAAAATCCTCTCTGCTGTTGTTCGGTCACAGGTTGTGTCTGCCCCTTCGTGACCCCATGGGCTGCAGCACACCAGACCTCCCTGTCCTTCACCATCTCCCAGAGCTTGCTCAAACTCATGTCCATTGAGTCGGTGATGCCATCCAACCATCTCATTCTCTGTCGTCCCCTTCTCCTCCTGCCTTCAGTCTTTCCCAGCATCAGGGTCTTTTCCAATGAGCCAGTTCTTTGCATCAGCTGGCTAAAGTATTGGAGGTCTAGCGTCAGCATCAGTCTTTCCAACGGATATTCGGGGTTGATTTCCTCGAGGATGGACTGGTTTGATCTCCTGGCAGTCCAAGGGACTCTCAAGAGTCTTCTCCAGCACCACAATTTGATAGATCAATTCTTCGGCGCTCAGCCTTCTTTAAGGTCCAACTCTCACATCCGTACATGACTCCTGGAAAAACTACACCTTTGACTAGATGGACCTTGGTCAGCAAAGTGATGTCTCTGCTTTTCAATATGCTGTCTAGGTTTCTCAAAGCCTTTCTTCTAAGGAGCAAGCGTCTTTGAATTTCATGGCTGCAGTCACCATCCACAGTGATTCTGAGGCCCAAGAAAAGAAAACCTGTCACTGCTTCCACTTTTCGCCCTTCTATTTGCCATGAAGTGATGAGACCAGATGCCACGATCTTAGTTTTTTGAATGCTGAGTTTTAAGTAGGCCTTTTCACCCTCGTGAAGACGCTCTTCAGTCCCCTTCACTTTCTGCCACCAGAGTAGTAGCATCTGCATATCTGAGGCTGTTGATAAATGGAGTTTTTGTCAAACTAAACATTCTTAAGATGTGCCAAGTAGGGCTAGAGGCCCACGGATCCTTTCTGTGCAGTGAGGGGGGGCCGTGCGTCACTGGGAATAGCCAGTCCAGCTTCACCTCTGCCATTCTGTCCTCCCCACACAGTGCGCTTTCGGGAAGGGAGGCAGGCCCTGGGCGCGCCTGCCAGGTCTCTCCAGCCAGCCTCCTCTAGGAGTTACACAGAAATCTCATCACGTGGCAGGAAAGGCAACATCACACACTCCCACAGGCCTGTCACAGTCTCAGTAATGAGATTCTCCTGGGCTGCAAAGACCACAGTTTGAGACGCAAAAAAGCAGGATGTGCTTCCTCCTGGCAGGGGGTCATGTGTGCACGGAGCGATAAGGTGGGAAATGGAGGAGCACATTATCTCCTGAGGGCGGGTCCAGAAAACAGACCTTGGAGAAAATGCTGTGAACTGCATCTAACACAAATGAAACCCATGCAAAGACACACGCACACGCATGATAAACCCACAGATGCGGTGGAGGGGAGAGGGAGGGGCCCAGGAGCCGGATGGAAGGGAGATGAAGGCAAGCTTTGACTGGCCCCCTCCTCCCTTCAGTGGAATGAGGTTCACACTGGAAAGAACCATTTATGGGAGCCTGTTTGGATGGATTATAGGGATTTGGGATGATTTCTTTATGGAAGGAGTAAGCCTTCATTGCTCCCTTTTGATTCCTGTCTCTTCCATTCAGCAAAGTGGTAAGGCTGTTACTAGCGTCCGGGGGCCCGAAAAATTAATCTGCATGCCTGACCTCTCGTGGCTGTCCACCCGCCTCTCCAGGGGAGGCTAAAGCGGGGTCTGGCTGCGGACAAAGCAAGTGGGAGATGCGATTCCGTAGAAGGGAAATAAATCACATCAAAGGCAATGTCTGCTATCCTGGAGATGAAAGAGCCAGTTGACTGAATGACAGTCTGCTTTGCATTTCAACTGGTATCCAGTGACAGCCCAGGCACAGTTTTCAGCTCAGTGAGAGTTTAGAAATTCAAGGGTCAGGATGTTTCCGTGTATCTGAGCTTAGTGAGGAGCTCTTCTGCCTTGGTTTTATCCTTCAAATATCACAGGCCTAACTTCACAGGAGCTGGGAGAGAAACCGGGGAGCGAGATCTTGCTGCAGAGGTTTTTCCTTTGTTGTTTGTTTTTAAACAAAGTTCTGATGTTCTATTTCTTAACCCCCCTTCTTTTCTTTATCGTCATCATCACAGCTTACCTAGGCTAAGTGCTTTATACATACACTGTTTCATTTTCTTCTCATAACAATCCTAGTAAGCAGGACTACTCCCATTTTATGATGGGAACAACTTGCCTCAGAGACACTAAGTAATTTGCCCAAAGTCACACAATAAGGGGCAGAGTGGAATTCAGTTATCCCTACATTTTCTCTCCTACTCTACTCTCCTTCCCTACTTCCCTAATCTTGAACCAAAACATGTGTCTTTTGATAACTGTGACACCTTCTAAAACTGAATATTAAAAACAGAACAACACAGCTTGCCAAGATAAACAGTTCCAATTCAGTTGATTCAAGGCACACACTAGCAGGCTGCAGTTTGCTCGAAGACTAATATCCTGATGCAGGCACCATGCCAAAGGCACGTGACCTTTGCTTTGGTAATCTTGGGAACACCTGTCAACCAAGCAGGTGGAAAGATCACGCAAAGAAAGAGGGGTCTGCATGAAACATGACACCCTGCGCGTTTTTGCTGGGAGTTATGGCTGTCCATACCCCAGCATGTGTACTCAACCCCCATCAGAAAGGTTAACCTGAGTAAGGCGACGTAACTTAGAAATACAGCTGCTGGTCAGTTTCAGGCTGTGAGCCAGTATAAAACCAGCAGTTTCATCACCTATATGCATATACATAAATAAAATGTCTTATATATTCTATTTGTTAGCTACTGCTGTGTAACAAATAATCCCCAGACTCAGTGACTTAAAGAAACCGTTTGTTATTTCTCATGCGCCTACCAATGGGCTATGCGGTTCTGCTGAGGTGACTGCGGCGTGCTCGACCCCACTGGGTTCACTCACATGCCTATGACCAGCCGGTGGGTGGGCTGGGGGCCGGGGGAGACTATGCGGCTTTGCCTCATGCGTCTTCCACCCTCCGGGGGGCTAGCCATGACTTGTTCTTAAGGCACGGGTGGAACCCACGTGCAAGGCGCTCTGAGGCCTAAGCTTGAAACCGATATGATGTCATTTCCTTTACTTTTCTCTTAATGAATGCCAAGCCACAAGGCCAGCCCAGACTCAAAGCATGGAGAAGCCGACTGCACTTCTTGATGGGAAGAGCTCCAAGGTCATATTGAAAAAGACGTGACTGCAGGGAGGGTGGAGAAGAGGGCCGTTTTCCTTCTGGCAATCATTCTACCGCAGATATACACAATACCTCTGAAACACTGCCAAGTACCGACAGCTCACGTGCGATAAGCAACGGGGATACCAGTACCAGCTGAATGCTCCTCTGAATTCTCACCGACCGAGAAGAGGGGTGGAAAGAACACGAGGTGGGAACGATGCCTGGGTGCTGGAGGGCCCAGCCAGGAGGTGGCAAGTGGCTGCTTTCAGGGATGGGTTTTGGGACCCTGAGTGAAGGCGGGATCCATCTAGAGAGCTGGAAAATAGGCCACGGCAGAACCCTTCAGGCAGGAGCAAGGTGGGGTGTTCAAGCACCGATCTGATCGAGTGCAAGATCAAGCAACCAGGCCCAGCGGGCCAGCGGTCGCGGCTGCAGGGCGGGGTCTGGAGGCTTGTACCCGACTGTGATGAGGGCGGCCGGTGGTCAGAGCAGGGTCCCGGGCCCCAGGACCAGTGCTCGGCGCTCCGGCTGTTACCGCGGTGACAGCCACTGTTTCCTGCGGTAGTTGCTGCAGTGGGGGCCGCTTCAGTGCAGGCTCGCTCAGTCTTTGAAGACAGCTTTCGGCTTCCACCTCGAATGGTGGTTCAGCTGGATGGGTGTATAATGTTTAGATTGACAGCTTTTTTTTTCTTTTCTGGTTTCTATTTGTTTGAGAAGTCTCATCAGTCTAGCTGAGGTTTCTTTGTAATACTGATTTAGAAAACTCATTTTAAAAGTAATTCAATAATTCCTTTTTATCTCTGGAGTTCACGATGATCTGTGCAGGTGTTACATATTTATTCTGCTCAAGACTCATGTTTCCTGAACCTCAGAAATCATGTCTGGGAAATTCTCTGTCAATAAACTATCACTCTCCTCGTCTCTCCTTTTTGGAGTTGGAATTAGGCAGCTGTTGGACACTGACTTCTCTCTCCTATCTTCTATCTCTTTATCTCTCCACAATGCATCGTGAGTGATTTCTTCAAACCAATCTTCCAATTCATTATTTCCCTCTTTAAGGGTAAGTAAGTGTTGGTCATTCAGTCGTGTCCGATTTTTGGCAATCCCCCGGGCAATCCCAGAGGAGCCCGCCAGGCTCCTCGTCCATGGTCCATGAAATTCTCCAGGCAAGAATTCTGGAGTGGGTTGCCATTTCCTTCTCTGGGGCTCCTGTAGGGGAAATTAGAATGGTACTTCTCAAGTCCAGCGGAGCCCCCTGGGGATGTTCATTGTCAGAGTGATCCTCTCCTTTGTAAAGCGCTTCTGACTGCCGGATTGTTGAATTGTGAGCCATTCAGAAGCCACTGTCTTCTGATCTTAATATATCTAATATGTACCCCAAAGATCTTTCTTTTGGGAAAGATTTCTCTTTAGCTTTGTCTAGTCTGTTTAACTTTTCCACCAAAGTTTTAATTTCCATGACTATTTTTTTCATTTCTAAAAGTTCCTTTGGTTTCATTTTAACATCTCCCTGTACTTTTTTTCCCCAACGTCTTACTCTTTCCATTTATCCTTCAATGTTTTAATTTATGTCTTTAATGATTATGAGCATGCTTATTTTTTGAGGGGGGCATTCCTTTAGGCTATTCTATTAAGGATCTAATCTTGATGTTTGCTTCTTTGTGATTTTCCCATATGGTGTTTTTCGTTTTCTTTTTTCACATGTTTTTATAAATTTTATGGACTAAGACCTCATCTTTCAAGCTGCTCTTACCTGGGAATCTGTGTAGTTTGGATTGAGGACCTGTATGGTAATGCCTGTGGCCAGGGGAGCCTGGCTGTAAACCCACAGTGGTTATTCCCCTTCTGCTAGCTCTGACAACCCAGAGTCCACAGCACCGTCTATGGTTTAGCAAGTCTGAGTCCACTCAGCTTCTGAGGTTCTCTGGGCTCCCCTGTCAGGTCCCTGTTCTGACAGCTGCGGTCATGCTTCCACTGTAATTTACTTAACGTGCCTAGATCTGGGGTCAAAATAAGATTTCCCCATGGCTGCCTCCTCCTACCCCCTCCCAAGCTTTATAACTCTTTATTCCATTTCTGAAACAGATGGCACAGGGACTGCTGGTCAGGAACAGTCAGGGCAGAGATCACTGATAAAGCTGGTGGTGGTATTGTCTTTATGACTAACGCTGCCAGATCCTTGCATGAACAGGCCTGCCAAACTGTGGAGCCTCAGATCCCAGAGTGGCTGGTGGCAGCCCGCCTCTTTGAATGACCCTGTGAGCATGAATGCATGTCTACGGGCCTGAGTTCAAGTTCCCAGTGGGGAAACTGGAGGCATGTCATAAACTCGGTCATTGCTCTTCCTCTTCTCTGCCAATGACTGTCTCCACACAGGTCTGCACAGGGCAGGGGCCTCCCAGTGACCTCTGCGATGCCGTGGGATTCTCAAAAACAACCCCGTCTGAGTTCCCGTCCATCTTTTAAATAAAGTGCCACAGGACCCTGATCTTGTACAGGTTTTGGTCGTTAAAGACAAAGGTGACATCACTAATGGACTAACGGGATTTGATTTTTCTTTCTTTTCTTAAGAGAAGTTCTTTTTCAGAACATTTCCTCCTAATTTTCATCTGGGGGGAAAGAAGTGACAGCACACTCTGGGCAGCTGTTGCCAGGGAAGCCCAGTGATGCTTAGGAGGCAGACCTTCTGCTCTGATGACAACCAGCAGGGGTCCAGTGGGGCCAAGGAGCCGGGCCAGGCCACGCCTGCCCATCGGCTCATCCAGAAAGGGCTGGAGAATCGCTGACCTGCAGGGCTGCTGGGAAGAGTCCAAGAGATGACGTCAGGAGACGCCTTTCCCGGCAGGCACTCAGCAAGCAGTGGTTCCTCCCCCCTTTGGATCTCCCCCCAACCTTTTTTGGGGCCACACCTTGCAGCTTGTGGGATCTCAGTTCCTCGACCAGGGATCAAACCCAGGCCTCCAGCAGCGAAAGTGTGGAGTCCTCAGTACTGGGCCGCCCCTTTGTAGCTGATGTCTAATAACTACGGACAAGGAGGGTGTGGCTGGCTGATGCGGAAACCGCGCAGAAAGCGGGAGCAGCTGCTGACTCTGCACAAGCCCTCAACGGGAGGCCGCCCCAGGATGGGCTCGTGAGGCGTGTGCTCCGCAAGCCATCACCAGGCGGTGCTGCGGCAACCACGGACGCTCCAGGTGTCCCGGGACGCGCTGCCAGGACCTTCCTGGAAAGCCACCTGTGGGAGTCGGGCTGACCCCACCCCAGAGCGCCCACCTCGCCCCAGGGTCCCTGAGACAAGCCCCGAGAAGGAGGCTCCAGACCGGACCCTGCCTCTTACTGGCTGTGCGGCCTGCACAAGCTGGGTAAACACTCAGTTGTACCATTCAAGAGATAGGTCCAAGGTGCCCATGGGGCAGTGGAGAGGACCGTGCCATGGGTCACGGGGCCTAGGCCCACCCAGGTTGGCTGGGACCATCAAAGAGACACTTAGTGGGAAGAACCTGGTTGGAACGCTGACTCAGTCAGCTGGCTTCATTCCATGCGGCTCAGCAAGCCCTCACTGGACTTCTCTTGTGGTCCAGCAGCTAAGACTCTGAGCTCCAAATGCAGGGGGCTCAGGTTCGATCCCTGGTCAGGGAACTAGATCTCACGTGCTGCAGCTAAGACCCAGTGCAGCCAAATAAGTAAATAAAGAAATATTAAAAAACAAACAAAAACCCACACAAGCCCTCGGATGGGGTATCTAAGGCTGGGCCAAGGTTGGAGAAGACTCTGGAGAGTCTCTTGGACTGCAAGGAGATCCAACCAGTCCATCCTAAGGGAAATCAGTTCTGAACATTCATTGGAAGGACTGATGCTGAAGCTGAAGCTCCAACGCTTTGGCCACCTGATGTGGAGCACCAACTCATTGGCAGAGGCCCTGATGCTGGGAAAGATTGAAGGCGGGAGGAGAAGGGGACGACAGAGGACGAGATGGTTGGATGGCATCACCGACTCGATGGACATGAGTTTGAGTAAACTCCGGGAGTTGGCGATGGACAGGGAGGCCTGGCGTGCTGCAGTCCGTGGGGTCGCAAAGAGTCAGACACGACTGAATGGAGTGACTCCCTAAACTGACTCCCTTGCTCACTAAGCTGTGAGCCATGTTCAACAACAGTCCCCTGAAGCCTCTATCTCCAGCAACTGCTAAATTACTAAATATAAAATTACCCCATGAGAGTCCCGCCTGGGACTTGCCGCCTAATTAACTTTCTTTCAAGTACCCAGGCGGAGAAGGCAATGGCAACCCACTCCAGTGTTCTCGCCTGGAGAATCCCAGGGATGGCGGGGCCTGGTGGGCTGCCGTCTACGGGGTCGCACAGAGTCGGACACGACTGAAGCGACTTAGCAGAAGCAGCAGCAAGTACCCAGGCGCTTCAGCTGAAGAGATCGTTACCTCCCTGTCTGAGTTTCTGTAGACACCACTGCTACCACCCCCCTGACAATCAGGCAGCGCCCTGGAAAGGTCATTCCCAGCCACCGTGTGGTCTTCATGGTTCTAGGTCTGTAAACCTTTTCAGCGAGCAGAAGGCAGAGCTGTTTGAGGCTCTGATGGCTAATTAAGCCTGAACCTGAGCACTTGGCTCCTCAAAGGAGAGCGTGAAACTCTCAGACAGAGTGAGGCAGGTTGAAAAGGAAGGCCTTACTATCAGCAGAGCTGGTATCTCCACATCCCCTTGCAGAAGTGAGAAATAGGATCAGTGCTTTCTGCTTTTGTTCTGATGGCTAGGAAGTGAGTAGCTGAAGCCACAACTCAGGTATAGCAGCTGGGTAATAACAGGAGAAAGTATAACCATAGCAGCAACAGGGACAAAGATACCAGTTACTGAGCTCCTGCGGCTTGCAGTGTGCTAAGTGCTTTACATATATTACGCTATTCAGTTCTCTCAGTCATGAGCTGAAGAAGATATTACTACACCCATTTCACAGGCAAGGAAACCGAGGCGCAGGGACTAGGGACACGTGCTCAGTCAGTCATCGGCAGAGCTGAGATTCGGGTCTAGGCCGGCCTGCAGCGTCCACGCTCCTGCATTTGAGCTTCTCAACTGGCTCGCGTCTCCTGTCCACATCTGTGTTTTACTTTTGGTCCTGAAGTTTCACATTAATCCATATTTCCTGAGAAGTCCTGCAAATCCAGGAGATGGGTTTTGCATAAATAAATAAATGCAGGTCTGAGTACCAGTGAACCAAAGATGGAAGAAACAAAGAGGAAAGAACATTCTGGAGACCTGAAAAGTCAGGAGTTCACACAGGGACACTTACGCTGGGGTGGCAGGGACGGTGGGGGGGACCCCCAAACTCAACCTCTGCCACTGAAATCTGAACTGTGGGGAACACATCACCCACAGGCAGGAAGCTTCTAACCTTCTGTTCTACAAAATAGGCCTGGTGATTTTCTAAAAGACAACCATTTTGAGGATACTGGCTAAGCAGGTTTTCGAGTCATGGACATCTTAGATTCAAGAGAAAAAAAAAACCCCAACGGTTTCCTTTACGGAATGTGAGAACTGAGATAGCCCATTACTATATAAATTGGGCTCCCTTTCCCTTTCCCTCCTGGGATCCCCAGACCCCAGAGGGCTGCTCCTTCACTGCAGAGGGTCTGGATTCTTCAGGTATTCTCAACCAGACTCACGCAAGGGACTCGCTTATACAAACTTCTCAGTGAGGGGCAGGCCCAGGAGGGAGGGACACTGGGAGATGTGCTCTTGAGGCTGAGATGGGCACCAGCGCTCACCGTGGCGGGAAAACGACCGCCTGCGGAGGGAAGCTTTGGCAGATGACCTGCTTCCCGAGAGCTGCTCCGTCTGCAGGAAATCGACAATTACTGGTGGACGGAAATCAACCAGTGTTCAGTTTCCAACGCTATCTCCTGTGAATGGGCTCAACAGGGGCTCTGATCAGCTCTGGGTTCAAAAGGCATAAAATCTTGTTTCTGGAAAGTCTGAGAGCAGACCTGGGGCCACGCTGGCCAGCCGGGCACTGAGGACTTGGGGCTCTATCGCAGTGCCAGTGGCCTCCCTGGAAATACATGAACACGAGCAGCCTTAACAGATCCTCTGGGCAGGGCCTAACGTTCCACAGGCCACAAGCCACTGACTTCCGGATTAAACTGATTCCTTCCTAAGTTCTTAACCAACCTGAGCAGAGTAGTAAGCTTCCTGTCACTGGGAGCAAGTAAGCAGATGCTAGCAGAGACTTCTGATGGATGATGTCAAGCGGATCCTATATGAGTAGGGGCTGAACCAGAAGACTCCAAATTGTCTGTTGGAACCCTGCATCTAGGAGTCCATAATTTCTGATGTTTGTGGGATAAAATGAGCACCAAAGAACTGATGGGTTTGAACTGTGGTGTTGGAGAAGACTCTTGAGAGTCCTGTGGACTGCAAGGAGATCAAACCAGTCAATCCTCAAGGAAATCAACCCTGAACATTCATTGGAAGGACTGATGTTGAAGGTGAAGATCCAATATTTTGGTCATCTGATTCGAAGAGCCGACTCATTGGAAAAGACCCTGATGCTGGGAAAGATTGAAGGCGGGAGGAGAAGGGGACGACAGAGGATGAGACGGTTGGATGGCATCACCGACTCAATGGATATGAGTTTGAGCAAACTCGGGGAGATAGTGAAGGACAGGGAGGCCTGGCGCGCTGTAGTCCGTGGGGTTGTAAAGAGTCGAACACGACTGAGCAACTAAACAGCAGCAATAAGCACTGTGTGGTCACATCCATCATCCTAAAAGGCCAGCCAAGCCACCAGACTGGGTCCTGGGCCCTCCACGAGCACATTGGTGTACCTCTTCTCTGCGCCAAGTCCCCCATTTCAAGAATGAAATGGATGCAGTCCCTGCCCCCAGCCTCTTCACTGGCAAAAGAGAAGGATCTCTACCTGCATCTTAGGTTTGTTTGCACATTAAGGGAGACCTCACAGGACTTCCCTGGCAGCCCAGTGTGGGGGTTGTGGGTTCTGTATCTGGTCAGGGAGCCAAGATTCCACAATCCTCCTGGCCAAAAATTCAAAACACAACACAGAAGTGATACTGTAACAAATTCAGTAAAGACTTAAAAAATGGTCCACATTAAAAAAAAAAAAACTTAAATAAATAAATAAAGGAAAGAAAACATGCAAAGTACTTAGCAGGGTGCCTGGTACAGAGGGAGTGAAAGTCGCTCAGCCGTTTCCGACTCTCTGTGACCCAGTGGACTGTCCCCTGCCAGGCTCCTCGGTCCAGGGAATTCTCCAGGCAAGAATACTGGAGTGGGTAGCCCTTCCCTTCTCCAGGGGATCTTCCCGACCCAGGGATCGAACCGGGGCCTCTGCATTGCAGGCGGAGTCTTAACTGTCGGAGCCACCAGGGAAGCCTTAGGTACAGAGCATGCTCACTAAACGCTTGTGGTTAAGCCCCGAGCAAGCCCAGGAGGCCTTTAACTCCTCAGCCTGAGGCTCAGAGGTAAAGTGGTTTTGCCTAAGGGCACCTGGGCGTGATGAGCAGGGGTTGGCTTTGCACTCAGGTCTCCATCCTGTATTTTGACGTCTCCAGGAGAAGCAGCTGGATGGGGCCAACTTACAGATGGGGTGGGGCGGGGAGCCAGGGCTGATGTCATGGACGGGCTCAGAGTGCGGCAGGCCGTGTGGACTCTTACCGGCCGAGGGAAAACACGAACAGGCGAGCCAGCGTATCTCGGGACGTCTTGCCAGCGGTGAGGACAGGGCCGCCGGCCAGGGACAGTGTGCAGGGTCCCTGATGAACTCCTTTCACATCTTCTGGGAATGAAGAGACGCATCAGTGCATAAACAGCTGAAGCAGAACTGATTTCTCGGTTCACGAGGCCACGTCCTGGCTCCACTTCCTTGAGTCGGTCTGAACTGAGCTCTCTTTCCACTTTTCTGAGGCCTTTGAAAGTGAATGCATAGAAACAGGAACAACCCACTGGGTCTGGGGCCCAGGGTCTCTCGTGCTTGGATGGTGGTCCTTCTTGTTATCAGGCCCTGCTTCTCCACCCCCGCACCCCCGGCCACCTGCTGGGGCCAGAAATATCCTTGGTCAGAGGATCAGTTACTTCCAAAGCCAATTCCTCCTGTCAGCGGGCAGATGGACCACTGGCAGAAGTGGACCGCTCAGCTGGGAGTTCTGGCTACGCTCCTCTCCTGCCCAAGGTTTGGCAGACGCAGGCTCTGTCTTGGTTCTGAGCAGGCAGATCCTGCGCACGCCTGCCGGGAGGTCCAGGAGTGGAGTGGCCTGGGTCACTAGGAGCCTCGGGTGACCTGCTGGCCGAGGTCTCTGGGTTGGTGGGGTCCACGTGCTGATGCAACTCCAGCCTTTGACCACCCAAAGTCCTTGGCACCGTTCTCCGCAGGTGGCACTCACGGAGAACATGAAACATGGGCTTCATGGCCCTCATCAACCGACAGGTAGTCAGCCACTGACAGGTACCAGGGGCCTTGTAAGTGCCAAGTCCTGTGCCAGGAGCTGGTGATAAGAGGCGAACAAAACAGACAGGGCCTGACCCAGAGCCCGGAGTGCAGAGTTAAGGGTGAGGGAGGGGGCAGGAGGCGGCTACAGGAAGAGGGACCCGGACCGAGGGGCCAGGGCCAGGCGCTGGACGTCAGCCTCAGCTCTGCCACCTCCCAGCTCCAACTCTGGGGAAGCCGTCCAACTCTTTCTCTGAGCCTGAGAGTCCTTGTCCACTCTCTATAGGATACGGTGAATCAAGGGCCTGCCCCATGAGGAGGTTGTGAGGACCAGAGTTAACAAAACTGACGCCATCAACCATCAGCACAGACACCCATCCCCTCTGTGGTGATGGACACCGAAGCCAAGGTCAGGGACTTCCCTGGGGGCCCAGTGGAGAAGCAGCCGCCTGCCGAGGCGGGGAGCTAGGGTTCGATCCCTGGTCCGGGAAGACCCCACGCGCTGCAGAGCAACGAAGCCCGCCTGCCTCAACTACGGAGCCCTCCCTGAGAAGCCACCACAGCCCCACGGAGAGCAGCCCCGCTGACTGCAACCTAGAAGCCCGCGATCAGCAACGAAGACCCAGGGCAGCCCCAAACCAATAAGGAAGCATAAAGCAAGAACAACAACTGGAAACCAAAAAATAAAAACCATCCAACTGGAAGCGGCCTGAAATGACATAAATAGGAGCTCTGGGGTCAGGGGGAGTTATTGAAACCTTAGTTTGAGGCCACAGCACTCTCCCTTTGTCTAAATCTCACTGTTCTCAACTGAAAAGTGGAAGCGGGGTTGCTTATCTCACGGGGTGGGTGTGAGCGCTGAAGAGGACGTACGTAAATCCCGAGCAAGAGTGAGGCAGAGACCTGGGCCTTCATAAGCAGCAGCCCCCGGCTACTAGTGCTGTGACAGCCAGTCCCATGTGTGGGCAGTCCTACGGCCTCCCTGGTGGCACAGACGGCGAAGAGTCTGCCTGCAACGCCGGAGACCCGGGCTCGATCCCTGCGTCGGGAAGATCCCCTGGGGAAGGGAACAGCTGCCCACTCCAGTACTCTGGCCTGGAGAGTTCCACGGACTGTACAGTTCAGGGGGCTGCAAAACGTCGGACACGACTGAGCGCCTTTCACTCACGACGTTGTGAGGGCTTCCCAGGAGGCTCACTGGTAAAGAACCTGCCTGCCTATGCAGGAGTTGCAGGAGACTCAGGTTCAATCCCTGAACCAGGAAGACGTCCTGGAGAAGGAGATGGCCACCCACTGCAGTATGCTTGCCTGGAGAACCCTCTGGACAGAGGAGCCTGGTGGGCTACAGCCATGACGTTTCAAGGAACTGAACACGACACAGCACTGAGCGTACAGGCATGCACTCTGCACTTCGCCTCTAAGGCATTTTCATCAGGTCACGCCTGATTCTCTGGGCCCTGGGCTGGAGCCGGTCACCATCACACAGCTCAGAGTTTTGTCTGCCTGGAGCCTGCTCCCTGCCGGACCGGACGCAGCTCTGTACTGGCCTCATCTCTGGTCCTCTGGCGGGTAACCTTCTGGGGGTCATCCCTGCTTCTGTCTGCATGGGGGTCCCGTGGCTGAGCTCCTGGGTACCATCAATCGCTGAAGCGCTCATCCCAGCATCCTCAGGGCCTGCCACACTCTGGCTTCCCATCAAGGGGCTCTTCCACCCTGCAAGCTACGAGGCAGGGTAGGGGAAGAGAGGAAAGTCCCTATTTTGGAGATACACTAATGTCTCAACTGAGAATTAATTAGAGGCCAGAATCCAAGCAAGGTCTTCTGGCTGGAGCCCAAGGTAGGAATACTCATCGGCCTTTCCTGGATGTCAGAAATGTCCATTTGTCTTGCTCTAGCCGACGAAATATGAGTGGAAGTCATGCGTTAGTTCCAGGCGAAACTGAAGAGCTAGCATGTAGCTGACCACAATCTCAACCTCCTACTGAGGGAGCCTCTTCTGGCCTGGACAGCTGAGTGACCACAGAGATCAGGGCCCCAGCCCACCCACAGTGGACAAAGAGCAGAAGTGAGAAGCGAGCCTCGGCTGCGCTCCACCTCTAGGACACGGGGATGCTTGTCACTGTGGCGTGACCTCATCTGTCCTGGCTGATACAATGTGAGTGTTCGTGTTAGACACTTCACTTACAGAGCGGCACTCCCTGCTGGCTTCATCCCAGATGCACGAGGCACAGAGGCCGCTCACACACAACTCCTGCCCTCGTGGGGTTCATGGTCCAGACACCTATTTGAAAGGAGGCTGCCCACACTGAGCTTGAGGGAGGAGTGGGACCGGGTGAGGGGTACCTTGGGAATGGCTGCATATCCCTTAAGCAGTAACCCCCTGCTGTTTGCAACATCACTCAGAAAGGAAATGAAGCCTGTGAGATGGTTAATGCCATAGGCAGCTTTTCTTGGCGGAGGGGGAAAAGGGACAGGCTGTGGCTGGGTGGGAGCAGAGGGTCGGGGGAGGCTGGCTGAAGGATGCTGTGCTCTGGGTGACTCTAGGATTTATTGCTACATTTCATTACTCGGTCTCACAGGAATCCAGAAATCAATTAGTACATTCAATTGCATTAGAGTAATTCCTTTTTTACATTCCCCCAACTCAGATAATGACAGCTTTCCTGCAATTAGGAGAGGGTCTTCTCTGTGTAAAGATTAACCGGGTGTTGAGTGAGCAAGGCTGCCTGAAACCAGACAGCCCAGCGGGAATGAGTTAGACGTGAAACAGCAGCTCCCGGCAAAGGGTGAGAAATTCATTCATGACCACAGCCAGCTGCTGACTTGGAGGTGCCCCGCTGGTAACACAGCCAGCGCTTGGGAGGGGCTGTCAAGGAAAAGTAAGGGAGGCGGTTGCAGGAACAGAAAGGAACAGAACCTGGGGGCCCCCACTCTGATGGGAGGCTGATTTTTCTCAGCTCGGGCCACGGTGAAGGTCGCCCGTGTGTGTGGGGTTCTGGTCCTATGGGCCAGCCCCCCCTCACCTTTTTGGCCTCACTGTGCCGCTTATGGGCTCTTAGTCTCTGACCGGGGCGCGAACCTGAGCCCTCAGCAGAGAAAGCGTACAGTCCTAACCACGGGACCGCCAGGGAATTTCAAGCCAGCTCCCTTAATTTATGAAGCTTAAGACAGATCTCAGCATAATATAAATGCTCAGGGAGAATCACCAGGCTCTCATGTACCAGCATTTGTGTGCGCTGCTGCATTTAACACGTGCAGCCTTGACAATGAGCTGTTATTATTATTTGTGGTGCTGCCCGAGTCCCCTGGAGTTCAGAAAGGAGAGACTTGTCTGGTGGTGGGTGTAGGGTTCAAAGGGGGTGCCCAGACTCCGGAGCCTGCCTGTCCGCAGCAGCTGAGCGGGGGTCTCTTGGCGGGGAAGAGCCCCATGGCCCCGGGCCACCTGCGCGCAGAGGCCTGCGTCCGTGTGGTCCTTCCGGCCTGTCTGCCCCTCATCTTTGATGGGTGCGGACTGGGTGAAAGTCAAAGTGAGGGCCGCTCAGCCGTCCGACTCTGCGACCCCAGGGACTGTATAGTCCACGGAACTCTCCAGGCAAGAGAACTGCAGTGGGCAGCCTTTTCCCTTCTCAGGGGATCTTCCCAACCCAGGGATCGAACCCAGGACTGGGTGGTACGTGGTAAAGTCCTGGAGACCAGAGGCTCGCTGGATGGCTGGAGACAGAACGTGGGAAGTACGGGGGAAAGAGGGCACAGGGAGATTAGGGCCCCGCTCAACACGCAGGTACGTGAGCCTATTTTTGTGAGCGTGTGTCCACGTTTTCATTCACGTTACTTCATGGTCCCGCTGGCCTTGCGTCCAGGCCCCCAGGGAGGCTGTGCAGCAGCAGCCAGCTCTCTGGGTTCGGGACCCCTCTGCTCCCCTCTGCAGGTGGGCGTGTGCTGTTTCCAACTCCCTATTTCTATGAGCCATCAGGAGTTCCCTTCTTGTTCTCTGGAAAGGAAGAGAGAAACTGGGGACATACAGGGCTCTGAGGCCAGCATCAGGGGCTCACCATCTACCTGGAGGCACTGAGGGGGCTGGCAGGGTGGATGGGTCAAAGGGCAGGTCAAAGGGCATGGCCTGCCCCACCTCCCACCACGGGAGCGCAGCCCACGTCTGAAACAGGCCTCGGCCACCACGGACAGGCCCCTTCCCAGAGAGCTCTTGACCAAGGGCGAGGCAAAGGACGACCCGGGTGCTCTCTTGCCTCCTGTCCGGACACCGTGGGGTGGGTCATTACTAAGTCGGGAAAGCCACCAGGCTGATGGAGGAGATTCTGGCTTCGAGTTTTTCCTTTAGAGGTGATCGGATGGGGACACGGGGGCGCAAAGAGTCAGACACGACTGAGCGACTAGCAACTGAGGACCACTGAGTACAGGTAGGTGCTGAGGAGCCTGGCGGGTGGTCTGCTGCACGGGTTGGGGGATGCGTGACAACCATCCACCCATTCCGGTTGCAAGGAAAGGAGCAAGATGACGACGGCACAGAGGGCGACAGCCTCCCGGGGGAGCAACTGTAGAGAGCGGGGGTGGGTGCACCCCCTGCACTGGCAGAGACGTCTCAGCCTGAAGGCCAGGGGAGGATCAGGAGCCAGCACGGGGCCGGCGGCCTGACCACCATGCCCTCTGCCCTTTGCCGCTGCCCAGAGGGGACATGAGCCTCCTGCTGCAAATGGAGAGATGGACGCATAGGGAGGCTGCGTCCCTGCCCAGCCCAGGTTCCCCAGCTGGGCAGAGGCAGGACCCAGGCCCAGGTCTCAGGCCGGCAGAGTCCGTGGCCTCCTAACCCAGAGTCAGAGTCCAAGCTGTCCTGTGGCTTCCTCCTCCCAACTCTGGACAGAGCACACTGCTCCACCCTGCTGATCTGAGCTTCCCAGTGGCTCAAAGGGTGAAGAATCTGCCTGCAATGGGGGAGACCCACGCTCTATCCCTGGGTCAGGAAGAACCCCCTAGAAAAGGGAATGCTCAGGCCACTCCAGGATTCTTGCCTGGAGAATCCCATGGACAGAGGAGCCTGGCGGGCTACAGTTCATGGGATCTCGGAGTCGGACACAACTGAGCGACTAACACACAAGTCCTGCTTGCGTGGCTTGACCGTCACTTGCTCTGATCAACAGAATTCGAGGAAGGTTAAAGGTCGCTGACAGTTCTCTGCCACTCGCCCTACCCAGAGGGAATCCTTCCTGCTGGTGCTCTGCAGGGCAGTGGACCACTGCAAGCGCCAAGCACCCCGAGCTCTGCACCTCATCCCCCCGAAACCCACCAGAGGGCAGCCCCGGCTGCCAGATCTGTTCCAAACCAGCATTCAGTCCCGGAGGCCTCACCCACCCGAGGCTGGGGCAGGGGCATCCAAGCCTTCCGCTGCCTCCACGTTGAAAGCACGTCACTGAACGGCATGCCACGCTCCCATAGGTGTCTGTGGTGGGTGGAACGGTGCCCGCTCCCCCACCGGGATATTCACCCAGAACCTGTGAGCGGGACCTGATTGGGACAAAGTGTCTTTGCAGAAGTAATTAAATCACACACAGGTAACTGGTACCAGGTGGCTCAGTAAAGGATCTGCCTGCCAGTGCAGGAGACGCAGGAGATGTGGGTTCAATCCCTGGGTCAAGAAAACCCCCTGGAGGAAGAAATGGCAACCCACTCAATATTCTCGCCTGGAGAATCCCCTGGACAGAGGAGCCTGGCGGGCTACAGTCCACGGGGTCACAAAGAGTCGGGCACGGCTGAGCATGCAGGTGCATGCGCCTGAGGTGAGGTCAGCCTGGATGTGAGCGGGTGACCCTAAAGTCACCGAAACCGTCCTCAGGGGAGAAGAGAAGATGTGAAGGAGAAGGGGATGAGGATGAGGCATGGGTGAAATGTCGCGTCTAAAAGCCAGGGAGTATGGCCACCCCAGGAAGCTGGAAGAGGTGAGGTTCCCCCAGAGCCTTCGGGGGGAACATGGCCCTGCCAACACGCCAACTTCAGAGTCCTCCCACCCCCTCCTCTCCCACTCTAGAACCCACACCAGGATTCCCCAGGTGGTCTAGCGGTTAACAGTCTGCCTGCCACCACAGAGGACATGGGTTCGAGTCCTGTTCTGGGAAGATCCCACAGGCCTCGGGGCAACCAAGCCTGTCGCCACAACGACTGGGCCTGGGTTCCAGGGCTGGCGCTCTGCAACAGGAGGAGCCACCACAGGGAGGAGCCCACGCACGTCAGTGAAGCCGCGTCAGAGGAAGCCCGCGTGCCGCAACGAGGACCCGGCGCAGCCAACATCAACAAATAAGTAAATACATTAAAAAAAAACCCACATCAGAAAACTAAGGCCACGACTGCAGGACTATCTCGCATCCACTCTAATTTACATCCGGAAGAAACAAACAGTTTTCCAAGGAACTATGTTTTTTTTTTTAAACTAGTTTAAGCTTTGAACTAAGATCTGGGAACACAGTCACAAGACTTGAGATTCCTGGTGTGGAACCTCCAGCCTAGGGGGCGGACTAGGTTCCCACCTGTAACGACAAGCCGGCCTTACCTTTCTCCTGCGCCATCTCCTGCAGACAGAAGTAGATGACTCTGGCTCCCAGGCTGAAGCCGATCAGGGTGACAGGCCGCCGGCCCTGGGGAGGAGGGACACAGGTGTGCACCGCGGTTCCGGAAAAGCAGCCCTGACAACGGCGGCCCTTGCACACCTGTCAGCAGCTGCCTTGCGCTTCACGCACCCTGCCTGTGCCCTTCCTGACCCCAGGCTCCGATGCCTCCACCAGCAGAGGCGTTTACGCAGGAGGGCACCCGCTCCGAACCGCCTTCCTCCGAGGCGATGGAAGGCGTTTCACTGGGGTAATCCCCTTCTATCGCAAACCGTTACCCAGTAGCCGTCTCTCCTTCCCCGTCTGCCTGCGTGTGGCAAATGACTGCAGTGAAGGGGGTCCTTCTGGGGCTGGGAGAGGGGGCGGGAGGCACCCCAGATGCGATGGAGAAGAGGGCAAAGGCTGACGTGGCAGGGAGAGATGACTGTTCTGTTCCTAGGTTGGAAAGTGAGGCATGAAATGTTGGCCTTCAACTTGACGAGGAGACAGTAAGTTAGACGGCTACGTACAGAATGGAAGGCGGATGAGAGCCCTACTGGAGGGAGGGAGGGAAAGCACGTCTGTCCGCAGGACATGCATTAAGCTGACCTTAACTGCACTGAGAGTCCCTCAGACTGCAAGGAGACGGGCCCTGGGTGCTCACTGGAAGGACTGATGCTGAAGCTGGAGCTCCAATACTTGGCCACCTGATGTGAAGAGCTGACTCACTGGAAAAGACCCTGATGCTGGGAAGGATTGGGGGCGGGAGGAGAAGGGGACGACAGAGGATGAGGTGGCTGGATGGCATCACCGACTTGATGCACATGAGTTTGAGTAGACTCCGGGAGTTGGTGAAGGACAGGGAGGCCTGGTGTGCTGCGGTCCACGGGGTCGCAGAGCCGGACCCGACTGAGCGGCTGAGCTGAGCTGAACAACGCGTTCTAGCATACAGCGGGTGCAGACGAGTGCTGTCTGGGTCTACTCATACAAGGTGCCAGGAGAGTCAGATTCACGGAGTCAGAAAGGGCCCTGGTAGATGCCAGCGGCGGGGGGGGGGGGGGGGGGGGGGGGGGACGGGGACTTAGTGTTTCATGGGCTCAGAGTTTGTCTAGGAAGGTGAAAAAGTCGGGAGGTGGATCATGGTGAGAGTTACACAACAATGTGGTTGGGTAAATACTTAGTGCCTCTGAACTGTACAGTTAAATATGGTTAAAGTAGATGTTTTATGTGACTCTTACTACAATAATAATAATAACTAAAAAACATAAAAAGGGATTCCCCTGGTAAGGCTTCCCCAGTGGCTCAGACGGTACAACGTCTGCCTGCCATGCAGGAGACCTGGATTCAAACCCTGGGTCGGGAAGACCCCCTGGAGGAGGGCATGGCAACCCACTCCAGTATTCTTGCCTGGAGAATCCCCATGGACAGAGGAGCCTGGTGGGCTATGGTCCACGGGCTGCCCTGGTGGTCCGGTGGTTAAGCACCCTTTCCAGTGCAGCGAGCATAGCTTTGATCCCTGGTTGGAGAACTAAGATCCCACAAGTCTCAGAGCAGCTAAGCCTGTGAAAAGCAACTCCTGAGCCTCCGCACCACAACTAGAGTCTGCGTGCGGCAATGAGGTGCCCCGCATGATGCAGTGAAGGCCCAAGGCAGCAAGTAACAAAAAAACACATGAAGAAAAAGAGGGGGTTCCAGGTTAGACGCACTGAGGAATTTTCTGACTAAAGAACTTGCAGAAAGGGCGACCTGGCAAAGAAGGTCAGGAGAGGGGTCTGAGTGCAGGGTCTACACGCCGGGAGCAGACGGCAGGGGCGGGTGAGTCTCACGGACCCGCCGGGCTCAGCACTCCGCGCATCCACTGCTCGTGGCCCCACCTCCATGTACTTCCACAGAAGCCCCTCCACTGGATCATATTCCAGCTCCACGGGAGCTCTGCAGTAAAGGCTGCCCGCCACTGCCCAACAGCCACGCTCCCTTCATCCTTGGTAGCACAACTCCTGAGTTTTTCTCGTCACCGCCCCCTCCAGCTACCCAGACAAAAACTAAGTTTCTCCAACTTCCCTGTAGCCAGGGACGGCCTCAGGACTTGCGGGATTTTCCTGGCCTTTGGCTTGTAACTTCCTGCCTCTGACTGTCTGGAATGTGGGTGGAATCTTAATGGTTTCATGTGGCATCAGGACCACTGGAGACGTGCTCAGAGGGGAGCTCTGGAGACATCTGCGAAGAGCTGACCTTGGCCACACTTGCAGAGGCCTCCGACACTCAGTCCTCACCAGACTACTTGCTAGAGAGGCACAGTGTGTAACTCCTGTAATTCTTACTGGTCCATCCCAGGACACACTTCTGCAGGGGCGGGCACACCACACATCATTCAGAACCTTGGCTGCCCAACCAGGGATGGAGCCTGGGCCCCCTGCAGTGGAAGCGCAGAGTCTTAAGCCAGGCAAGTCCTCCTCGGACGCTTCTGTGACTTGAGCCGGAGGAGCAGTGCTGACACTTTCAAGCCACCGCGCCCCCAGGTGGATGTGGGCCCATCCTAGGGATGACGTCCGCCCACCGGTCAGCTCCCCCGCTCCCTCCCACCTCCGCGCCAGCCAGTCCCGGGTACCTGCTGCCGTGAGAGCAGGACGTGGGCCAGGTGCCTGCCAGCCTCCGCCGACCGATGGAGGCAGACGCCCCAGGGGTTGTCAATGACGTTGGCGACGCTGAGAAGAGAGGCTGGCCAGGTCAGGGCGGCCACGATGCCTGCGGAGGAGGGGTGCTGGTGATGAAGGCAGTCGGGGTGCGGGAGGGGGTCCTTCTAGGGAAGTGGCTGGCTGCCGGCTGGCTGCCCGAGGGGACGCCTGCGGTCTCTAACTCGGGATCTGTAAGTGTCCCAAGTGCTGTCAAACTGCTGATAGCTCGGAAAAAAATGGAAGCGCACGCGTCTCTGATACATGGACTAGATCTCTTAGGTTCAAACATCTGCCACGGGGGGATTCCAGAGATGGCCTCGGTCCCTCACGCCACCCCGTATCCCTCCCACCTTGCCCGTAACCCTGCAGCGCCCCTGCCCCGCCTCCTCGCCGTCCACGCGAGGCTCCGTCACTTGACTTGCTTTGGCCAATGAGATGCTACTGGATGAGAGGTATGAAATGGACTTCTGCCTTTGGCACACTTCTCCGGGGGGGTGGGCTAGCCTGCAACCCCGGGAGGGGAGGAGAAACGAATGGAGCAGAGCCCAGCCACCCTCGTCGCCCCAGACAAAGCCGGCCGACCCCGGTGGGTGGCCAGCGACACACAGGTGCGTGAGCAGGCCCAGCAAAGATCAGCCGAATGAAGCCGCAACACTCCTGAGCTGCTGTGATAAATGACCGCTATTTTAAGTCACTGGGTTATGGGGTGGCTTGTCACCCAGCAGTTACTAACTGACAGACTAGGTGATAATGTGATCGGCTGTTTATCTGTTTCCTCCTTATGAAGACCATAATAACCACGTCACAGACAGGGTGACCGAGGGACTAGCACAGTGCCTGACCCCCTGGGGGCCTCAGGCATGCAAAGGCACAGAACCAGTGGCTTGGGAGTGGTGGGCATGCCGCTGGCGGGGGAGAGGGGACGCTTACCAGACAACACCGTGTACTTCAGGGCCTCCTGGGCCACCATGTTGGCAAGACCGCTGAGGATGGTCTCCAGGGCGTTGCCGAGCTCCATCAGGTACTTGGCCTCCCAGGCCAGGCAGTACTGCTCACGGCTGCGGGCCAGGGCAGCCCACGGGGCGCTGAAGGTGCCTAGGGAGAGCGTGGGCAGGTGGGGTCTCTCCTGTCTGTGCTAGAGGGGCCCCCACTCTCCCCGGCAGGCAGGGACAGAGGCCCACTCACCCTTGTGGGGGAGACAGGAGGACCACCCCTGCTACCGAGCAGCAGCTGACAGCGGAGCAGGTGTGCTCCCAGATGGAGCACGGGGCTGCCCTGTGAGCAGGCGGGCAGGGGTTCGAGACGAGTTCCTGCACTCCTTAGCAAGGTCGTTAGCGACCTTGGGCACCGGGGGCCACTTTCCCCTGCGGAGGCTCACTCTGAGGAGCTGTCCAGTGGGGAGATTACTACTTCTCTCTTCTCATCGAGTGGCTGTGAGAATTAAGTATTCCAGCGACGTCAAGGGCTCTGCCTGGCCCTCTGCAGTAACTCTGGCATCAAATGGCTGAGGGCTTACAAGAGGGAGACACGGGCCACACGGGCTCGCGCCCTGAACCAGCCGCATCTCATTCGTACCACCTGGGGAACAGTCTGCAGACTGGGGCAGACGGCTTTGAGGCCAGCTCTGCCAGGAGCTCGCTGGCTCCCCCGGCTTTTCTGAGCCTGAATTTTCTCACCGAGGGACTGGAGATGGGAGGGTGATGGCAGCAGCGCCACGCCCCCAGCGCCGAGCAGAAGACGACCAGGCCGCCGACCCCTCCTCCCTCCTCGTCCTCCCTCTAACTGGAAGGCAGCATCCCCTCTCCAGCGGGACACACAGCACCCCTGTGACCTGGCCCTTGCCTTCTTCACAGCCTCATTGTTCATCATGTTACCCTTTGGAAACACATGCTTTTGATTCCATTCCTTTGTTCATTGCTTCATTCCTACACAGACACTAACCGGGGACCTAGACCAGTGTCAGACTTTATTTCTTGGGCTCCAAAATCACTGCAGATGGTGACTGCAGCCATGAAATTAAAAGACGCTTACTCCTTGGAAGGAAAGTTATGACCAACCTAGACAGCATATTTAAAAGCAGAGACACTACTTTTCCCACAAAGGTCCGTCTAGTCAAAGCTATGGTTTTTCCAGTGGTCATGTAGGGATGTGAGAGTTGGACCATAAAGAAGGCTGAGCACCAAAGAATTGATGCTTTTGAGCTGTGGTGCTGGAGAAGACTCTTGAGAGCCCCTTGGACTGCAAGGAGATCCAACCAGTCCATCCTAAAGGAGATCAGTCCTGGGTGTTCATTGGAAGGACTGATGTTGAAGCTGAAACTCCAATACTTCAGCCACCTCATGTGAAGAGTTGACTCATTTGAAAAGACCCTAATGCTGGGAAAGATTGGGGGCAGGAGGAGAAGGGGATGACAGAGGATGAGGTGGCTGGATGGCATCACTGACTTGATGGCCTTGGTTTGGGTGGACTCCAGGAGTTGGTGATGGACAGGGAGGGAAGCCTGGCGTGCTGCGGTTCATGAGGTCACAAAGAGTTGAGACGACTGAGCGACTGAACTGAACTGAATTGAACTGAGACCATGCCAGGCCTGGAGCCTGACCCTGAGGATACATTCACTGATCACTGGAGGAAACGTGTAGTGAGCAGGTACCAAGGGCCGGGCAGCTCTGTACTGAGGGTTTTCTCATGGGACTCTCTGATTTAATCCTTGACATAGGTGGGGAAATGGAGCCCCACAATTACAGAGGATAATTCTGTATCATTTTACAATGCAGGAGACTGAGCCACCCAGACAAGAAGCCCTCAGCCCAGGGAGGGAGAGGACCGTGCAAACCTCACGGAGTCGCTGGTCTGTGGACCGTGGGTGCACGGAGGAGCCCCGTGCGTCTCTGCCTGTGGGCCAAGTGACCTTCCATCCTTACTTTTCTATGAGCTTCCAGCTCGCTTGCCTTATCTCTGGGGAATCCCCTCTTATGCCCTCTGACGGGTCTCACACACCCGTGCTTTTCTGCAGAGTTCTCATCACGGCCTACGATTATCCACTTATTCTTGCCTGGTGAGTGTCTCCCCCCGCAGCCCGTCTGCCAAGCGCTCAACTTGCAAAGCCTCCGGAAAGCAGGATGAGCGAAGGGAGGGAGGAGACAGCTTCCCCTCACCTCCGGTTCCAGTTCTGGCTCGGTCAGAGGCTTCAACCTGCCGACCCAAAGCCCTGGTCCCCACCTGGGGGGGCTCTGCTGACAAAGATCCCTGGGGGCTGCTCCGCCTCTCTGCAGGGACCCAGGCAGAGCTCTGCAGCAGCTCAGGGGTTAACTCTTTCTAGTTATGGAGGAGAAAACGGCCAGCCCTGAGAGAGGATGTGGGCAGACTGTGTGTGAGTGTGTGCACACACACACGTGTGTAAGCCTGTGCGTGTTTGTGTACATGTGTGAACATGTATGTGTGCACATGTACAGTACATGTACGAGTGCGTACATGAATGTGTGATGCGTGTGTACATGTATGTACATGTATGTGTGTGCATGGTGGGCTGTGATGCTGGCTCAGGCTCTGGCCCCAGCTGGGCAGCTTCCTGGTCCCGGGGCACTGCCCTTCTGAGCCTCGGCTTCTGCAGAATGGAGAGAGAACGTCTGACTCACAGGGGTCAAGGGGATCACATGATAGCTGCGTGAAAAGCGTTATGTAAACTATAAAGCGCTCTCCTGCATTCTATCACCCCGTGCCCAAGAACATGGGCCACGGAGCCAGACAGAAAGGGGGTGAGCTGTGCCCTAGTCCCTGACTAGCAAGGTGACTCTGGGCACCCCTAATCAGCTTCGGTTTCCTCACCTGTAAAATGGGGGTGACAATGATGCCCATCTTTGTGGCTCGACACGAGGGCCTAAGTGAGCCAGCGCATGCAGAATGCCTGGCTCGGCGGGGAGCTACTAGGCCACTATCATGATTACATGCAATCCTACTTAATAAAGGGGCAGACCCAAGAAAGTCCGTCTGTCTCCATCACTGGCAGAGGCAAGCCCGCGACGGTTATCAGGCTTCTTTCCTGGCATCAAGGAGGCAGGTGGTATTTCCCTCCAGAACTTTGTCTAGTTTGGTTGCATTCCTTATAACCACCCCCTCTGCCTGGGGCGTGCACTGTACTCGGCTGCTGGGGGAGAGCACTACCCTCCCCAGCCCCCCAGATGAACTTGACTTTGACCTGGAGCCAACTCAGCAAGGGGGTAAAACAGCCATAAAAGATTTGCTTTCCATACTGGTCAGAGCTGCAAATTCCTTCACTTAGACTCTGCGCCCTTCGTTCCTATCTTGGTCTTTCCTAGCACAGACAGTACCATGAAACAAAGGGGACCCCGTGAACCCGGGATCAGGAGACCTGGGGAGGAACCCTGCTGTGTCCCCGTCTAG
Organism: Antilocapra americana; assembly: GCA_007570785.1. Lineage (NCBI taxonomy): Eukaryota > Metazoa > Chordata > Mammalia > Artiodactyla > Antilocapridae > Antilocapra > Antilocapra americana. The sequence continues at coordinate 1,035,742 of ML663023.1, forward strand.
CTTTCCTCTTCATCCAAATAAGGGAAAGAACAGCTCTGCTTCAAAGGGTCACGCGAGGCCAGGCACATCAGGCTCCTAGCGTGCGGCTGAAATGCCTGACCCAGGGCGGTAGGTGCTCAGTCAATGCCAGAGACTGCTGTGCAGGACTGGCAGGGGCAAGCCTCACCAGTTGGACTCTGGGGCCCAGGAAAGCCTCTCAACAGCGCCTGGGCATTTTCTCACCTGCTTCCTGCTATGTCATTCAGAAGAACTGCGGCTTCCCCCCGGGAACCCACCAGGCTCCGAGCGTGTGTATCTGGTTGGGATGCTCCAGCCTCCCGGGCTCACCCTGCTTTCTCCCTGGCTGATGACCTGTCTGTTGAGCCTCGCATGGGCACCTGCAACAGTGAGCCTGCAGGAAGCGGACCTTGGGCTTTACTCCTCAGGGCCACCCTGGCTGGAAGTCTCCCAAATCACACATGTTCAAATTACAGCAGCAAAGGGGACTAAGTAATGCTTGTGGAATGTCACTAAAAACCTTCTACAGGTTAATCTTTGTTTAATCTTTGTGAGTACCCTGAAAGGCAAGGATAATCTGCTTTACCTCGCAAATGAAATAGCCAAGGCACAGAAAGGTTAAGCAAGTGGTTTGAGGTCACACAGCCAAGATGTGCTGATTTCTCCCTTACATGCCAACGTCCTCTGCTAACCTCCATCTGTTCTGAGGATAAGTCCAAACTCCTGGCCACAGCCCACATGCTCCTGTGTGATCTGGCCCTACCCAAACTGCTGTTTTCCGGCTCCCTGCTCCAGCCATCCTGTGCTTCTCTCGCACCACGAGGCCTTTTGACATGCTGTCCTTTTACTTGGTATTCACTGTTTTCTCTTTCTTTACCAGGCTAATTCCCAGCTAGTACCTAGCTTAAATAGTTTCCTCTGGTGACTTTTCCCTCACTCCCAAGAGACACTTCTGTGCTTCCCCTATTGTGCCATGCACACAGCGCCCCTGTAATTATCTGCTCAACGATCTGTCTCCTGCCTTGGACCATGTGTTCCATGGGAGCGGAGGCCATGACTGTGCGGCTCACCACTGAATCCCTAGGGCCTGGCTCAGAGTCTGGCACAGAGTGTGCTCAGTGCTCTGTAAAGGCTGCTGAAAGGAGGCTGATGGGTGGATGTGTGGGTGGGTGGATGGATGGATAAATGAATGGACGGAAGGATAGATGGATGGATGGATGGTTATATGGATGACGGATGGATGGACAGATAGATGAATGGATGGATGGATGATGGATGGGTAGATGGACAGATGGATGTGGGTGGGTGGTAGATGGATGATAGACAAACAGATGGTGGACGGAAGATGGACGGATGGATGGGAAGGCAGATGAAGTTATCTTACCACCCTGAGCCTCAGTCCTCTCCTCTGAAAAATGGAGCTCTCCTACCCACCCCCCTAGAGACATACACTGACCAAAAGCCTAGGCAGCGTCTGGCCCACAGCAGCAGACCCAGCTCAGCCAACACCCACCCGCTCCGCATCCTGTTCTGCCCCGGGTCCTCACGGTATTTTCCGGATGCCAGCCATCCCGTGATGGCAATGGTGATGTGCAGCTGCCTGCCTTCCGTCAGAGGCAGAAATGTGAACTCCTCAATGGCCCCAACACGCTTCTTCATCTTGTATCCTAAAGACCCAGATACAAAAATGAGGATGGGGGTGACTGGGGACCCTGGGGAATGTTGAGTGCCAACTGTGTGCCCTGTTCCTCAACAAACGTCTCATTAACGTTGGTGCCATGACTGTCCCTAATTATAGATGAGAGTAAGAGGCTTCCACCCTGGTGAGCCCCCGGGTGGCAGAGCTGGGGTTGAAACTCAGAACCCAAGTTTATAAACCACTGCTCTGTCCTGATTCGGTGGGTACTATATCTTTTTCCTGCCCACGGACTTCAGGAGTGGAGCACACCCATCTTAGTAAAGTGGTGTGAGCTGACCAAGATTTTTAAAAATGTGGACCATCTTTAAAGTCTTTATTGAACTCATTACGATACTGCTTCTGTTTTATTATGGCATTTTTGGCCGCAAGACAGGTGGGATCTTTGCTCCTGGACCAGGGATCAAACCCTCATCCCCAGCATTGGAAGGCAAAGTTCTTAACCACTGGACCACCAGGGACGTTCCCATGAGCCAGATTCTTAACGTGGGAAGCTACAGGCCAGCTGGGGAGAGGAACAGGACCCTGTGTGATGAGGGGCCTACTGACACATGTGGCTTGGGAAGCCTCCCTCCCCGCCCTCGCCCAGGTGATGCTGGCGAATGAAAAGCAGCCACGTGTGGGTCTCTTACACGGGGGAAGCTCAAGCGTCTCTGAGGCAGCCCGCCTGGAAGCTTCCTGGGTGGCGACAAGAGGCCCAATAAGACCCTCCCTAAAGGGTCTGTACCGGGGGCAGTTTCACAGCCTCGGCCCTTCCCGATTGGTGCCCTGGAACTCAGAGAAGAGGAAAGCCACATCCTCCTCCTCCGCCTCCGTCTCCTGCGGAGTCCCCCTGGTGAGAATCTGGGCTTGGCCCTTTTGGGCGCAGACCCCTCACGGCCGCCACCCCTCTGAAGCCTCACCTGTCAGGCCGGCTCCGGCCGCGCCAAACAGCGAGGTCATGAGGGCGATGCCGGCCGCCGAGCCCAGAGCCGCGGCCCCGGCGCTGCCGATGACAGTGGCGGCTCCAGCAGCAACGAGAGGAGCGGCCAGGCCCCCGGTGACGCCTGCGAGGACAGCCGCCCATGGGGGGCAGGAGGGCGTGAGCACGCAGCCCCCACACATGCGTGGACACACTGCCTCTGCACGCGGCGAGGGCAGTGCCCCCAGCCGATCCCCCTGCAGCGGACACTGAGTGGGGGGCGCGGGGGAAGGCCCAGTAGTGCCGCCGAAGCACAGGGCGGCTGGAGCAGGGAGCTGGGGGACGGCGGTGCGCAGGGGGGCCCAGGCCACACAGGGGCGCGCGAGCTGCGGCAAGCAGTCTGAACTTCTCCCCAGAGCAAGCGGGAGAGAGCAGAGGCCTTCCAACACGTGAGGGAGCAGGCAGTCCATCGTGACTGCATGCCCTCAAGCCAGTCCCTGGGGTTGCCCACACTCACGCGGCCGGCCACGTGTCACCGGCCCGTCTTACCAATCAGCGTCCCGCCTCCCACGGTTGCTAGGCCTATCAGCAGATAGCGCTTCCACTTCCTCCTGTTCTCCTTCTTCTTCCGGGATGCCTCGGCCGTCCTGCGGGGGGAAGAGGTTGCTCTCTAGGGCTGGCGGTGCCTGGGCAACCTTGACGCCCAACCCCCCAAACTAGCATTCGTGCTGGGAGCTCTATCATGCAGAGCGAAGTACCAAGGTTCCCCGGGCCCACCCATCATCGATGGTCTTAAAAGGCTGAAAGGGTTCTACAAACCCAGCTGGGGAATCCCAGTATGTGGGATATGCTACTTACCCAGTCAATCCATCCTAACAGGGTTGCAATTTGAATAATGAAAAGACAAAGAAGTAATAATAATAATAACGGCAAAAGAGGCACGAAGGTATCTTTACACAGAGGGGCTTGGACAGTACCAGATAGACTCACAGACTCCATCACCTCATCCTTTCCTTCCCCACCCTGCACTCTGCCATCGCGACCACCTTCCTCTGTGACGTCTGGAAACCAATTTCCCTTGAGAACAACTCTTTCAGACATGGGTTAGAGAAATGTCTGTGCTGGAGGCTAGAACGGTCCGGACTTGAGATCTGAGTGTGACAAATGTAGCAAAGGGAAGCACTGATGGGGACCGGGGTCAGGTGAATCCTGAGGCTCCTCCGCGTCTCTAAGGCCAGCTTTCCCGTCTGACATTTGGCCCGCGGTGCTTCGGGGCGACAAGGAGCAGGACGGGAGGCAAGGGTGGGAGGGTGCCGTCATTACCGGGGCGAACGCTGAACTGAACCTGGAGTTTGGACAGCTCGGTGCTGGAGCGACGGCAGATGACGGTGATAATAAAAGAGGGGTTAATATTTATTGAGGACTTTTAACATGACTGCCACTGTGCTTTGCACTTCGAGTGGCTTATCTTATCCCAGGAGCAGCTTTACTTCTTATTGTCTGCGTCTCACAGCCGAGGTCAGGGATAAGCGTCCCCGGCTTCTGAGCGGCAGTGGGGGTCAGCACAGGAAAAGTGTCACACACGGGACCCAGACAGAGGCTGCTCCCACGAAGCTCCAGCTCCCCCAGATTCAACCTCCCTTTTGTAAAAAGGGGCGGAAGAGCATCTCCCTCCTGAGGCGGTTGGTTTGTAAAGTTTAAGTTCATTAAGGCCTTTAAGTCTCCTGCTAAGCCTCGTCCTGCTCTGCCCTGAGACCAGCAACACTGTTGACAAGATCACTCTGCCATTCCGGGACCCAGGACCAAGACGGTGTGGCCTAAATTTACTTTAATTCATGCCCCCGATTGACCGACTTTTATGGAGCGTGGACAGCAGGCGGGCACTTTTGTGTGCGGCAAAGAGGATCACGCGGTCCTCAATCAGAACTGTTTCCTGCCCATCTCTCGCCTCCTGAACCACGTGTAATAGCGAGAAACAGTTCATCCTCCAGTTAGCGAGGAGAACTGGGATTTGAGATGAGCATTCAGAGACCTGCTCACCAACTGTCCCCTAAGCTCCTCTGGGGGTACAGCCCAGCACTTCTCGGCTGCTTCACTACTGAGTGGAAACCAGTTCTCCATGATCACAGGTGCTGGCTTCCCGAGATTGAAACGCACGCCCTCAGACATGCGGAAAGAGGTTGAACCACAGGCATTGAACAGGATGGTGATGAAAGGCCTGGGCTCTGGAGTCAGGTTTCAAAGCCTGTAAACTAGGCTTGGATCCTCCCTCTGCTGTGGTGGGCTATCACCATGCTCCAGATGTTCAGTTATGCCCTGAGCCGGTCCCCTCTAAGGAGAAATGACCCTTCTCTGCCCTGCTGAGCTGAGCGGGTCTCTGCCCACGACTCGCTTCGGCCAGCAGGGGGAAGGGATCTGTGTCACTTCCTGCTAAGTCCCCTCCTGCTCTGCCCTGAGACCAGCAACACTGTTGACCAACATCACTCTGCCACCCTGGGACCCAGAAGCAAGACAGTGTGGCCTCAAGCCACAGCCAACCTGAAAGAGATGCACCTTTTTCTTGCTGTAAGCCACTGGGACATGGAGGTCACTTGTGGCTGCAGCAAAACCTAGCCTAGCCTGACGGACAGAGCCACTCACCAACCTCGGGATTAGGTACAAATAACTCGTGCTGTCTGAGTTTCCTCTTTCCTGAAGAGGGGATAATAGCAGCCCTGAGTTCCCAGGGGTATCGGGAGGGCCGAACGAGGCAGTCCACACTTGGTGACTGGCGGTGACCCTTCAGTGGTTACTGCTCTCGTCGTTCTTTCCATGGTTATGATAATTTCCCCAACACGGGCTGGAGAGGCACTTTGGCCCTGAACTGCTAGCACCATTTGGGGCAAACGGGAAGGCTGGAAATGAGTCGCTTTCAGCGGAGTTCAAGGCCTGAGGAGGGATTCCAGCTGCTGGGGGTACATACAAGAGGAACACACAGGGCCGATGAGCAGCTGGCTCTGCGGACCGACCAGCAGTATCTGGTTCAATGAACGCTGCCTGGGAAACACTCTGCAAACTTGGGGCAGAAAGGTTTGAGCCCAGCTCTGCCATGAGCTCCCCGGCTCACCTGATTTTTCTGAGCTTCAGTTTTCTCACCTCGGGACTGGAAATGATGACGGCGCCAGAAGGCGACCAACGTCAAGCAGGATAATATAACCGTGACTGTCTGCCCCTGTTCCTTCCTCCCGCCTAGTTCCTCCTCTGCCTTGAGGACGGGGTCCCCTCCCCAGCAGGACACTCAGGCCCCCTGAGACCCGCCCCTGCCTTCTGCGCAGCCTCCTGGGTCATCAATTCTGAACTTACACTTTACTCTCCGCTCCAGGACACTAAACTGCCTGCAGGCACACCTCCTAAGCCTCAGTCCTGTGTTCCTGTTGCCCCTTGGCTGCCAAGGACCTCCTCACCTTCCTTTGTCTGGCTAACCGTCACTCACCATTCCAGAGTCATCTCCCCCAGGAAGCCTGCGCCGAGCCTCAGGGTCACCCAACTGCCCCTACCCCAGACCTTCCCAACCTAGAGACCATCGACTTTCAAAGGGTAGGCTCTGGGTCAACCACACCAGGGTCCTCAGCAGGGAGTTGCTGGAAGCTCTACTTCCTGGGCGAGGAAACTACTGCAGCAAGCTCTCTGGTTATCTCAAGTTTGAGACTCGCAGGGGTGAACCTTCAGGACATGGAGCAAACCGTCCCTGTGCTCCACCCTCAGAAGCTGGCCCTGGGACTGGCACCCGGATGGGGCTCAGACGTTCCTCGGAAAGAAAGATTTGGAGGTGACCACCTCACTGCAGCGATCTCTTCTCCCGCTCATTGTCCATGTCTATGAAAACCAGAGGGCACATACAATGTGGCTAAATAAAATGTTGAGCCAGAGTACAGGCCAATCACCATCAAGAGTGAAATTTCCAGGATATCAGAACAAATCCCAGGAAGGTCCCTGCCTGACTGAATTTAAACAAGAGGAGACACTGCCTGTGAGTCACATCTATGATGCTTCCTATACTGGGAAGTGTGAATTCAGAGCATGACACTAAATCCAAATGAAGCCTTGTTCCTATTCCTGACTTTGCCTGATGGTGAGGCTCCATGGCCCCCTGTGCCATCACCAAGCCCCTGGCCACACTCGTGACCTGGGATGCCGCGAGTGACCTTGAGCTGGAGTTCAGATCAGCCTCCCAAAGACAGAAGCGAAAGTCGCTCAGTCGTGTCCAACTCTTTGCAACCCCATGGACTATATGGCCCATGGAATTCTCCAGGCCGGAATACTGGAGTGGGTAGCCTTTCCCTTCTCCAGGGGATCTTCCCAAGCCAGGGATCGAACCCACTGCAGGCGGATTCTTTACCTCCTGAGCCATCAGAGGCTGAGGCCAAAACGCAGGTTAGGGCTAAATCCCAGGCTGCAGCCACAGAGGCCTCGTGAGAAGCAAAGACAACCACACGGGTCCAGCGGGAGATCTCCCTCAGCCACCTTATGTCCGGTGAGAGGGGCTTCCCTCCCCTTTTCTGTCCTCATCATCGCCCTTCTCGTTTTTCCCAGAATTACTTCTCTATGAACGCGCTGGGGCTCCATTGCTGCGAGTGGGCTTTCTCTAGCTGGGGAGCGTGGGGCTGCTCTCCAGATGCGGCGCACAGCTTCTCACGGGAGCAGCTTCCCTTGCGGCGGACCCCGGGTGCGAGGCTCCAGGTGCACCGGCTCCAGCAGCCGCGGCCCGTGGGTCAGCGCCTGTGGCTCTCCGGCCCTGGAGGGGGCTCGTGAGGCGCACGGGCTGAGCTGCTCCGCAGCACGTGGCACCTGCCCCCACCGAGGACAGCACCCGTGGCAGGACCACCCCACACTGGCAGGTGGACTCTCCCCACCGCACCACCAGGGAAGTCCGCCCTTTCCCTCCTTTCTTTTTTAAGCAGTTCTCCAGTCAGCAGAGAGGGGTGCCTCCCCCCGGGGAGTCCAGAGACACATTCCGAGCAAAAGCTCAGAAAGCCCACAGAAGGAGGGTCTTTGCCAGCTTCTTCAGAGCTAAGGCGGGAACCGGGGGTTCCCAACCAGGCCCGGAGGGGATGCGGTGAGTGCTGTCCAGACTGGATAAGGAAGCTGAGTCCGATGGTGAGGCTGATCACCTGGGCACCCTTGGGCAGTGACGTCACCCTCTGACCTGCTTCCTCCTCTGCCAAGGCCTCAGGGGACTGCAGTGAAAATCCAACGAGTCGGTATCTTGTACCGGCATCTAGAGAGCACTCAGGAAAGGTTAGATGTTGACCATGTTATTATGACGGGCTCAGTATCTGCCTCCAGCCTGGCATTCGCTGTTCACTATGTGCCAGGGACAGTTCCAAACTTTTGATAAGAACGAATTAATTTAATCCTCTGGATAGCCCTATGGTGGAGATACGATCACTGTCCCTGTGCTAGAGACGAAGACACTCAGGCACAGGAAGTGAAGCCACCAAACCAGGAGGGGGAGCTCGGACGGCAGCGGGGCTCAGAGAAGCCCCGAGAACAGAGAGCTGGGATATCGCACCCGGAACCCCAGCTGCAACGGATCGCCCCGGGCTGCCAAGAAGCTCACCTTGCAGAAACACAAAACCTCAGGGTTAAAAGAAACCTACATGCAATTCGATCCTCTTCTGAGACAGGTGAAAACATGGGTGCTGATGCCAGAGAGTGGAAGCCACGGGCCCAGGGCCACACAGACTTAGCAGCAGAGTCAAACAGAGAACCAGGTTGCGTGGCTGACCAGTCCCTAGGCTTTCCCTGGGTCCCAGATTCTTCCAGAGACCACAGATGGAACCTAGAGGTCACCAAAGTCCCTAAAACTTAGTTCCAAAAATGACACCTGTGGAGTATTTTCCCAAGGAAATGGTCCCACACTGAAATAACAGCCATGTTGTTGCTCAGTACCTAAGTCGTGTCCGACTCTTTGCAACCCACAGACCGCAGCCCGCCAGGCCTCCCTGTCCATCACCAGCTCCCAGAGTTTGCTCAAACTCATGTCCATTGAGTCGGTGATGCCATCCAACCAGCTCTTCCTCTGTCATCCCCTTCTCCTCCTGCCTTTAATCTTTCCCAGCATCAGGGTCTTTTCCAATGAGTCAGCTCTTCACATTAGGTGGCCAAAGTACTGGAGCTTCAGCTTCAGCATCCGTCCTTCCAATGAATAGTCAGGGTTGATTTCCTTTAGGATTGATTGGTTTGATCTCCTTGCAGTCCAAGGGACTCTCAAGAGTCTTCCTCAGCACCACAATTAGAAAGCATCAGTTCTTTTGGTATGATAGCAAATGTTGATATCTATCAACTAGTAACTCTGTGCAGAGCTTCCCAGGTGGTGCCCGTGGTAAAGAACCTGCCTGCCAATGCAGGAGATGTAGGAGACATGGGTTCAATCCCTGGGTCATGAAGATCCCCTGGAGGAGGAGGGCATGGCAACCCACTCTAGCATTCTTGCCAGGAGAATCCCTATGGACAGAGGAGCCTGGCGGGCTATGGTCCATGGGGTCACAAAGAGTCGAACACGACTTGGCAACTGAATACACACACATATAACTCTGTGCAAGGCCTGCTCGAAGCTCTTTGCGTATAGAAACTTCATTTAAGCCCCGCATGAACCCTTTGAAGAGGGTGCTATTATCATCTCCATTTAAGTTAAGTAACTTGGCCAGGATCACACGGCTGGTAGAGGTGGGCTGTTTCGCCGTCCCTGATCTGGCACGACTGGTGTTGTCAGAACAGAACCTCTGGGTAATATGTTTCTTTCTGACAACAGATTTCCAAACAATACTCAAGAGTTTCTTTCATTTCAAGGCATACTTGAAATGGTATAAATGTCCAAAATACCCAAAGGTGCCAGGCAGCCCTTGTGACTACGGTCACTGGCCTGGTTCCAGGTCTTTCTTTACTAACACAGCTCTGGGAGTCAAAGCAAGGCTATTTTGGGGTTATTTCGACAGATTAACTTTCCTTCTTTCTCAAGGAAACAACCCCCTCCCTTTGCCCTACAAACCCCGGGGGGAGGGCGGATCCAGTTCTGAGCTTGGCTTCGAAGCTGAATTCTCAGCTGGGTTGAACTGGCACAGTCTGGCTGCTCAAAGGAAGCCTTCGAGGCTGGACAAAACCCAAGGCTGGGAGATGTGCCTGGTTGCGAGGGGCACGCAGTTAGGCTGTGACTGGGACTGGTCTGTTGCTCTGGGATCAGACCCTCTGCAGGGCGTTCGACAAAGAGCTGAGCTCTGGCCAAGCTTGCCAGGAAGATTTCCCTCGACACACTCCTGACCTCACAGAGAGAGCAGAGCCCATCAGCCGTGGCAGGCACGGGGCGTGTGGGGAAGGTCAGGACTCCGGCCCTGGGCCAAGCACTTGATGATCCAGTTGCGTCTGTTTCCACAACGACCCTAAGAGGCTGTTATTCTCATTCCTGTTCTCCAGATAAGAATATTACGGCTTAGAGAAAGGGGGCCACCTGCCCAAGGTCAAAAAATAAACAGGTGTCAGAACCCAGGTCACTCTGACCCACGGACAAGGGGCTGTAAGAGCTGAAGCGCAGTGGGGTGTCAAGGCCACAGGCTGCGAAAGTCACAAACCCAGGGCTCTGAGCAAGCACCCACTCAACCCCGCTCTCCTACGAATGAGGGCGGAGGCCAGAGAGGGCAACTGAGTTGCTAAGGTCACACAGCAAGTCAGGGCTGCACAGGGCTTCTCCATTCGGGGTCTCTTAATGGGTGGGAGAGGTGGACAGCTCAGAAGTCCACGGGGGTGGAAATGCGAGATTCCAGCCAGGCGGAGGAGGGGCGGACGGGACTATGTTAGCTGAGAAGTGGAAGGCCTCCATCCCTGACAGGCGGGGCCAGGGCCACAGGGCTCCCTTACTCAGAGTCCTCCTCTCTGGTTCCCTTCAGGCTCTCGAGGAAGGTCTCTTCCAGGAGGTCCAGCTCCTCCAAGGGTGCTCCAAGGAGGGAGGCCATGTGGCAGATGAGGACGCGGGCCCGAGCATCGTAACGTCCTCGAGAGACAGAGAAAGAGCAGGGGGTCAGTTCAGCTCCCAAGCACAGAGATGTTCACAGCAGTGCGATGGATGAGACCCAAACCCTAGACATGTCCCCGACGCAGGGCCCCCCGACAGCCGGTCCACTTAACAGGAGCACAGCTTCCGGGCAGAGCAGTGTGGGACTATTACAAATGCCAATCAGAAGTAACGTGGTGTTTTTCACCGGCCAAATGAGCAAAGATCAAATTTTCACATCCCAAAGCTGTTTAAGGAGGTGATGTCATGATTAAGAGCAAATCCCATTCCACACTGACTACAAGGCCCCTGGCCCACTCCATGACCTCACCTTCTAGAATGTTCCTGCTACAGGACCTTTGCTCTTGGCCTGTTTCCAGCACTTGGAAGGCTCGTTCCCCTGATCTTGTGGGGCTCCTCCTCCTCCTCCAAGTCTCTGTCCCAACGCCTCCTGTCCAGAGTAGCCTTCCTGACCCTACACACATCACTCTACCCCTCTGCCCTGGATTCCATTCCACACATGCCCAACTCTGACATCATGTCCATTTACTTTTGTCTCTCCCCGTGAAGTATAAACCCTATACGTATAAACTCTGTCTGTTCTCCAGTCCTTAGGAGAGCACCCGGCATAAAGAATAAATGTTCAGTTAATGACCCAGGTAGGGTCATTCGCCTTCACTCAGGTAGGAGTAGAAACCGTGAGAGTCGTCTCACAAAGTTTCAAGCAGAGGACTCCGGGCCCATGAGCAGCCCTCCAGGAATACTGCAGGCTGGCCTCCTCTACTTGGTGGCTGCGAAGCTGCATGCTAATTCTGCAGTCCCCCCTGGAACGAGGGGCCTCAAAGCGAGGTAGTCTGGCAGCATTTGTCCCACTGCCCTCAGCTGCCTCCCGGATGCGGATCTGGCTGCGTGCTGGGGAACAGACTGGCAGGTCACATCTTGGGGTTACTGATCAGCTGATGTTCCAAGAATAAGGGAGCTCCCTGCCAAGAGAACGCACTGGTCACAGCAAACACCCTCCTCCAACAACACAAGAGAAGACTCTACACATGGACATCACCAGATGGTCAAGGCCGAAATCAGACTGATTATATTCTGCTCAGCCAAAGATGGAGAAGCTCTATCCAGTCAGCAAAAACAAGACTGGGAGCTGACTGTGGCTCAGATCACGAACTTCCTATTGCCAAATTCAGACTGAAATTGAAGAAAGCGGAGAAAACCACTAGACCATTTAGGGATGACCAAAATCAAATCCCTTATGACTATATAGTAGAAGTGAGAAATTGATTTAAAGGACTAGATCTGATAGAGTGCCTGATGAACTATGGATGGAGGTTTGTGACATTGTACAGGAGGCAGGAATCAAGACCAGCCCCAAGAAAAGGACATGCAGAAAAGCAAAATGGCTGTCTGAGGAGGCCTTACAAATAGCTGTGAAAAGACGGGAAGCAAAAAGCAAAGGAGAAAAGGAAAGATACACCCATTTGAATGCAGAGTTCCAAAGAATAGCAAAGAGAGTATAAGAAAGCCTTCCTCAGTGATCATTGCAAAGAAATAGAGGAAAACAATAGAATAGGAAAGACTAGAGATCTCTTCAAAAAAATTAGAGATACCAAGGGAACATTTCATGCAAAGACAGGCTCAATAAAGGACAGAAATGGTAGGGACATAATAGAAGCAGAAGATATTAAGAAGAGGTGGCAAGAATACACAGAAGAACTGTACAAAAAAAATCTTCACAACCCAGATAATCACAATGATGTGATCACTCACCTAGAGCCAGACATCATGGAATGTGAAGTCAAGTGGGCCTTAGGAAGCATCACTACGAACAAAGCTAGTGGAGGGGATGGAATTCCAGTTGAGCTATTTCAAATCCTGAAAGATGATGCTGTGAAAGTGTTGCACTCAATATGCCAGCAAATTTGGAAAACTCAGCAATGGCCACAGGACTGGAAAAGGTCAGTTTTCATTCCAATACCAAAGAAAGGCAATGCCAAAGAATGCTCAAACTACTGCACAATTGCACTCATCTCACATGCTAGCAAAGTAATGCTCAAAATTCTCCAAGCCAGGCTTCAGCAATATGTGAACTGTGAACTTCCAGATGTTCAACTTCGTTTTAGAAAAGGTAGAGAAACCAGAGATCAAATTGCCAACATCCGCTGGATCTTCAAAAAAGCAAGAGAGTTCCAGAAAAACACCTACTTCTGCTTTATTGACTATGCCAAAGCCTGTGACTGTGTGGATCACAATAAACTGTGGACAATTCTGAAAGAGATGGGCATACCAGACCACCTGACCTGCCTCTTGAGAAACCTGTATGCAGGTCAGGAAGCAACAGTTAGAACTGGACAGGGAACAACAGACTAGTTCCAAATAGGAAAAGGAGTATGTCAAGGCTGTATATTGTCACCCCGCTTATTTAACTTCTAGGCAGAGTATATCATGAGAAATGCTGGGCTGGAAGAAGCACAAGCTGGAATCAAGATTGCCGGGAGAAATATCAATGACCTCAGATATGCAGATGACACCACCCTTATGGCAGAAAGTGAAGAAGAACTAAAGAGCCTCTTGATGAAAGTGAAAGAGAAGAGTGAAAAAGTTGGCTTAAGGCTCAATGTTCAGAAAACTAAGATCATGGCATCTGGTCCATCACTTCATGGCAGATAGATGGGAACGGTGGAAACAGTGTCAGACTTTATTTTTCAGGGCTCCAAAATCACTGCAGATCAGATGGTGATTGCACCAATGGAATTAAAAGACACTTACTCCTTGGAAGGAAAGTTATGACCAACCTAGACAGCATATTAAAAAGCAGAGATATTACTTTGCCAACAAAGGTCTGTCTAGTCAAAGCTATGGGTTTTTCCAGTGGTCATGTGTGGATGTGAGAGTTGGACTGTAAAGAAAGCTGAGTGTTGAAGAATTGATGCTTTTGAACTGTGGTGTTGAAGACTCTTGAGAGTCCCTTGGACTGCCAGGAGATCCAACCAGTCCATCCTAAAGGAGATCAGTCCTGGGTGTTCATTGGCAAGACTGATGTTGAAGCTGAAACTCCAATACTTTGGCCACCTGATGCAAAGAGCTGACTCATTTGAAAAGACCCTGATGCTGGGAAGGATTGGGGACAGGGGGAGAAGGGGATGACAGAGGATGAGATGGCTGGATGGCATCACCGACTCGATGGACATGAGTTTGGGTGGACTCCAGGAGTTGGTGATGCACAGGGAGGCCTGTCGTGCTATAGTTCTTGGGGTCGTAAAGAGTCGGGCATGACTGAGTGACTGAACTGAACTGAACTGCTCTCTCCTAGGATCACAGACTATTGAACATAGGTCATTATCGAGCTGTGGAAATTAATAAGTCTTGGCCATGGTGATTAACTGCTGGTTAATTGCTGATTATAATCAGCTACTAATTCATACTCCATTGGTCAAGGCTGTCATGATTCAGTTTCTGGAATATAGAGTGCCAGGTGCCAGGTGATTAAAACCTTCCAAGCTACTCTTGAGCAAGGGACTCTGGAACGTCAGCCTCATGGAGGGTCATTTCAAGGACCCTGACAGCGAGACATCCGGACCTGGAGCCGACTTTCTACTTCAGGCAGGCAGTGAGTGGCGGAGAGGGGCAGGAATCCCGGGTGGCCCAGGACAATCTGCCAGGCAACTAACTGACTCCCCGAGGGCCAGTCCATCCTGACTCAATAAAAAGCCTGACCTGGGGCTCAGGCCAAAAGCCTGGGCATCTTTCTTGATTTTTCTTGTTGCCTTTCCCCTGACACCCAGTCTAGCAGCTAATACTGACAGCTACCCCTCCAAAACGTACCTGAGTCTGGGCACAGCCATCTCTGTTGTCACGGCTACCGTGACAGCACAGCGCATCACCAGCCATCCCCCTGCTTTCTCATTTTCACCCTCACCCCCACACTGTATTTGCCACACAGCAGCTTGAAAGATAGTCACAAATGTGGGAGGTTCTCTTCCCCAACTTGAAACCCCACAATGCACTTGGAATACAATCCACATTCTTCCCGTGGTCTGCAAGGATGTGCGCCGTCTGACCCCTTCCTACCACCCGCTCCCACCTCACTCTCTACTGGTATTTCACACATCAGGGCTTGTCCTGCCAAAAAGCCAGGCTCGTTCCTGCCCCAGGGCCTTTGCACTTGTTCTAACTAGGAAACCCTTGATCTCAGAAGGTCTGGGGTACTCATGCCTAGAAGCAGCAGTATGATGAAGACTCCATCTGTGACCCCTGCAGGGAAGGAAACCAGCAGCCACGATGTTCCTAAAAATGCTGGGAACCACCCGACAGGCTTGCAATAGTGACTGCTAATCTTCCCAATTATGAAATTAAAAGTCACCTGCTCCTTGGAAGAAAAGCCATGACAAACGTAGACAGCATATTAAAAAAACAGAGACGTAACTGTACTGACAAAGGTCTGTCTAGTCAAAGCAAGGGTTTTTCAGGTAGTCATGTATGGTTGTGAGAGTTGGACTATAAAGAAAGCTGAGCACTGAAGAATTGATGCTTTTGAACTGTGGAGTTGGAGAAGACTCTTGAGAGTCCCTTGGACTCCAAGGAGATCCAACCAGTCCATCCTAAAGGAAATCAGTCCTGAATGTTCATTGGAAGGACTCAGGCTGAAGCTGAAGCTCCAACACTTCGTCTATCTGATGTGAAAAACCGACTCCTTGGAAAAGACCCTGATGCTGGGAAAGACTGAAGGCAAAAGGGGAAGGGGGTGGTAGAAGAGATGGCTGGATGGCATTACTGACTCAACGAACATAGATCTGAGCAAACTCCAGGAGATGGTGAAGGACAGGGAAGCCTGGCGCGCTGCAGTCCGTGGGGTTGCAGAGTCAGACGTGACTTAGAGACTGAACCACCGCCACCACCACGCCACCCCAGGCACAGCCCTAGGCTGAGGGCCACAGGCACACATACGATGACCCGACACCCAGGCAGTCTATTCTTTGGGAAATCTTGGCGGGGGACATGAACTCTGCCCTGAGTGGAGCAGGAATAACACCAGCCTTCAGCTGCTGGGCAGCCCCAGGACCCACCCCAGTTGCCACCCTTGGAGTCCAACTGGTCCCTCTGACCTAGGAGGAGCAAGGGACAAGTCCAAAGTCGCCCAGAGTGTTTGGACAGGGTGAGCACTCACACCGCTGGGCTCCTTCTCACACCCTTATCTCAGCAGAGAAGCTACTGCACCTTGAACTTCACCGTCTAACACCACGCTGGGCATTAAAGGATGAACAGCACCCACGAAGCGTGGCACTAGATGCCAGGCGGACCCCAGGCACACGATAAGCCCCACCCTCCCTACACAGCCACACACACCTCCTCGGGTGCAGCCTCAGCAGCACAGCCTCCACTACCAGGCCCTGAACCAGCCTCTGCTCTCTGTCTGGCTCTGAGGTCGGGAGCTGGGATGACCAGCCTGGGGTTGACCGTGCCGCTCCTCGGAGAGCGGCAGCATCCCAGACCTTTGGGAAGAAGTCACTGCTAAGCCATTCCCTTGGCGGGGGCGGGGGGCCTCAAGACCAAAGCAAAGGAACTCAGGCAGAAACTCAGGCAGTTGCCTCGCAGACTGGCGTGTGAATGTTCATCTGATTATCT
Organism: Antilocapra americana; assembly: GCA_007570785.1. Lineage (NCBI taxonomy): Eukaryota > Metazoa > Chordata > Mammalia > Artiodactyla > Antilocapridae > Antilocapra > Antilocapra americana. The sequence continues at coordinate 1,051,990 of ML663023.1, forward strand.
TATAGCTGAACGGCTTGAGACAAGTTTCTTGACCTCTCTGAGCCTCAGTTTCCCTATCTGTACAATGGGGGCAAGGATATCTTTTTAATCTGGCTTTCGTTGAGATGCAATGAGAAGACACATGTGACGAACCTTGCCAGCACCTCGGACGCAGTAAGTGGTCAAGTGTGAAAGTGAAAGTGTTAGTCGCTCAGTCATGTCTGACTCTCTGCGACCCCATAGACTGTAACCCACCAGGCTCCTCTGTCCATGGGATTCTCCAGGCAAGAATACCGGAGTGGGTTGCCATTCCCTTCTCCAGGGGATCTTCCCAACCCAGGGAACAAACCGAGGTCTCCTGAACTGCAGGTGGATTCTTCACCGTCTGGCTCTATAAATTAGTCCTCAGATGAAGGTGGCTGGAAAGTGAAAGTGTTAGTCGCTCAGTCTTGTTCAACTCTTTGCCCCCATGGACTGTGGTCGAGAAAGGGTGGCTGATAGTGCCCTTTTTATGACAAATTGCCATGTTTCCTAGATCCCTCGATGTTGGGAAGTGAGGACTGCTGGGGTGAGGCTGTGAGCTGCTGCTGAGTCTGCGTGGGGACTCGTCTCACTGCTCCCTTAGGGCCTGAGGTCACTCCCAGGCCACACTCATACCACCACTTACCGAGCCCACTGCGCTGCCATCTCTCGATGGACCCTTTTTTCTTTTTTTGGCTGTGCCATGTGCCTCGAGGGATCTTAGTTCTCCAACCAGGGATTGAACCTGGGTCCCGGCAATGGAAGTGCTGAGTCCTAACCACTGAACTGCTGAGGAATTCCCCCAACCTCTCTCTTATTTTCTGTTTATTTATTTACTTGGGCTGAGTCTTAGCTGTGGCATCCAGCACATAGGCTCGAGTTTCCTTGATCAGGGAGCGAGCCCAGTCCCCGACATTGGGAGCACGGGGTCCTAGCCACTGCCCCACCGGGGAGGCCTCCCCCGACCTGTTCTAACTGCCCACGTTACGCAGCAGTCAGAGTTTTTACACCCATTTTCACTCTCAGTGAATTTTTTTTCATATAAAGAAACCACACCTACCTCTAGTCCCATTCCTCCCTGGCCCCCACACTGGGCGCTGGGCTGACTTACAAGTCAGGGTGTTCACAGTGGTGGGGAGAGCATGGCTGGAGGGGTGGGATTTCTAAGATGCACCCCGACTCAGGGCAGGACTGGACCTCAGATGGTTCCGGGTATGACTCCTGCCTTTTCGCGGCTCATTCTGGGGGGACAATGAAGGGCACTCGGGTGGCAACAAGTGTAGTTCAAGGCCAGTGGTGTGGGAGCTGAGGGGGCTCTTCCGAGACCCTCCTTGAGCTCCACCTTCTTAGATGCCGCCCTGTCTGCCCCCTCCTCCAGACCCTGCCACAGCGGGTGCTCACTCTTGGTTCTGGCCTCAGCAAATCCCCTTAAAGGCAGCTGTAAGGATGAGGGTTTTATCATCTCATCTCTACGTGGGAAGGAGAGCACCAGTCAAGAGTACACCCTGGGGAACTTCCCAGGCGGGCCCAGTGGTTAAGACTCCAAGCTGCCACTGCCGGGGGCGTGGGTTCAATCCCGGGTCGGGGAACTAAGATCCCACACGCCGCACGGCCAAAGGTAAGAGTGGACTCTGGAACCACTATGCCTGGGCTCAACTCCCACCCTCCTTCTCTCCAGCGGTGTGACTTCAGCTGATTTTTCTTTCTGGGCCACCGCGGCCTCATCAGGGGACGGGGGCAGAGGGGAGCTTCATCTACTTCCCAGTGTTGTTGAGGGGCTGAAACAAATTATAAAAGCACTCTGCTCAGGGCTGGCGTACAGTAGGTACTCCATGAGCATCGGCCCTGGGGAGAATGCCTCCCAGCACCCAGCAGAGGGCCTGGCACGCACAGCGGGGCTCAGCTCTTATTGGCTGAACGGGTGAACCAGACAGTTTCAATACTCATAACAAGCTTGCAGAATCCTGAGGATCCTGATGGATCTCAGACTTTCTGGTTCATCAGTGAGGTAGGCTTTGCAATTCAGTCATAAAGACCAGGTCAGCAAGTGGAGTCGAGTTTGCAGAGAAGGTGGTTCTGTCTCCTGCGCTGCACCTGCCTGGGTCCCAGTGCCCAGAACCAATGCTATCTTTGGATTCAGGGTACAGAGGGCAAGAACCATGATTCAGCTCAAGTCTCCTGCTCATAATCTACCATGAGACTCACAGCCTTAAGTGGAATTTGAAACTTATTTTGAAACTTCACCTCTGGTTGCCTAACCTCCTGAGCCTAATTTCCTCTCATTGGAGATAACAGTTATCTATTCTAGCAGTTGATCTAAGGATTATATATTATACGATGCAGTCATTCACCATCTGTGTACATGACCCAGGAGAGCAGCTGGGTGACTCGTCTGTTCGTCTATTTGTGTAGGCTGCGGCGCATCTTAGCTGCGGCCCTCAGGAGCTCCGATGCGTCACGCGGTCTCTCTAGCTGCGGTGTGTGTGCTCAGGTGCCCTGCGGCATGTGGGGTCTCGGTTCCCAGACTAGGGATTGAACCCACGTGCCCTGCACTGCAAGGCAGATCCTTACTGGACCACCAGGGAAGTTCCTCGGTCACTTATAAAGACGACCAACTACTAGTAAACCAGCCCCCCCGAGAGGGCCACATTTTGGGTCCTGGATCAACGGTTCTCCACTAGGGACGTTTTTGCACTCCCCAGCCCCACCCCAAGAACATCTGGTAGAGTATGGAAACATCTGGTTGTCCCAAGTCAGGGAGTGCTACTGGCATCTAGTGAGAAGAGGCCAGGGATGTGGCTAAATCTCCCACAAGGCATGGCGGGGCCCCTCAACAGAGAATTACCCAGTCCCCAATGTCTGCAGTGCTGCCACTGTGAAAACCTGGTTGAGCTCAGATTCAGTTTAACCCTCAACATATAAAAGGCTTATTTTTCCAGCTAGGTGGGCCAGAGGCCGTTACTGGGTGACGAGAAGAAAATGGTTAGTGTGCAAAAAAATTCCACCCTACCGCTGCCAAGACGGCATCGTTCCGTGACTAAGATCCCAATATCGTTAGGAAAGGTCAACCTTCCAGGAAGTTCTGAAACGTGCAGCTTTTCGTGTTGATTTCTTGGGCTGATTCCATGACTAATCACCCTGCCTCACACCCAGAGAGAAACGCAGCCACCAGACAGACAGCTTTCTTCTGTGCTGCGTGTCCTACCCCGTCAGTCTCTGCAGAGAAAGATGGCTTCACCCTAAAGTTCAGGCGAACCACCTTGCTAGTACCTAAGCCTGTGGCCTAAGGAGAGACCACCCATCCTTCCTTCTGTCCACCCATTCTACTATCCCTCCGTCCATCCAACAAACACTAAATGCCCACCATCTGCCCACCAGTGTTGTAGACACTCGGAGACGACGGTGAAGAAGTCAGACAAGAGCCTTACCCTCACGGAGCTCATGAGAAAGGCCCTGAACAACTGGGCCAGCTATGACATGGACCTTCTCCTTCCAAGATCCTTGACTGTGTTCTTAGGACCGAAGACAGTTCTGTTTTGCTTTGAAGTAGCGCTGAGCTCTTGCCTCTTTGTATTTGAAATTGGAGTTCAGAGAAGTTAAGTGACTTGACATCGTAAGCATCTAGGAGACAGGATGAGAGTCAGGGGCTCCTGGTTCCCAGGAGCTTCCCATCTGCCCACGCCCACCGTGGCCCTGCAGCACTCACGGCCTGCGTCCTGTGTGCCAGCTCTGTTCTCAGCACTTGACCTGGGCTACGTCATTCAAGCCTCACCACTACCCTACGAGGTAAAGAGTACTGTGGCTCCCACTTGATGCCCGAGGAAACTGAGGCAGAGACAGTCAGCATCTTGCCAGTGAATCGCACACCAGGCAGGCAGATCTCCCAATGCTCCCAGTTCTGGGCCCTTCAGCTCAGTCGCTCGGTCGTGTGCGACTCTGCGACCCCATGGACCGCAGCACGCCAGGCCTCCCTGTCCATCACCAGCTCCCAGGGGTCACTCAAACTCACTTCCGTTGAGTTGGTGACGCCATCCAGCCATCTCATCCTCTGTCGTCTTGGCCCCTGGTTCTTCATTAATAAGGACAGAGGTGGACATGACAACAGCAGCCACGCCCACTCTGGGCATCCTTTTCTCAACGACAGGCTTCCGCTTTACCCCGAGGGCACTTTGCAGACAAACTGAAGGTCTACGGCAGCCCTGCATCCAGCTTTTCCAATAGCATTTTGAAATTAAAGTTCGTCCACTAGATTTTTTCAGTTCAGTTCAGTCGCTCAGTCATGTCCGAGTCTTTGTGACCCCATTTTAGACACGGCGTCATGATACACTCAATAGGCTACAGTATGGTGTAAATTTGACTTGTAGAAGCACTGAGAAACCAGTCACATGACTGGGTTTACTGTGGTGGGCTGGAGCTGAACCTGCCACCTCTCTGAGGCCCACCTGTGTCCGATGAGGGCCATCTGGATGGTCTGAGGGGCTCCTCACCTCTGCATTCTGGGGAACGTCTGAGCCCTTCCACCAGCTCCCACTGGGGGTCCTGGTGTGTCACTGACCCTGCTCCTTTTGTAGATGCCAGCATCTGGAGGGGCTTTGAGACAAACCAAAGGCACCCCTCAGATGCTGTGAGAGACTGGTATCCTTTAGACACGCATGCTCAGTCACTGAGTCATGGCTGACTCTTTGTGACCCCACGGGCCTCTGTCCATGGAATTTTCCAGGCACGAATACTGGAGTGGGTTGCCATTTCCTCCTTTAGGGACCTTCCCGACCCAGGGGTTGAATCTGTATCTCCTGAGTCTCCTGCCTTGGCAAGCAGGTCCTCTACCACTGCGCCACCTGGGGAGCTGGTTTAGACATGAGGGATTATTATATTCCCGTGGCGATGCCTCTGCATCCTTGCAACTCCCACGGGTAAAATCTGAGAAGGTTTTTGTAACAGTACTTATTTCAGAATGTCGGCTCTGCCACTTAACAGCTTAGACCAATCACTTTACTTCTCTGAGCCTCAGTTTGCTCATCCGTGAAGCGGGAACGTCTACATGAAAGGATGGTGATGAGGATGCTGTGAAACAATGTTTGACAAGGGCCAGGAACAGTCGCCAGCATGAACAGGTGCTTAGCAAGTGGTGATTACTCTCAAGAGAAATTTAAAAGGCGATGCCACTCTGAAGCTCCAATACTTTGGCCACCTGATGCAAAGAGCTGACTCACTGGAAAAGACCCTGATGCTAGGAAAGATTGAAGGTGGGAGGAGAAGCGGACGACAGAGGATGAGATGGTTGGATGGCATCACCGACTCAATGGACATGAGTTTGGGTGGACTCTGGGAGTTGGTGATGGACAGGGAGGCCTGGCGTGCTGCAGTTCATGGGGTCGCAAAGAGTTGGACATGACTGAGCGACTGGACTGAACTGAACCGAATGCCGGTTTAGAGGCTGCCTACGAGAACGCCCCTGGGAGGGCATGAAGTACCGATGATATTACAGACGGGCCATTTCAAACCCACTCTTAACTATTCTGTGAGAGCCAGGCTAAGGTCACCGACAGCAAAGGGCAGTAAGTTAAGGCGTCCTGGGTGCTCGCGGGCGCTCAGAAGAGCTGTGATGCGCAGGGGCGGGCAGGTGGCGGGGCTAGGATACTCGTGGCTCTAGGAGACAGAAGGGAGGGTCCGGCTCACAGAAGCTGTGCCCCCGTGCTAAGGCCGTGGGACAGAGGGAGGCCGGAGCCCTGGTTCCTACCAGAAGGCCACCTGCCACTGTGTGCTTCCGGGAGAGCCCCTTCCCCTCTTGGGGCCTCAGTCCCTCCACCTGGAAACACGAGTCTCATCCCACAAGATGGGAGCAAAGGCCCCCAGCACCCCTCGGGGGCAGGGCGGGCCCCAAGTCTGCACAGCTGCTGGCAGCTGCCTGGGCTTTCAGCAAGTGCTCGGACAGGCGCTTTGCTGTTACCGTGACGATCACGGGAGGGGGTGCGTGTGCTGACCTCCAGAAACCTGCGCCCTGGACTTCGGGGCACACCAGCCCTCATTCCAAGGGCATCCAGGACGATTGAATGTTTTTACTCTTCCCTCAATGCAGTTTGCGAAAGTAAAAGGGATTCCGCTGAGGATTCTCAGACCAACTCTACCACGTCCTCAAATCACAGCTCAGCCACGTGGCCTCATTGGCTAAACAGAAGCGTTTCTTCAGGGGCCGCCCTGGGGGTCCAGCGGGTAAGAACCTGCACTCCCAACGCAGGGGGCCTGCGTTCGATCCCTGGTTGGGGAACTAGATCCTGCATGCTGCAACTAAGAAGCCCTCGCGCAGTGAGGATCCTGAGAGCCCCAACTAAGGCAGCGCTGCGCCGTGCTGTGCTCAGTCGCTCAGTTGTGTCCGACTCTTTGCGACCCCGGACTGGAGCCCGCCGGGCTCCTCTGTCCATGGGATTCTCCAGGCATGAACACTGGAGTGGGTCGCCATGTCCTCCTCTAGGGGATCTTCCCAACCCAAGGACTGAACCCAGGTCTCCCAGTAAAGCCAAATAAATAATTATGTTTTGAAAGAAGACGTGTGACTTCAGGCTGCGCCCGCCTGAAAGCAGGGGCTGGGCCAGATCACCCTTGCGTGATCCCCATTCAGCTCTGAGATAGAGTTAACTTTTGAGTGGCTGGGAAAAGGCCATGCTGGGGTTTGAGCCTCGGAGCTGCGCTTCTCAGACTGTAAACTCCACGGGAACCGCCGGGGACCCTGTGAGCGTGCAGAGCTCACTGGGCCCCGGCCCCTGTGACGCTTCTCTGAGTGTTCTCTCCTGCCAGCGCTCCTGCGTGTGCTACGCCTACTCATGAAATTCTGTTCTTCTTCCTCCTCTTCTCACCCCTCCAATCCCCCACGAGCCAGAGTTTCGGTGGGGACTCGGGGAAACTTCTCCTATTTATAAAAAGCGTTATTTATTTGGCCGAGTCGGTCTTAGTTGTGGCATGTGAGGTCTTCTGCTGAGCTGTGCAGGCTCGCCGGTTATGGTGAGTGGGCTTAGCTGCCCTGTGGCAGGTGGGGTCTTAGTTCCCTGACCAGGGACTGAACACGTGTCCCCTGCATTGCAAGGCCGATTCTTAACCCCTGGACCACCAGGGAAGTCCCGGAAACTTCCCTCTATTACATGATGCGGAGGCTGTTGGGATATCATTTTCGGTTCTGTGTTCCTTCTCCCTGATGTCAGCAGAACAGACATCAGACGGCGAAAGCCAGGCTCCAGAGCTACTGAGGAGGTGAATTCGGAGGGTGTGGTGAGGAATCAGTAAAACTGCAAGGAGCATCATGCCACTGGCACTTGGCGTAAATGGAGAGATTCCCAGCACCCCCGCACTACTGGCTTCCCTCTCCTTCCTTGCAGCGAAAAGGCCGCGAACCGGGGACCATAAGAGCAACACCTAACACTGGCTTCCCTGGCTGAGGGGGAGACACGTGCCCACAATTTACAGAACTCAGAAACTTTCGACTCACCATCCTTGAGGGAGAAGCTCAGAAGGTCCTGAGGGAAGAGGAACAGGAATTAGCAATAGGTCGATACATGACCACCCTGCTTATTGGACATATTTTTACTGACTCTTAACAATCAGCAGGAAAACAAGGCAGACAAAATACCTTTGCCCTACATTTGAGGGGCAAGCCAGACAAACAAGCCAGCACATAACCAAATAAATGGGTAAGAATTTCAAGGAGTCAGATGAAGGAGGGGAAGGGCTGTTTTAAATCTGCTCTGTTGATACCGAGAGCCTGGGTCAAGCTTCTGCCTGCTTCAAATGCACACAGAGCAGGTGAGTGACATGCCCGAGGACACACGGCAAAGCTGATGCTTCTGTAAACAGGCACCACAGCTTAATGGTTAGGAGCGTGGGCTTTGAAGTCAGATGGCGAAGGTTCAAAGCAGCTGTGTGACCTTGAACAAGTCACTAAACCTTTCTGTGCCTCAATTTTCTTGTCTATAAAATGGGGATGATCACTTCACTGACCTAATAAAATGGCTTTGAGAATTAAGTGAGTTCGTACGAGTAAGATACTAGCATGTAAGAAGCACTGTTTAAGTAATAAACCAAAAGTAAATATTCAATAATGATAATTCAGCACTAGCTCTGATCACTGTATCATCAGATATTACGATGCAATATTTAGTCTTTGAACTCCCCACACACAACTAGAAGTGATATTCAGGTTGACTCTGAGAGGAAGCTGTCTGCTTTCCCCAGCGGCTGCTACCTGGGCAGTGGGTATACCTGAGTGATCACCAGTGGGTCATCCTTCACGATGGGGTCCTTCAACAAAACCTGAGCAAACACGTCTGCTCCTTCGCCTCCCAGACCACTGGCAAAAGCAGTCATGGTAGGCAAGACGGCTTCAGACAAGTCCAGCCACTTCACCAGGCCGGCCACAAAGTCCGTGCAGAAGGAGCTGAAAGACAAACACAGCTGAGATCCTGGACCATGCAACTCACAAGATGAGACACGTTGAGGGACGTGAAGAGCTGGCATCTACAAAACACCACGGCAACTGTGGCCCATGGAACAGGGAGAGCGCCAAGCCCAATTTCACAAGAGTGGATCTGAGCTTACTTCACCAAAACTTGGACCACAGGAGCTGATAAACCATAGGAATGAGGGCAATGAGCAGTCAGTTACTGACCAAACACCCTGAGCCCAGCCTGCCCTGAGGGCTGTGAAATAAAAAATGAGCAAGACGGGTCTTGGACGAGAAGCTCAATGTGGGGTAAAGACTCGTATGGAGCTAAGTGACCTAGGACATGCTAGGACAGAGGCAGGAATCCAGCCCTGATGAGTCCAGAGAGGGAGCCCCGAATCCACCTGGGAGGCGAGGGGCAGTGACCAGAAAAGGCTTCTTGCAGATGGAGACCTTGTGCTGCTGGAAAGGGCCACGGCCACGCTTTCTAGAAACGTCGGCCGCCACAGAAGTGGACAAAGTGCGGGGTAAGTCTGTCTTCCCACTGTGCCCACCACCACTGTGAGGTCTCTGTCCATGGTGAGTATTTGAGCTGAGTCCCACAGGGGTCCCTGAGTGGGGGAATGGATGGGGTATACCAGGGCAGAAGGGACTCCAGGAGATGCAGGAAGCCCGTGGCATCTTGGGGGGACTTCCCTGGTGACTCAGATGGTAAAGAACCTGCTTGCAAGGCAGGAGACCCAGGTTTGATCCCTGGGTGGGGAAGATTCCCCCAGAGAAGGGAATGGCTACCCACTCCAGTATTCTTGCCTGGAGAATTCCACGGACAGAGGACCCTGGCGGGTTATAGTCCGTGGGGTCGCAAAGAGTCAGACACGGCTGAGTGACTAACACTTTTTCACTTTCAAGGATTTTGGGGACCCCAGCAGTCCACATCAGGCTTTGATTCCAAGCCTACCACTGGGATGTGGAGCAGGAGAATCAGACGGGAGGTGATTAGACAAGTTCCCAGAAAAGGTTTCCCAGAAACAAGCTGAGTTCCCTGGTCGCGGGGGTGATCGTCGGAGGCTCCCCACTGGCATCGCTTGGCTCTGCTCTCCATGGACCCCAGGCAGCGCACCCAGCCTTCTCCTCAGAGCCGCCACCGAAGTCCAAGCAGAGCGATCTCTGCAGGCTGGGCCCGTGCAGGTGGGGGCAGGACTCAGGTTCAAATCCTGGGCCCACGACCATTTTGGTCCAGATTCCCAGGAAGATGCTCTGAAATGATTAGTGGGGATTCCCATAGGGTCAGCACCTGTGGATGGGTGGGGAGGATGAAGAACTCGGTGGGCAGGAGGGAGCTGAGATCCAGTCTCAGCAGAAGTCTCAGCGGACCATGTGGGTAAATCTGAAGATGGAGTGACCTCTGAGAGCTGCCCCCGCCCTGGGGCGGGAGGGCTGGGCCTTCATGCCCTCACATCAGAGAGTCACTGGACAACAGCTGCCCCGGGAAGCAGGCAGACCCTGGGAAGCGTGGCTCCCTGCAGCTGAGGTGGGCCCAGGCCAGGTGGCAGCCCCCTCAGAGGCCGGGGGGACATCCTCCACTGCTGAGCGAGGCTGTGAAAGCAACTTGACCTCTCTCTGCCTCGGTTTTCTTATCTGCAAATGGGTGTAAGAGACCAACTTCATAAAACTGCTTGAGGATTAAATGAGAAGCTACATATAAAGCACCCCAAGCACAGCCTGGCATGCAGTAATTAATGTCAGTCAGCATCACGATTTTATTTGGAATTTTTTAAAGAAAACATTTATTCATTTGGCTGCACCGGGTCTTAGTCGCAGTGTGTGGGATCTAGTTCCCTGACCAAGGGTTGAACCTGAGCCCCCTGCATTGGAAGCGCACAGTCTTAGCCACTGGACCACCGGGGAAGCCCCAGCACCACTATTTTATTTACAAGGTGACAAGGGGGGAAGTGCAGAGGGCTGACTGGGCTCTGGAACCTGACCCCGGGGCGAGTCCTGGCTCCCTCTGTGACTGGTTTCACAGCCTCCTTCACTTCTCTCAGCTTCGTTTTCTCTGTTGTAAAGTGAGAATGATAACAGGGCTGCCTCAAAGATTGGCCAGAGAGATTAAATCACATGATAAAAGCACCTGGCACACGATAACCCTCAATAAATGTTAGCTACTGCTATTACAATTACTATGATTTACCCCGCTGGAATTACTGGAATTACCCTGGGATGACGTGTGGGTGTGAATGGGGGGCAGCGATAACTAACTGAATCAGGTATTATTTACACGTCGACACGTATGCAGAAAGGGCTTGGGGCTGAGGGCAGTGGCGTGGCCTGGCCCTATGTCCACGGAGAAAGCCTTGGATGTGGAGAAGCACTGTATCACAAGAGTGGAAGGGTGAAGAGCATGAACTCTGATTCCGATCCAGCTTTGCCGTGAGCTGTGTGATCCTGGGCAAGTTACTTAGCCTCTCTGTGCCTTGGAAACACTGGCGGGAAGGATGAATCCTATTCTGTAGGGCTGTTGAGAGGGTCAGCTAAGTTGGTCGACGTCATGTGCTTAGAACAAAGCTGGCACATGCAAAGCCCCACATGGGCGTTTCTTCGGATAAACAGATGAATGAGGCTATATGAAGAGTGCTGGAGGAGCAATCTATTAAATGAGGACTAGCACCAGAATGGCAGGGTCTCAGCAAATGCTTCTAACATGGCTGGTGAAGAATACTGGGGTGGGTGGTCATCCCCTTCTCCAGAGATCTTTTCGACCCAGGGACTGAACCTGGGTCTCCTGCACCGCAGGCAGACTCTTTACCGTCTGAGCTACCAGGGAAGCCCTGGTCGAAATCTCTGACGGTCAGCGGCGACGGTACTCCATGGCGATTGCAGGGCAGCTGTCCGCCAGGCCCTGTACTTGGCGCTCCACATGCATGCGCTCGTTTTCTTCCCAATACAGCCCCGTGAGGGCGGGAGGCGCTGTTTTAACCTCCATTCGAGAGACAAGGATGACAGTCAGACCCACAGAGGTTAAGCGGCAGCTCCAGGGTTCAAGCCCCCAAGTCTCGGACTCCAGAGGCCGCGCTGAGCCGCTGCAGACGGCCCCCTGCCTAAACGCGTCTGGGGCCTTAAGACGGAGACCAGCCATGTGGGAAGAGGCGCACATGTGCGCACAACCCACGCCAGTGTTCCCGCCTGGAGAGCCCACAGACCGGGGGGCCTGGCGGGCTACAGGGTCACCAAGAATCCGGCAGGGCGGAAGGGCCTTAACACGCACACACGCTCAGCTTTCAGGAAGGAAACACTCCCAAGGCAAATGCTTCCGGCTCAGCCACAGCCACGTGTGCTTAAGACAGGTTTTGGGTTTTGGGGGGGGGGGGCACACAGAACACCAACCTCTCCCTGCACCCTGCCAGGTGGTGCCCAGCACACGTCTGGGACACAGTTCAGGATCATAAATGTTTCTTTATGTGAACAAAGTACGCAAAGCTCTTCCCCCGCATATCTACTGGCTTGTCAGGTAGGGATTTATCAGATCAGGGAAGCTTCTGGAAAGATAAGAGCTTCCTCAGTATGGCACAGGTATGGGTTGGACCCTTGCTTGCTTGGGAACAGAATCACCAATGAGGCAAGGAAAGAAGGAAAGAAACCAGAACTTCCCTGGTGGCTCAGACGGTAAAGCGTCTGCTTACAATGCGGGAGACCAGGGTTCAATCCCTGGGTTGGGAAGATCTCCTGAAGAAGGAAATGGCACCCCACTCCGGTACTCTTGCCTGGAAAATCCCATGGACGGAGGAGCCTGGCGGGCTACAGTCCATGGGGTCGCAAAGAGCTGGACATGACTGAGCGAACTCACTTTCCCTTACTTTCTGAGCCAGGCTCTGCAGGGGCCATCCACACACTCCTTCCCCAGGACCACCCTCTCTGATGGACGGCCGCTTCTCAGCAGCAGTGGTTCCCCAGCCCCTGCTTCTGAGCCAATAGACGCCCCCTCCCATGATGGAGACAGAGAATGCCAAGTGTCTTTAGTTTTTCCACGCTTCCCTTGCCGGCAAGGCTAGAGTATCTGACTGGCTCTAACCAGTGACACAAAAGGGGAAGCCTGTGCAGGGTATCCTGGGAAAGAGCCCCTCCCTAGGGAGAGAGACTTGCAGAGCACCCCTGCCCTCCCCTTTCTTGCTGTGAGTCGCGTCCCGTGAGGGTGTGATGAACAGCACGGCGGCAGCCATTCTGTGACCAGGAGAGGGAGGCCAAGAGGACTGCGGAGAAGCCACCCAAAGGCTTTGTGAGGCGCTGTGTCAACCCTGGAACTCTCTCCCTTCTGATTTCTTATCAAGTGAGAAAAACCTCTTATTATTTAAACCTCTTTTAGCACAGTGTCCTGTTACTTACAGCCCAAAGCTCCAGTTCATTTCATAGATAAGAAAATGGAACAAATAAAGTAAGTCACAGAGTCAGTAAGCATTAACATTTATTGAGTGCCTACTGTGGGCCAAATACTGTGCTATACGCTTTACCTATGTTATCTCATTTGATCCTGGCAACTACCCTGCAGGGTGGGCATTATTAGCCCCGCTTTACAGATGAAGACACTGATGCTTAGGGAAGCTAAATAACCCGCCAGGGGCCACATCATCGGAAGGTGGCAGGGGTAGGATTTGAACCCAGATCTAAGTCCAAATCCCGTGGTTTGTCTCCTGTGCTAACAGAGGCAGTATTTATCCACTCCTTCCTTTCACAGACCTTTCCTGTCTTTGCTAACCAAGCTGTGTGCAAGGCACTGGGAACTCACGCGATGAGCAGGGCAGTTCCTGCCCTCCAGGGATAGGACGGGGGTGGCAGGAATGGGAAGAGCTACAGCGACGGCGGTCACGGTGACAGGTTACTGGACAGACAGGTGGGGACGCATCCTGTCTGGGAGGTGAGGTGGTCCGGGAAGGCTTCCTGGAGGTGACCCCCAAGGAGGTGAATACGCCCAAGTGTTTGGCCCAGTAAGCATGACAAAGATACAAAGAAAAAGTCCAGCTAAGACCCAAGGCAGAGCCCAGAGATGGACGTAGGGGAGCAGGTTGGGAAGTCCTCTCTGTCCCATGCCACCAGGGCTTTCATTTCAGAGAGAACTTCTCTATTCCTGGCTAGAGGGGTTTACCCACAGGTGTCCAAGCTGGGACTGAGGGGTGTGGTGCTTGAAAACAAGGCAGATGCAAACCTTCTTGCCATTTCCTGTCCCCCAAACCCACTACTTCCTGTCTCAGCAACACTGTCTCCATCCTCCGAGGCCCTCCACCCCAGCCTGGGGCCTCCGTCTGCGCCTCCACAGCACTCGAGCCGTCCCCAGCCCCAGACAAGGCCGCCTCACCTTTGTCCCTCCACCTCCGGATCACTGTCTTGGTCTCTCCAAACAGCTTCACCAGCTTTCCAACAACTGGCCCTCTAAACTGCCCCCTGCAAACCCCTGAAGGCCAAGCTCATGCTCTCAGCCGCTCTACATTCCGACTCCGATCACCGAGTGCCACTGAACCAGTCCCCCATCGTGGCACTCAGCCCGTCTGTCCACTCTTCAAACCAGTCATCCGGGGACGTCCCTGGTGGGCCAGTGGTTAAGAATCTGCCTTCTAGTGCAGGGGACACAGTTCGATCTCTAGTCCTGGAATATTCCATATGCCAGGGCTTCCCTGATAGCTCAGCTGGTAAAGAGTCCACCTGCAATGCAGGAGACCTCAGTTTGATTCCTGGGTCGGGAAGATTCTACTGGAGAAGGGATAGGCTTCCCACTCCAGTATTCCTGGGCTTCCCTTGTGGCTCAGCTGGTAAAGAATCTGCCTGCAATGTGGGAGACCTGGGTTCGATCCCTGGGTCGAGAAGATCCCCTGGAGAAGGGATAGGCTACCCCCTCCAGGATTCTGGCCTGGAGAGTTCCATGGACTGTAAAGTCCATGGGGTCGCAAAGAGTCGGACATGACTGAGGGACTTTCCCTCTCACTTTGGGGAATGCAGCCCACACTGCAACTACTGAAGGTGGCTCGCCCGTTCTTGGCAGTAAGAGAAACCGAGGCAGGCCCTGCTCCCTGCAACTAGAGAAAGCCCAAGCGCAGTACGAAGACCCGGCACAGTCACAAATAAATAAAAATGAAAAATAACAAACACACACCAAAACCCAGACACCTGGGTTTAGCCCCCGATTGTAGGCACCAGGAGAAGAGCCAGGCCTTGCTTTTCTTTGCTTTCTCCACAGGGCCTTGCACAACCCTGAGCACACAGTAGGTGCTCACTGAACGCGCCGTTAGGGGGTGTCCTCCTTGAGTGCAGGGCAGAGGTGGCCCTGAAGATCTTATTCACGTACACTTTGCATGTGCTTCAAGCGGCGCCTGGTGAAACAGGAGGTTCTCCTTAACTGCTCTGTGAAGGTATGAATGAGTGGGTACCGCGTGAGGGAGCGCCCGTTCGCCTACCACGCTGCGAGTTCCCTGAAGGCAAGGACAACGGCTCTCTCTCTTTGTACCGTCTGGTGACACCTGGAAGGCTGCCTGGCTGCCAGAAAGCCTCTCCTTGAAGTAGCACCACCATCTTTCTGTGAGACAGAAGCACTCACCTTTGCTCGGGCTCTGGAAAGAGCTGGGACAAGGAGATGCTGCAGAGGGCGGTGTAGGTGAAGCGGTTGGCCTCGGTCAGCTCCCGGCCCGTGGGCGGACGTGGCTCCCTCTCCGCATCCGGCTCAGCCACGCAGGGCAGCCTCTGGCCCAACCCGTCCCTTGCGGCCATTTCCAGTCCTGCAGGGAAAAATCCCAGTGAAAAACTGCTTTCAGCAGGTTGGCAGAGCCTCCTTCAATAGGACACAGAAACTACCCATCATAAAAGAAAACAATGAATAAATCAGCCCTCATTCAAATGATAAACTTCTATTTATCATCTTTAAGAGACTGGGTGGTGGGGGGGGCGGTAAGATATTTTCAAATGTGTCTATCACAAAGGCTTAGGATCCCCAGAATGATAACAACTCTTACAAGTCACTAAGAAAAAGAAACAAAGCAAATTTAAGATCAGCAAAAGACCTGAATAGGTTCTTCACAAAAGATACCACATATCTTCACAAAAGGGGTCTATATAAGCACACGCAGAGGTGTTCGACGTCATCACGCATCAGAGAAACAGAAATAAAAACCCCAGTAAGACATGGCTACGCACCCACCAGAACGGCTAACCCTAAAATCCTGACACCACCACGTGTTGCTGAAGGTAAAGGACAGAACTTCCGCACAGACTGGCGGGGTGTGAACTAGTCACTGAGGACACGGAAACTAAAACCTCCAGTGAGGGATGTCCCTGGCGGTCTGGCGGCTCGGACTCCGCTCCCCCAGTGCAGGGGGCCCGGGCTCAGTCCCTGGTTGGGGATCTAGATCCCACACGCTGCAGCCGAGGGTTCGAACGCCGACACTAAAGATCCCGCGACTGACACCTGACACGGCCAGACAGATTTTAAAAGCAAAAACCCAAGTCCAATGAGACACTGCCATTCCCCTACCAGAATGGTCAAAACTAAAATGGACCTATGATACCAGGAGGATAAGGAGCAAATAGAACTTTTGTCTGCAGCTGGTGAGAATGTAAATTGGTACGACATGTGCAAAATGGTTCGACTTTATCCACTAAAGTTAAACAAATGTCTTCCCTACACTCCAGCAATTCCAGTCCTGAGAAATGAGTGTTTCAGTTCAGCTCAGTTCAGTTCAGTCGCTCAGCAGTGTCTGACTTTGCGACCCCATGAACCACAGCACGCCAGGCCTCCCTGTCCATCACCAACTTCCGCAGTCCATCCAAACCCATGTCCATCGAGTCAGTGATGCCATCCAGCCATCTCATCCTCTGTCGTCCCCGTCCCCTCCTTCCCCTAGTCCTTCCCAGCATTAGGGTCTTTTTCAGTGAGTCAACTCTTCGCATCAGGTGGCCAAAGCATTGGAGTTTCAGCTTCAACATCAGTCCTTCCAATGAACACCCAGGACTGATCTCCTTTAGGATGGACTGGTTGGATCTCCTTGCAGTCCAAGGGACTCTCAAGAGTCTTCTCCAACACCACAGTTCAAAAGCATCAGTTCTTCGGTGCTCAGCTTTCTTTATAGTCCAACTCTCACATCCATACATGACCACTGGAAAAACCATAGCTTTGACTAGACAGACCTTTGTTGGCAAAATAATGTCTCTGCTTTTTAATATGCTGTCTAGGTTGGTCATAACTTTTCTTCCAAAGAACAAGTGTCTTGTAATTTCATGGCTTCAGTCACCATCTGCAGTGATTTTGAAACCCCCCCAAAATAAAGTCTGACACTGTTTCCATTGTTTCCCCATCTATTTGCCATGAAGTGATGGGACCAGATGCCATGATCTTACTTTTCTGAATGTTGAGTTTTAAGCCAACTTTTTCACTCTCCTCTTTCACTTTCATCAAGAGGCTCTTCAGCTCTTCTTGACTTTCTGCCATAAGGGTGGTGTCGTCTGCATATCTGAGGTCATATCCCCCAAAAGACATGTACATGAGTGCTCAGAGAAACTTCATTCCTAATAGTCCCCAATGAAACCACCCACACGTTCAGCCATAGTAGAAAGGACAGCTTGTGTCTATTCACACCGTGTAATACTACACAGCAATGAAAAAGAACAAAGTCGGACTCACAGACTTCAACGTGAGTGAATCTCAGTGATGAGCAGACAGTCATTCACTAGGGTATATGCTGTAGGATTACGTTGATATGAACTTGAAGACGAGGTCAAACCAATCTATAGTGAGAAGGGTCAGAGGAGGGGTTGCCACTGGGAGGAATGTTGGCTCAGAAGGGATGCAGAGAGGCTTCTAGGTGATGAGAGTGTTCTATGTATGGACCGTGGTGGCAATTACACTGGTATAAATGTATTTTAAAATCTGCTGAACGGTATACTTAAGATTTGTGTATTTGGGGGACTTCCCTGGTGGTCCAGTGGTTAAGAATCTGCTTTCCAATGCAGGAGATGTGGGTTCGATCCCTGATTGGGGAACCAAGATGCCACATGTGGCGGGGCAGCTAAGCCCACACACGGCAACCACTGAGCCCACGCTCTCTAGTCCACGCGGCACACGAGAGGAGCCTGCAGGCACAAGGAAACCCAGCGCAGCCACAGAAAAAGGGGCGGGGAGGGAGCACAGTCTCCCTGCCCTTCCTCTGCCCCTCCCCTTATCCTGTTCTTCTTTGCCAGGGGCTGAAGTGGGCGGAGGGAAGGCAGGGGTGGGGACAAAGCAAGCCAAGCCAGGCCTCCCAGGGCCCTGGGAGGAGTACCAGGAGGGGCAGCCAGCCATGACCACAGGGACGGCAGATACAAGGGCAGGCTCAGGACCAGACAGGGTGTGGGACTCTGGGAAACTCAGCCTCTCTGCACGTAGACCCCTTCGCCACAAATGGACTGCAGGAGTACGTGTCTGGGAGATCCGCGCAGGTAGCAAGGAGTACCGCCACGCAAGTGAGTATTGATGCAGCACTGAAAGCAGAGCTTGGCACCGGGCTCGCACTACATAAATGTTAAAGAAATGAATGTACAAAATTATCACCAAACAAATGAATAGATGCTCAGCACAGTGCCTGTCACACGGCAAAGGTGCATAAATAGAGTAACAGGCAACAAGAAGGAGCCATTGCGGGAGGCCAGGCCTCAGGGCCGCAGTTTTGACACCCGGTCTTGGCCAGCTCTTCGAGCCAGGTACTAACATAATGTCCAGTTTCCTCCTGTTCCTGGGGGAGCAGGCTCAGAGGAGGAGGATCTGGGTCCGGGTCGAATGCCGGAAAACGGCAGAAAGGAACCCAAAGCTAGACCTCTTAGCCAGACATCTCACCCACCACCTCTTGATTTTTTTCTTTGTTTTGCACCATCTCCGTTTTAAACATTCATCTTACTGCCCAGAGATTTCTAGTTTAATACCCATATGCCACACTGACTTTGGCCCACAAATTTATTCTCATCCAGCTGAGCAATAAAATCTTTTGTTCTCAAAATATTACATCTATGGAGGGATTATTTAAAAGTTTGTTGGCAACGAATATGGCATCCGTTTTTCAAAGTAACTCTGAGCTAGTTGAAAGCCACAAACCAACACTTGGACAGAAGGTAACAGTCTTCAAAACACTTTAAATCCATTTAATTCTTCCATTACCACGTAAGGTTAAGAAGCGAGTGAGGCAGTGTGATTCTCTCCTGTAACTTAAGCTCAGAGAGGTCAAATGATTTCCCCAGGGTCACACAGTAAGTATGTGATGAAAATCAAACCAGACTTTGGCTCCAAACCCCATGTTCTCTCCTCTGCATAAGGCACAGGGATTCTCCTTCCTTAATTTCAGGTGGAGAAATGGAGGCCCGACAGGTTAGGACCTTGCCCAACGTCACCCAGCAAGACTGGTCTCCCATGGTTGCTCCAGGAACCCAGGTTCGAGATCTTTTGGAGTGTATTTCCCTGGCTCCAAAGGAAGGGACTCTTCTCCAACACCACAGTTCAAAAGCATCAGCTCTTCAGCACTCATCTTTCTTCACTGTCCAACTCTCACATCTATACATGACTACTGGAAAAATCATAGCTTTGACTAGATGGACCTTTGTCGGCAAAGTATTGTCTCTGCTTTTCAACATGCTCTCTAGGTTGGTCATAGCTTTTGAAGGACATCACACCAGTCAATCCTAAAGGAAATCAGTCCTGAATATTCACTGGAAGGACTAATGCTGAAGCTGAAACTCCAATACTTTGGCCACCTGATGCAAAGAACCGACTCACTGGCAAAGACCCTGATGATGGGAAAGATTGAAGGTAGGAGGAGAAGGGGATGAAAGAGGATGAGATGGTTGGATGGCATCACCGATTTGATGGACATGAATTTAAGCAAGCTCCAGGAGCTGGTGACGGACAGGGAGGCCTGGTGTGCTGTGGTCCATGGGGTCGCAAATAGTTGGACACAACTGAGCAACTGAACTGAACTCCCTGGCTCAGATAATCAGCACGGACCATGGCAGTGGACAAAGGGAACAGCAGCAAACCATGAACGAAGACCATGACTGGGGGCAGTGCCCGGCCTTGACGTCAGCAGACCTGGCCATTCCTACTGCCATTAATCAACACCACGTGCCACTTGGAGACTGGAGTAATTGCTGCTCCTAAGCAGAGGAGCCCAAGGCGGTATCTTATTGGGCTTGTATTTGGGGAACCCCATGCTAGTTCTCAGCTCAAGAAACAGCCTTCTAATCGAGAATCCTAAGCTGGCCTGCCTCTAACCACGGGGGCAGGAGTGTGTGCTGAGCGCATGGAGAACTCAGCTCAGGCCAAATTCATCCATTCGTCCATTCAACAAAAGACACTCATGACGCCCCTATAAACCCATTCTCTGCACGACAGCCCGAGTGGCCTTGTTCTCATATATAGCAGTCACGTCACTCACCTGCTCAAAGTCCTCCAGAGGCTTCCCATCACCCCCAGATGAAGACCAGTCCTTTCACGGATGTCTACACAGTCCTGATCTGGCCTCTGCCTGCCTCTAAACCCCAGCTTGTGTGCCCCTTGCCCACCTTATTCACTGCACTATAGCCACGCTGGCTGTCTCCTCACTCTTCATATTCGCGAACTGGTCCTCCCCCTGGGCCTTTGCATCTGCTGTCCTCCCGGGGCACCGTACATTTGTCCTTCACATCATTCTGGCTTTAGCCCGAATGTCACCTCCTCTGAGAAGCCTTCCCTGATCCCCCAGGCCAAGCTACTCTGCTTCTCTAACCCAGAACCCCTGTCCTATTTCTGTAATATTTACTTCCATCTTAAGTAATATATTTTTAGATGATTTGTTTACTTGTGTACATAAGTAGAATGCAAACTTCTTGAGGCAGGCCCCTGGTTGTTTTTTCACTGCTGTACCTTGAGCTTTCTGAGCCAGCTGTGGAATATTGTAGTGTTCAATCACTACTTGCTGGATGAATGAAGAAGGGTATATGATGCAGGATGCCCTGTTCTGAGCGGCCTTGGGGCAGATCACAGGACAAAACTGACAGACTCCCTGCCCTCAAGGGGCTCACATGCAGGTGGGAGATAGGCAATACTATACTGATACGGCATAATCATAACAATTTAAGTAACTTGCCCATGGTCACACAGCTACTAAGTGCTGGAAGTGAGATTTTTTTCACTCAGAGGGACTGAATGCATGACCCACACTCTTAACAGTCCACTAAATAAATAAGTAAAAGAGAAAGTGTTAGTTGCTCAGTCGTGTCCAACTCTTTGCAACCCTATGGACTGTAGTCTACCAGGCTTCTCTGTCCGCGGGATTCTCCAGGCAAGACTATTGGAGTGGGTAGACAGTGCCTTCTCCAGGGGACCTTCCCCACCAGAGGATCAAACCTGCATGGAGAACCTGGGGTCTCCTGCACTGCAAGTGGACCCTTTCCCATCTGAGTCACCAGGGAAGCCCAACTAGTAAGTAAATAAGTAGATAAATCGATAAATCATCAGTTGGGCACTGATGGTCAGGGAAGAGCAGCCAGGGCGAGGGGAGTATGAAGGGATGAGGAAGGCGGGGTGCCAATGGTATCAGATGAACGGGACTGCTCCCGCAGAGGCCTGCAGGAGATAAGGGGGACAGCCCTGCGGGTGGACCGGAGAAGGTCATCCAGGAGCAGCAGGACAGTGGGAGAGACAGACAGGTAAACAGAGGATGACAAGCCAGTGGGATACGTGCCGTGCAGGGGAAAGAGAGACAGACAGACCCGTAGAGGAGAGCCCAGAACTGGCTTCCCGGAGAAGCTGACCTCAGACGGGGGTGGTCGGTGGGAAGAGAGTGCTCCTGGCAGAGCAGACAACGTGTCCGTCCCAAACAGAGACGAGAGAAGGCGCTTCTGAAGAACCGAAAGGATGCTCAGTGTGGCCGGGCTCGGACCGCGGGTGTCCGTGTGGCCGGGGCTTGGACCAGGGTGGGTGTCGGCGGGGGAAGACATGAGGCTGGAGGGGAAGCTGCCGGGGGCTACACCCTGCGGGACAAGCCGGCCCCGCTGAGGAGTCCAGCCTGACCGCGAAGGCCAGGGCCACGGGCAGAACCGAGGGAGGGCCCACCGGGCCTCTCGGTGCTCCTTCTGAACTGCCTGCGAGTCTATCACCAGTTAAAGGGGACAAGCAGCAGACACTG
Organism: Antilocapra americana; assembly: GCA_007570785.1. Classification (NCBI taxonomy): domain Eukaryota; kingdom Metazoa; phylum Chordata; class Mammalia; order Artiodactyla; family Antilocapridae; genus Antilocapra; species Antilocapra americana. The sequence goes on from ML663023.1 coordinate 1,073,584, forward strand.
CTACAGAGCTTGAGAACCTTAAGTTCAAATAAATTCAAAACAAATATTCACCTCCACTCCGAGTCAGCCAGTCAACTCACCAAACACGCACCAGATCAGCACAATAAACACGCACAGGTCCTGTCTTGCACGCTGGGGAGCCAGCAGCGCCTCAGACACACAGACAACCACCTTCCTCTATGAGACACACTGCAGAAGGGCCAGTGTGTGAACTCAAAACATCTAGTTAACATCACTCTATTGCACACAACGAGTTTGAAAGAAAATGGAAAGAAAACATGGAGAGAGATCACTTTAAATAACGATGAGAGTTCTGAAGAGAAAGAAACCTTAGATAATACTTACCCAGATTTCAAGGAACAACCTTGGGCTTCCCTTCTAAGTCTGAAAACAGGCTGTCCAGCTTCTCGGAAGTTCTTCAGAGAAATATGCAAATTGCCCTGGAGGAACAAACCAGAAAAACCAGCCTGCGGTCCACAGGGTGTGGGATCTGGAGGCGGCCTGTGGGAAACAGGGAGGTGAGCCCCAGGCTCGGGGAGCCCTGACCCTACTTCTGGCCTTTGCCCCCCAGGTCTGTAGGCATCGATCACCGCTCGAGTGCAGCCTGGCTCTTGGCATGATTGTCGGTTCCACGTCTTCATACCCTGAGCCATGGGGCTGCACCCGCTCCTCGGTTAGCCTGGCGGTGGAGGGCTGGCACAGGCTCTCTTCTGTAACAGGGTTCTGGTGCCCAACAGTTTGCATGCCACAGAGTGAGTGTTCAGAAACTGCCTGTGACATGAACAAATGAGTGAACTAGTTTTGAGGCTTAAGCGAAAGCTAGATTTTCCTGGTTATTCTCTCTGGAAAGGTACTCCTCTTCTTACCCTCCCCTCGAGCATCAGATGAGGAACGGAAATGGAACACAGGCCCAGCATCTGGAATTACCCAGAGCCCAGCGGGAGAGGAGAGAAGGTGTTTCTGAAGAACCAAAAAGATGCTCAGCGACCCCCAAACTCCAAATAATCTGAGCTTCATCCTAACAGGCCATTTGCTATGTTCTAGGAGCTAGAATATTTCCTGCCTCTTCAAGCTTCTGTAAGTTCTCTTTTCTAAAAACAATCGTTTTGGCCGTGCCGCGTGGCATGCAGAACCTTAGTTCCCGGACCAGGGATTGGACCCAAGGCCCCCACAGTGGAAGTGCAGACTCTTAGGCCTCCAAAGGGTTTTTAATCAACTAACAGTGATAACACCCTTCCCCTGGATGTTACCTTCTTGTGAGGCACAAGAACGTACTATGCCAACAAACCAGGAGACTCGGCCACAAGCCCAACCGTACTAAAAAGACAGACCAGTAAAACGTCCAGAAGAATAGTTGTCACAGGAGTCTCTGGATGGTGGGATCCCAGAGACTTCTCTGGATTTCCCCCGTGTCACAGAGATGTATTGGTTTTGAACTCAGAAGACGGTTGTTTTGTTGCTGTCTCTGCCTGCATGAAGGGGCCTGCAGGACTTACATCAGGTGGTTGACAGTGACCGTCAGTACTCTGGGGTGGAGCGGGGCGGGTGGGGGGTGGTGGCTGCAGATTCTGTATGATTTTAATCTTTTATGTTTAAATTTTATGAATTTTCAATAATGACTGTGTATTGATTATAAGATCAGAACGAATAGATTTTTTAAATATATTCTTTTGATGGGGACCATTTTAAAGCCTATGACTTTGTTATAATACTGCTTCTGTTTTATGTTTTGGGTTTTTGGCTGAGGCATATGGAATCTTAGCTCCCCAGCCAGGGATCGAACCCACGCCCTCTGCACTGGAAGTAGAGGTCCCAACCACTGGACTGCCAGGGAAGGCCCCACTGGATTATGATTTTAAGCCATAATAGGGTGTGCTGATGTCAGCTCGGACTGCCATCCCTCGCAGCTCTACGTTCAGTGACACTGGGAGCCTGAAATGGGCCACAGAGGGGCTGTTTCTATTGCAGAAACTGGCAAGCGCCACACTGCAGGGAATCTAATTTCCAGGGAGGTGGCCAATGCATACCACGTATACATCGATACACCATACGCTGCCAGCTGCTTTCAAAAAATGCTTCACAGAGCAAAAAGACCACAAGGCAATGCATCAACATGTTAGCGATCCTGACACACACACGACCGTATGTAAGCGGAAGTCGCCCAGTCGTGTCCGACTCTGAACAGTCCATGGAATTCTCCAGGCCAGAATACTGGAGTGGGTAGCCTTTCCCTTCTCCAGGAGATATTCCCAACCCAGGGATCGAACCCAGGTCTCCCATATTACAGGCGGATACTTTGCCATCTGAGTACTCGAGTACTAGCCCAAGAGTACTAGAGTAGGTAGTCTGTCCCTTCTCCAGCGGATCTTCCTGACCCAGGAATTGAACCGGGGTCTCCTGCATTGCAGGCAGATTCTTTACCAACATATACACTACCATATGTAAAACAGAGAGCTAACGGGAAGCTGCTGTATGACAAAGGGAGCCCAGCCCGGCTCCCTCTGAACACCTGGAGGGGTGGGATGGAGGCTTGGGTGGGAGGGGATGTCTGTGCACACTTACGGCTGATCTGAGCTGCTGCACAGCAGAAGCCTGCACAGCACTGTAAAGCAATTATCCGCCACTTACAAAATATGCTAATGATCCTTCTCTCTCGGTGGCAGAGCTGTGGGCCTAGAAGTAATTGGTTTTTATTCTATTTTCCTGAATTTCTAACATTTTTCTGTTGCAAACTTATTAGAGCTTTTTTTTTTAAAAAAAAAAAAAAAACATTTACCTATTTATCTGGCTGTGTCAGGTCTTGGCCGCGGCACACAGGATCTTCTGCTGTGCCATGCGGACTCTCTATTTGTGGGGCAGAGGTTCCAGACACATGGGATGTGGCAGGTGGGCTTAGCTGCTCTGTGGCCTGTAGGATGTTAGGTCCTGACCGGGTGCTGATTCCGAGTCCTTTGCATTCCAAGGTGGATTCTTTACCACTGGACCATCAGGGAAGTCCCCATTAGAGCTTTAATAATTAAAAAACATTTTTTTTAAAATTAAAAATTGTTGTTTTTGATCCCTAGAAGGGGAGTGCTTCCTCTCAGAAAGCCCTGGCCCCACATGGCCCAGCTGAGCCAGTGCAGGTGAGGTCACGATTAAGTCCCATTCCTTGGACCAGCAGGTCTTGTAATCAACAAGATGGGCGAGGGCACTCTCAGCCATCCGTGATGGCAGGCTGGAGGAGCCCAGGGCTCCAGCTCCATGGACTGGCCAGTGGGACGGGATGGGCCCCAAACTCTTTCAGTCAAGGGAGTGTGGTGGTGGTTGAGGTTGGAGGCGGGGGTGCCACCTGAACTGTGTATACTGGTCCTCAGTGGCCTCCACTCCTTGGTCTGGTTAGGGATCAGGATCCAGTTCAGTCCAAAGCTGAACTGAGAGTCTCAAGTATGTCTACACTTCCACAGCTGGGGGCATAAGTTCAATCCCTGGTTGGGGAAGTTCTGCATCACCTAGTCTCTAGAAGATGTCATGCAAGAATGAACTTTTGTTTTTCTTAAACACGAGCCAACTGTGGCCTTTTTCTTTTTTTTTTTTTCAATTTTGATGTGTGTGTTGGCGGGGGATTGGGGGGGTTGGGGAGCCCGGGGCAGCTGGGATGTGATGTTCTTTTTCTTTCTTTCTTCCTCTTTTTCTGAGTTAAGTGGCCACAGGTGAATCTTTAAATGAGTCTGCAGTACGGTGAAACGACCATCAGTAGGGCTTCCCCGGTGGCCCAGGGGCTGAAACGCCATACTCCCAACGCAGGGGGCCCAGGTTCCATCCTGGGTTGGGGAATTAAGATCCAACGTTTCGTGCCACGACTTAGAATTTGCATGCTGCAACAAAAGATCCCGCAGGCTGCAACTAAAACCCCATGCGGCCAAATTAATAAATAAATGAATAATATATATACCTCTTTAAAAATAGCCATTACTAGAGAGATAACTACAGTGTCAAAGGAAGGCTAAGGACTAATTATTTTGGACCCAAAGAGAAGGAAAAGCGCTGGGCCAAAGAAATCCTTTGTAACAAACAGAGCCACAGCACTGTTCTTAAGGCAGAAATTTTGAAGACTGTAGTTCAAAGCGGAAACACACACACACACACACACACACACACACACACACACACACACGACAATCTTGACGCGGTCCTAGAAGGGGGTCCTGGGCAGGCCCAGTTTACTCCCCACTCTCGGCATTTCAGGAGACAAACCCATTCATTTTGTACCTCTATCTGGAAGTTAAACTGGAGGTCGGCGGTAACCACGCCATCTCGGGAGGTCTCCAGGCAACAGTTTCAACACAGAAGAACCCAGAGGGGTTTGGACAATCCCAGCACAGACTGGAAGGAAAAAGAGGGCGTTGGCGTGGAAGGCAAGTTCCCAGCCCACCCTGGCTTCGGGAGCCTGGAGAATGGGTGGGGTGGTGGCGCAGGGCGGGAAGGGTAACAGTGTGCTCGAGGGTGGACGCCCAGGCTGTCCTCATTTATCACCTCGCCCTTCTTCCCTGACTCCCATCAGAGTACAAGCTGCCGTCATCTCTCTGGCAGGAGCCTCCTCTTCTCCTCTTTCTGCCCTTACCCCTAGATATCTACCCCACAGCATCCAGAAAGCTCCACTCGAACTAGAGTCAGATCACATCCCTTCCCTGCTCCTAACCTTCAGCCACTCCCTTCTCACCGAGAGCCGCGGTCCTTACAGCGGCCACTGGGCCATATGCAGCTTGCCCTTCTCCCCTCTCCTCCACTCATTTGGCTCCCGACACACCATCCTCTTGGCTGCTAGTGGGTCCCACCAGGCACGCTCCCACCTCAAGGCCTTTGCCCTGGCTGTTCCCTTTGCCAGAGATGTTCTCCCCCTAGATAACCACATAGTCAACTGCCTTCTCTCCTTATGGTCTTTGCTTAAATCTTACGGCTCAGCGAAGCCACGCCACCCCCAGCCTCTCATCCCAACCCCTGTTAACTGGTCCCATGATTTTCATGGCAAATAGAAGGGGAAAAGTGGAAGCAGTGACCGATTTTACTTCCCTGGGCTCCAGAATCACTCTAGACAGTGATTACAGCCATGATATGAAAAGACTCTTAGTCCTTGGGAAGAAAGCTATGACAAACCTAGCCAGTACATTAGAAAGCAGAGATATCACTTTGCTGACAAAAAACAGTATACTCAGAGCCGTGGTTTTTCCACTCATGGATGTGACAGCTGGATCATAAAGAAGGCTGAGCACCAAAGAATTGCTGCTTTCAAACTGCATTGCTGGAGAAGGCTCTTGAGAGTCTCTTAGACTGCAAGGAGATCAGACCAGCCAACCCTAAAGAAATCAGTCCTGAACACTCATTGGAAGGACTGATGCTGAAGCTAAAATTCCAATACTTTGGCCACCTGATGCAAAGAGCTAACTCACTGGAGAAGACCCTGATGCTGGGAAAGATTAAAGGCAGGAGGAGAAGTGGGCAGCAGAGGATGAGACGGTTGGATGGCATCACGGACTCTATGGACAAGAATTTGAGCAAACTCCTGGAGATACTGAAGGACAGAGGTACCTGGCATGATATAGCCCATGGGGTCTCAATGAGTTGGACGTGACTTAGGGACTGGAGAACAATAAAAATGGTGGAGGTGAGCCAAGTGGCCATCTATAGATGAAGGGATAAACAAAACGTGCTATCTACATACAATGGGACATTTTTCAGCTTTAAAAGAAAGAAGGAAATTCTAACACGCTGCAACATAGATAACCCTTGAGGACATTATGCTGAATGAAATCGACTAGTCCCAGAAAGACAAACACTGTATAGCTCCATTTATATGAGCTATTTAGAGTAACCAGCATCGTAGAGAAGAATGTAAAGTGGGGGTTGCCAGGGGTTGGGGAAAGGGAGGGGGAGTTGTTGTTCAGTGGGCACAGAGTTTCAGATTCGGAAGTTGGAATGGTCTGGAGACTGATTGCAGAACATGATTATACCCAAAGGCACTGAACTGCATGCTTAAAAATGGTTAGGGTGGTGAATTTTATGTTCTGTGTCAGTTCAGCTCAGTTGCTCAGTGGTGTCCAACTCTTTGTGACCCCATGAACAGCAGCACGCCAGGCCTCCCTGTCCATCACTAACTCCTGGAGTCCACCCAAACCCATGTCCATCGAGTTGGTGATGCCATCCAACCATCTCCTCCTCTGTCGTCCCCTTCTCCTCCTGCCCCCAATCCTTCTCAGCATTAGGGTCTTTTCCAATGAGTCAACCCTTCGCATCAGGTGGCCAAAGTATTGGAGTTTCAGCTTCAACATCAGTCCTTCCAGTGAACACCCAGGACTGATCTCGTTTAGAATGGACTGGTTGGATCTCCTTGCAGTCCAAGGGACTCTCAAGAGTCTTCTCCCACACCACAGTTCAAAAGCATCAATTCTTCGGCGCTCAGCTTTCTTCACCGTCCAACTCTCACATGCATACATGACTACTGGAAAAACCATAGCCTTGACTAGATGGACCTTTGTTGGCAAAGTAATGTCTCTGCTTTTCAATATGCTGTCTAGGTTGGTCATAACTTTCCTTCCACGGAGTAAGCATCTTTTAATTTCATGGCTGCAATCACCATCTGCAGTGATTTTGGAGCCCCCGAAAAATAAAGTCTGACACTGTTTCCACTGTTTCCCCATCTATTTCCCATGAAGTGATGGGACCAGAAGCCATGATCTTAGTTTTCTGAATGTTGAGCTTTAAGCCAGCTTTTTCACTCTCCTCTTTCACTTTCACCAACAGGCTTTTTAGCATCACAATTAATTTCTTAAATGAAAAAATTATAACTATTAGTACTTGGTAAATGTTAGCCATGTGCCACCCTTTTCCATTTCATTTCCTCCCAATAATTCTACAAGGTAGATATTATCTCTGCTTTACAGATGGAGAAAGAAGCCCTGACAAATAAATGGAAAGGTCACTGCATAAGTGATGGGGGTTTAAACACATACCTGGGTCTTAGCTGAAGGACAGCCTACGCTGCTCCTCTTTGGTCTACTTTACACACTGAAGTGCCCAAAATATTTCAAACACAGCTTGAAAACTGCCAAATTAGAATCTCACCTAGCTGCATCGTGAACCGAGCAGGGCCTACGGGGCCTTTACGTGAGAGTCCCTCTCCCCCAGGTCCCCTGTCTGCCTCTTGTTGGTGGAAAAGCTATAGTCTCGCAGCCAAGAATTAATGATTGAAAGGACCTTGTCATGACAAAAGCAGCAGTTTGGCCAGGAGAACTGGTAACAATTTAAACAGTGAATCAGTCATATGGCAGTCAAAGAATCTTTAGTTCTTCCCTGGAGGCCTTAGGTAACAGTATCTGATACACATTTCCTGAGTTGTTTTACAGATGAAAAAACTCCTATCAAATGGAAGAATTTAATTACTCAATGACCCCGAGGACATAGCCCCAGACCTCCTGGAGCCTGAGGACTGCTGATGTTGACCCCTGAGATGCCACCCCGTGACCTTACCACCAGCCAATCAGAAACTGTGCACAAATACCACTCCGTGACCTCACCACAAGCCAATCAGAGATTGTGCACAAACTGACCACACACCCTGGGACTCCCCTGCTTCACCTGGTCTTAAAGCTGCTTCCCCGAAAAAGAAAATGCTTCCCTGTAAACTGGTACAGTCACTATGGAAGATAGTGCGGAGGTTCCTTAAAACCAAAAAACAGTGCTGCCGTATGATCTCATTCACAGGTAAATATCCAGGATAAACTATGATTTAAAAAGATACATGCATCCTGATGTTCACGGCAGCATTATTTACAATAGCCTAGACAAGGAAGCAGAGAAGGCAATGGCACCCCACTCCAGTACTCTTGCCTGGAAAATCCCATGGACGGAGGAGCCTGGTGGGCTGCAGTCCATGGGGTTGCGAAGAGTTGGACGTGACTGAGCGACTTCACTTTCACTTTTCACTTTCATGCGTTGGAGAAGGAAATGGCAACCCACTCCAGTGTGCTTGCCTGGAGAATCCCAGGGATGGGAGCCTGGTGGGCTGCTGTCTATGGGGTCGCACAGAGTCGGACGCGACTGAAGTGACTTAGCAGCAGCAGCAGACAAGGAAGCAACCTAAATGCCCATCAACAGATGAATGGATAAAGAAGATGTATTAAATATACACAACGGAATACTACTGAGCCATAAAAAGAATGAAATAATGCCATTTATAGCAACATAGATGGCCTAGAGACTATCATACTAGGTGAAGTAAGTCAGTCAGAGAAAGACAAATACTACATGATTTCACTTGCATGCAGAATCTGAAATATGACACAAATGAACTTCTCTATGAAACAGAAACAGACTCACAGACATAGATAAATAAGGTCCTATTTTATAAAACAGGGAACTATATTCAATATCCTGTAGCAAACCATAAAGGAAAAGAATATGTATATATATGTATAATTGAATCATTTTGCTATACACCAGAAACTAGCAACACAGTAAATCAACTATGCATCAAAACAAAAACAAAACGCTTCCCTGAAGCCCATCAGGGAATTTGGGTTTTTTTTGAGAATGGCTGCCCTGAACTCCTTATCTGCCACGGTATAATAAATGCTGCACTTTTTCCTTCACTACAACAGGTCTCAGTAGATTGACAGTAGATTGGTCTGTGCGAGTGAACAGACCCAAGCTTGGTTCAGTCACGACCCCACTTTTCAACTTTATTTTCCTCCACTTCCTTTCTCCTAGCCAGCTTTTTCCCAAGCTGAACCACCTGCTCCTTCCAGCCTATGCTGGGTTTCCCACCTCGGGATGCAGCTCAAGCTGTTTTTGTTTTCTTGGTGTGGATCCTCATCTCCAAATAACGCCCTTCTTCAAAGTGAAAGTGAAAGCCTTAGTCGCTCAGTCATGTCCGACTCTTTGTGACCCTGTGGACCGGAGCCTACCATGCTCCCCTGTCCATGGACTTCTTCAGGCAGCAATACAGGAGTGGGTTGCCATGCCCTCTTCCAGGGGATCTTCCCCACCCAGGGGTCAAACCCAGGCCTCCAGCATTGCAGGCAGATTCTTTACCATCTGAGCTACCAGAGAAGCCCCCTTCTTCAAAAGCACAGCTTAAAAATAAAATCAGGGACTTCCCTGGTGGTCTAGTGGTTGGGAGTCCACCTGCCAATGCAGGAGACGCAGGTTTGATCCCTTCTCCAGGAAGATCCACGAGCTGAGGAGCAACTAAGCCTGTGAGCCACAACCACTGAGCCTGCACACAACCACTGACGCCTGTGCCCCAGAGCCTGTGCTCTACAAGGGAAGCCCCCACAGTGAGAATCCTGTGCGCCACGGCTGGAGAGCAGCTCCGGCTTGCTGCAACGAGAGAAAGCCTGCAGGCAGCAATGAAGGCTTGATGCAACCATAAATTTTTAAAAATTAAAAAAAAAACCCAGTGAAGATCTCCTGCAGACTTACTCTCCTGACCCCATTTCAGCCTCACAACTACCTTACGAGGAAGAGACGACCACTGTGCCCATCTTACAGATGAGAAAACTGAGGCTCATAGAGTGGAGGGCCACACCGCTGGCAAATGGCAGGACTAGGATATACCCTCCCCAGGTGCATGTGACTTGAGACCCAAATCCATCTCTATTTTACGAAGGGGTCTCAGGGGCTGCCATCAGGCTTCTTGGATTTGTCCAGCCTGCCACCTCTGAAGCTCTCCTTATGCTTCCTCTGGGTGGCCTCACCTCGTCTCAGGTATAAAGGCCGGTTGCCTAGGTGCCTGTCTCCCCAACGAGGACGGTCGGGGGGACTGGATAATGCCAGGACACCTGTGCTTTCCCAACCTCCTCAGCAGAGCCCCTCCTTAGGCTGGTGTAAGATGTCAGGTGCCACCACTGCCCTGTGTGACTTTTCGTCATCGAATCTGCCACCACCTGGCAGTGGGCGATAGGTTTGTTTGTGTGCGGTCTGTTTCCCTCATTAGAGAAAGCTCCGTGAGGGCGGTGGCTTTTGTGTCACGTTCCCTGATGTCTCCTAGAACAGAGCCTGGCAGAGCAGGTGAAAGAGTGAATGAATGAATGAAAGAACACCTACCCTCACAGCTAAGAAGTGACTTTGGCAATTTCTCTTTTTTGACGAAGGACGATAGAATTTTAGATACAGCAAGTCCACAGGTGCCCTCAAAAGCTGCTCCCGAAGAGATTTCATTACTGAGCCTCTCAGAGCGAACTCCGAGCAGTCTCAGAAATCAGGAGGGTTACAGTTGGTGGTGGGGGGTGTGGCCGGGTGGAAGCTAAGATTAATCCCAGTGATACCTTACACAATCATACACTAGTATAATTACACTTTAAACTAAACCTCCCACATACCTGGGGAAGTCTTGAGGCCTGGGGAACCTGGAATGCCAGTTGAGGGTGGGATCAGATCTTATGGATGAGGTGTTAACCTGGAAAAAGGGAGATGCGGGAGGAGAAGCAGTCTGGAGGAGCCCATGCAAAGGCCCTGAGGCAGGAGGCAGCGGCGCGCCTGAGCAGAGGGCCACTGATAAAGTGGTCTGGCACACAGCTGGAGGAGGCAGCCAGGCGTAGGTGGGGCCCAGGCGGCAGGTGGGCCATGCTGAGGGTTTTGTTCTTTACCTTAAGAAAGTAGGAAGCCACAGAAGGGTTTTGAGCAGAGGGTGGTACAATATGATGGGTCTGGCTGTCAAGAGAAGGGTGGCTAAGTGGTAAGTGGGTTTGATACCCTTTCCAGCCCCCTTCTGCTTGTTGTAACATATTCAACGCAGCGAGTGCCCCGCCCCCACCCCCGCCCCGCCATTTCACCTGCTACTCCAGTTTAAAATGTACGGCAATGGTTACAAAACCATCAGGTCATAAAGGACAGAGGATAAACCACCTAATGACATTTCTCAGGTCCCATGCGTGTGGGCCCGGGAGGCTGATCCAGCCACTTGTAGCCTTGCGGTACCAGTGCGGGGAAAGATGATTTCGGGCTCACAAGAAACGCTCCAGGCTGTGACCGTGATGAACCTCCCTCCCGGCCACCCCAGCCAGCGCAGCATGCGTCTTGTTGACCGCTGCGCCCCCAGCCTGCCCAGTGCTCATTCCGGTACATGCTCGGCCACAGCAACCGCGCCGGCCAGCCGCGCCGTCCAGCCGCCCGAGGCCTTGGAAAGGCTCCCTGGGTGGCAGCTCCGCACGGGGCCCTTTGTGGCTCTGGCCACTTTCACCCCCATGACAACCCTGGGGACGGGTATCTACAGATGAGGCAGCCGAGGCCCAGACGGGTCACTCAGCTGGTTCAGGATGACTCCAGAAGCTGCAGACCGAGGACCCGAGCCACCTCTGTGTGATATAGCACATGCGACCACGAGGGTTCTGAAAGCTGAAATGTGGACCGTGACACACAGGCTCTACTTCCCGAGACGGCAGAGCAGGGAACCTCAGGCTCCCAGCCTTCAGCGTGGCCACCCTCCCTCTGCCCCTTACATTTCTTTACGGAGAGCGCTCACAAGTTATCCACAGGGTCACAAGCGTCTCTAAATAAACCCTATAAATAAATACTACATCCTGGCTCACGCCGGATGCGGCAAGGCCTCTGACGGGAGCCTCACCCTGGACCCTGCCTACGATTTCCGAAGCCTTTCGGCACAGTGCCATCGGCGCTGAGAGGTGTCGTGACGCCCGCTGTACGACGAGAAAACAGGCCAAAGGCAGGTAGACAGCCGCACCTAAGCTCACACAGCTAGGCTTCCGGACCCTGAGGTCAGTTCAGGCCCGCTCTCTACCCGCCCAGCCCCTCCTCCCCAGATCCCTGGGGGTGGGGTTGGGGGAGCTCAGGCTGGCAAAGCATCCCACACAGGGCCCGGCAGGGCCACTCAGAGGACGTGGAGCTGTGAGCTTTCGCCTCTTCCTGCCCTCTTCCCAGACTTCACCGAGAAGATTCCAGGGCTCCCTCCCCATGCCTCCTGCCGCTCAGGCTGCAGGGCAGGGCTGCCTCCCCTCTCGGCGTGTACCACCCCCACTCCCC
>ML663023.1:1086001-1162350 GCA_007570785.1 Antilocapra americana
CTGGGGTGGCGGCGCGGCGAAGGCCAGGGCGCCGGGCTGCTCCGGCCCCGCCCCGCGCCCGCTGCTTCCGGGCTCCGGCGGCGCGGCCCCGGGCGCCGGCCCAGGCGGTGGCCCGCCAGCCCCGCCGCGACCCGCTCCGCCGCCCGTGCGCCCTCGCGGGCTCGGCGCTGCGGAAAGTGCTCGCCGGACCCTGGTCTCCGCGCCGAGAGCCGCGGCCCCCCGTCCAAAGCGGCCGGTGTGCAGTCCAGGAGCCGGCCGCAGACGCAGGCTTCCCGCCTGGGCAGACGGCCTGTGAAGCTCACAGAGCCTTGAGAGCCATCCATGCTGCCGAGTCTCCTTTCCGTTCTTTGCCTTTGAGGCTCCCCTGCCTGGCGCTGCAAAGACTGCAGGCGGGAGGAGAAGGGGACAGAGGATGAGATGGCTGGATGGCATCACCGACTCGATGGACAGGAGTCTGAGTGAACTCCGGAGTTGGTGATGGACAGGGAGGCCTGGCGGGCTGCAGTCCCTGGGGTCGCCGAGTTGGACCCGGACCCAACTGAGCGGCTGCACTGAACTGCCTGGCGCTGCGGCCCTGGCGCTCCACTCCGTGTCCCCCCTCCCCACCTTTAGGGTGGCATCTGTGAGTCTTCCCTGTCCACTCAGCACGTCCAGAGAACAAATAGTTCTGAACACCTACTATGTGCCAGGTACTGTTGTTTAAGTGCCTGGGGAATCCCACTCCAGGCTTCCAGTCCTGTTCTATGTCCGTTATAGTGCTTCTCGCGCTGTGAAGTTGTTTTGGTCGATCTTCCTGTTTATTGCCAGCCGTCCCCGCTAGAATTTAAAAGCCAGGAGAGTCAGTCTCTGCTGTGTGCTCAGCCCCAGGGACTGGGAATGATTCTGAACCCAGTGGTTGAAAAGTGAAAGGAAAGTGAAGTTGCTCAGTCGCGTCTGACTCTTTGCCACCCCGTGGACTGTAGCCTACCTGGCTCCTCCATCCCATGGGATTCTCCAGATAAGAGTACAGAAGTGGGTTGCCGTTGCCATTTCCTTCTCCAGGGGATCTTCCCAACCCAAGGACTGAACCCGGGTCTCCCGCGTTGTAGGCAGGCACTTTACCATCTGAGCCACCAGGGAACCAGTAGTTGGTTCAGAATCGTATAATGAATGTGGGAGTGGACCTTATTCCTCTAGCAATCCTGCGAATTCTCATCACACCTATTCTACAGGAAAGGAAACTGAGGCTCAGGTCATAGAAGCCACAGTGATCTCTGGTGGCCTTGACCTGCAGTGGCTTGAAGCGGGTCTTGGGTTCCCAGACCAGAGATTGAGGCCAGGTCCCCACAGTGAAAGCACCAGATCCTAGCCAGTAGGTAGGCCAGCGGCTAGTGACAAGGCCCTGGCCCTTTGGCTGTGCAGAAAAGAATTCCCACAAAGACAGAAAGTAGTTAAACAAGTGAGGTGTTTATTAGGAGGAAAAAAAGAGTACAGTACTCAAAGTGTTGCTAAGTTGCATCCTGGTGGTAGTTTGAGTTACTTTTTTGGAGCATTTTTTCCAGGTTTTCTTTGGCCCATCATTTTGATTTGCCGGATTCTGAGTCTGTATTTGGTGCATTTCAGGATCCTCTCTGAGGCTTCCTGGTGGCTCAGATGGTAAAGAATCTGCCTGCAATGTGAGAGATGTGGGCTCCATCCTTGGGTCGGGAAGATCCCCTGGAGAAGGGAGTGGCTCCCCACTTCCAGAATTCTTACCTGGGCAATCCCATGGACAGAGGAGCCTGGCGGGCCACAGTCCACAGGGTCAGACGTGACTGAGCGAGTATCACTTTCACTTTCAGGGTCCTCCCATGAGTCCCTGCTCATCTCTTAGCCAAGATGGATTCTAGGGAAGAGGCTTAAGGGTACTTGACATCACTTACTATGAGGTGATCCTCCCTCCCTTGTTCACCTCCAAGGAGCCTTTCTATGCATGTGTGGTCAGGGAGTTCTCCTTGACTGAGAATGAGGAATGTATGGTCTCCTATCTCTTTATCTGGGCAGGGCCCAGCCTCCTCCATCACCCTCCTGTTACGGAGTTTCTGCCCACAGCCTAGGGCCCGTCTGTCTCCTGCCTCTGCTGCACGCGTGATGAGGCAGGGTGAATCACCGCGGCCACAAGGCTATTGCTTTTACCCCGGGTGAAGACAGCCCAGTGCTGTGGATGGAAGAGGCACCGATCAGGGTCAGAGACCAGCTTCCCAGAAGCCTGTGACTCATGCGTCTTGTGGAATGTTCAAGGCTTCTGTCTCCTCATCTCACTGGCCACTCAGGATAGGGAATAGCAGCTCTCCCTTCCTTCAAGGCCATTGTGAGGGTCAAATGGGTGTGCACCCCTCAGAGGCGTGGGAGGTATATCTCTGAGCACACGAGCCTCGTCAGTTGCAGAGTTAATAACTACATGGACATGAACATGGACGCAAACCCTCCAGCCAGCCCTCCTGGGCTCAGTGTCTCTCTCTTTTAGCCAGATTGGCTTTGTGGGTCCAGGCGCCACTCTGCCCAACAGCCTTGCCCCGTCTCTAGTTCAAGAGAGACCCAGTGTCGAACGCTCTGGACGCTGGGCGTTGGAGCAGTCACAGCTTTGCGCAGTGCTCAGCCCTGACCTCAGCTTCCTCCTCACCCCGACAATCGGCAGCACACGGGACCTAACCCAGAACCCAGGGTACAGGAAGTACATTTGTCCCTCTGGTGTAGGCACTGGAGATTTTTGAGGTTTGCTGTTGAAAATTTTACTTTCCCTCTCTTAAAATGAGGATCATTATGGTTCCTACAAGGGCTGTCAGGAGAGTGAAACAAGGACTTGAGGATGAAGTGCTCTGAACGCTGCCTGGCAAGCAGGACAAGCCCAGGAAACGCTGGCTGTGCTCACTCTCAGTACGAGGTACCTCTGCTGGGACTGGGATGTACCTGGCGTTCCAGGGGCTGAAACTCCACGCTCCCAGTGCGGGGTGGGGGGGAGCGGGTCCAATCCCTGGTCAGGGAACTAGACCCCACATGGCCACAACTGAGAGATCACATGCCGCAACTAAAGATCCCGCATGCCACAAACAAGACCGGGTTCAGCCAAGATGTCTGTCAACTCCTCCCAAAGGAATGTTTAGGGAGTTGTGCTGGAAGGAAGAGTCTTTTCATCCCCCGTTAACTAATTCAGCCTGAATTTACTGAGGAGTTCTAGGTGTTGCAGAGACAGCACGGGAAGAACCAAAGTGTCTCCAGCAAGTCATGGAGCTGACAGGCTAGTTTGTGGGGAAAGGGAGATGGACAACCGAACAGACAGTGCATCATTCGTGTGGCTGCTACAAAGCCACAGGAAGGCCGGGCGAGGGGACCCTGGGAGAGGGTGCTGCTGCCGAGGTCAGGGAGGCTCGCTGCCATCCGACACAGACGGGGCATCCCAGGCGGACAGCAACTGATTCTAAAGGAGAAGAAGGGAGTGGAGCGATTTGAGGGGGAGGAATAGGTGAGCGTAGAGAGGCAATGGGGGCCGTTTCACTGTGAGCTCTTGCAAATATCACTTTATTTTATTTATTTCTTTCCCCTCGGCTGTGCTGCATCTCCTCTGCTGCACGAGCTCCTCTCTGCGCCGAGTGGGGGCCACTCTCTAGTCGCGGTGGGCTGGCTTCCCACTGCAGTGGCCTCTCCTCTCGCAGAGCGCGGGCTCCAGGGCTCTGCAGCGTCTGGGCTCAGCAGTCACGATCCCGGGCTCCAGAGCACAGGCTCAATAGCTGTGGCTCACAGGCCGGCGATCCCGCAGCATGTGGGGGATCCTGCATTGGCAGGTGGATGCTTTACCACTGAGCCACCAGGGAAGCGCCACTGTGAGCCTGTTAGAAAGGCTAATGTATGGCCTAGGGTTGCCAGGTTTAGCAAATGAAAATACAGGATACCTGGTTACACCAGAATTTCAGATACACAAGAAACAGATATACTTTTAAAGTATAACTATGTCCCCATATTTCCCAGGACATACTTAAACCAAAAAGTCATTCGTGGGTATCTGACATTCCATTGTGACTGAGTGTCCTCTCTTTTGTGTAACCACCATACTTGCGCCCTACCCCTGGAGACCCTGATTCTGCTGGTCTGGGGTTAGGCCAGGCCTATGTATTGTTCACAGGCTCACTAGGTATTTCTGATGTGTGCTCAGGAGCTGCTGATGTAGGGCCTTGTTCATGAATTTTATTCGGCAAGAGATGGGGAGTTGTAGAGGGTTTGTGGGCAGTGATGCGACATGATTTCATAATTTCGAAGGATCCCACTGGCTTCTGGAGGTGGACGCGTGGGGAAGAGCGGACACAGGTGAGAGGTTAGGAGATGTTGCAATGGTTCAGGCCAGGGAGGAGGCCTGCGTTTACTGAGTGCCTCCTACCGACTAGGCACTGAAAGACACTATAAACGTGTGTCATGGAGGCATTGGCTCCTGGGCACTGCCCCAGACTGGCCCAATTTAGAGTTCCGCAGGTGTGTGGAAGCCTTGGAGTTTATATTTTAAAAGTTCCCTGGGTGATCAGTCAGGTTCGGAGCAACCAGATGGTTGGATCTGATTCTCCCAGAAATTATAGACATTGCCACGGATATTGTTCAGAGAGCATTATCCTTGCGGCCAGCTCTTCATGTCCCATGAATACTTTCTGTCATTTAATCCTATGCAGTTTATACTGTTATCAGCCCCACTTCACAGAGGAAGGAACTGAAGCTTGAGGGGGGGGGTTAAATAACTTGGGCAGGGGC
The DNA here is from genome assembly GCA_007570785.1 of Antilocapra americana. Taxonomy (NCBI): domain Eukaryota; kingdom Metazoa; phylum Chordata; class Mammalia; order Artiodactyla; family Antilocapridae; genus Antilocapra; species Antilocapra americana. Next base: position 1,090,754 of record ML663023.1, read on the forward strand.
ATCAAGCTACACGATTGCAGAACCGTCGGTTCTGCAATCCTGCATCTGGGAAGCAGGAGGGACATATGAGGACACTCTGGCCAAAGGGTACAAAGTCTCAAGTATACAAGATGCATGACTGTGGTTCTGAAGATCTAAAGGAGAAGAAGGGAGTGGAGGGATTTGAGGGGGAGGAATAGGTGAGCATAGAGAGGCAATGGGGGCCGTTGATTCCAGATCTGGTCTGTTCTGCTATCCTGCATCCCATAGGGCCAAACACCAATACAGATTCATAGACATTCAGATGAGTTTTAGAGGATGGCCCCCCAGCAGAACGAGACTCCTTCACTATGTTCCGCTGATGTCTGTCCTTCCAGGATGTGGGTGGGGGCTGGCCTGGCATGAGTGTTTGTTGAATGGTACTGAATTCTGGGGGAGACGTCGCTGAAAGCAGCCCTGCATCGCTTCCTGTAGAATATCTGTATGATGCTATTGTGTTGAACTTGAGACTGAAGGACACAGAAGATCGTTTATGGTCACTTCTTCCCTAATGACGCTCAGAAATAAACAGGGATACCGTGGAAGGACTGGACACACCTGCAGAGGACAGTCAGGGTGGAGGGTACGGTGGATGGTTTCTGGTTACCATGGATACGGCTCCATTGCTGACGGATCTCTTGTTTGTGTTTCTAAGGCGTCTTTGACCCAAAGAACTAAACATCTTTCTGTTAATGGGACCATCAACTGGAATTGGCTAAGCTGAATGGCAGTCATTTAGGGTCAAAGTCACTTGGGTTAATATTTTCCCCCACTGTTCTTGTTAGGTAATACTACTAACAGTGGTAATACCACTGTTCTTGTTCGTGTTAGGTAATACTTTTGTAGTTCTCTGCTTTATCTCTGACATGGAGGCGTGAGTGATGACCCCTACTTGCTTCTCATCTAAGAATGCTGGCACTTGCCCCTGATCTAACATTTTCTAGTGCATGAGACTCTCATCACCGGTGGTACATGGGGTATCTTCAGCTGGTACATGAACTTGCGTTAAATCGCCTTGAGTCCTACATGAGAAAGTTATTCCCTTCAATCCTTATTCTGCTGAGAATACAGTTAGATACTATTGAATCTTTTTATTGTTGTTGAGGTACAATTTTTATTTGTTTCTCATAAACTAATAATCAAGGCCATTATTTAAACCATTTTTCTTGGTGATTTACAGGTTCACAAACAAAAGGTATGTGTATTTCTTTTTTAAAAATAACTTTATTGGATATTTTTGACACATACAATTATATATATTTAAGGTATATGATTTGATGTTTTGATATAGGTATACCTTGTGAAAAGATTGCTCTAATCCAGCTAAATAATTTAATCCATCATGCCTACATAGTTTCTGTGTGTGTTGAGAAGATTTGGTTTAATATCTATCCTCTTAGCAAATTTTAAGTACACAATACAGTATTGTTGCCTGTATGGGCTCCCCTGGTGGCTCAGCCAGTAAAAAATCCACCTGCAATGTGGGAGACCCGGGTTCGATCCCTGGGTCGGGAAGATTCCCTGGAGAAGGAAATGGCAGTGCACGCCAGTATTCTTGCCTGGAGAACCCCAGGGACAGAGGAGCCTGGTGGGCTGCAGTCTGTGGGGTTGCAGAGGGTCGGACACGACTGAGCGACCAACCCTTTCACACTGCTGCTTGCGGTCGCTTAGAACTCACAGTCATTCATCTTGTATACTTGAGACTTTGTACCCTTTGGCCAGAGTGTCCTCATATGTCCCTCCTGCTTCCCCCCAGCCACCTAGCCACTGGAAACTGCCATTCTAACTCTCTGCTTCTGTGAATTTGACTGTTTCAGATTACACACCCAGGTGAGGTCATACAATACCTGTCTCTCTGCACCTGGCTTATTTCGTTGAGCACAGTGTCTTCCAGGTTCATCCATGTTGTTACACGTGTATTTTCTTCTTTTTAAGGCTGAATAATATGCCATTGTATTCCTATGACATCTGCTAATCTTTGTTTAGAGAAAGGAGAGCAGGCCTCAGCTCAGAGCCACAGGCTATCCAAAATATTGAGTTAGGATTTAAGCACTGTGTTATTTATTTAATAACCTTTATATGTTTGAAGGAGTTTAGACTGACAGAAATGTTCCAAAGACAGTACAGCATTCTTACCTAAGAACCATATAATTCCCCAGTGTTGTTTCCCCAGTGTTAACATCTTATATAACCATGGTACATTTTTTTTAAGTTGGAGAAACTAGTGTTGTAATAGGGAAGAGCAAATCTGACTCTGTATTGGATCTGTTTCTTTTACTTTAACCTTTGTATTCTTTTGCTCTTGCTTGCAGTTAAGAATGTTGCCTACGGCCTGAAATACACAGGCTAGCCGTTCTCAAGGCTCTGACCTTTAAAGATACAACACTTTTCCATTCACATAGAGATAAAAAGTTGCAGAGCAGAGAATAGCATTTGCCTTGCTGGAGGTTTATGGGCGCATCCTGACCTACGTGGACAGCTGCAAGAGTAAACGATTCTGACACCAAGAAGCTTGCATCAACGGACCACACCCTCTCCCCTTCAAGTGTAAAAGAAGCCTGAATTCTAACTCAGGGAGGCCCGCTCTCTGGGACACTAGTCCACCATCTTCTTGATCTGCTGGGTTTCTGAATAAAGTCACTATTCCTCGCCCCAACAGCTTGTTTCTTGGTTTATTGACCTTTTGTGTGGTGAGCAGTGTGAGTTTGGACTTGATAACAATATCGGTACATTATCATTAACTAAAGTATAAACTTTATTGATTGTTCTTTTTTTTCTTTTTCTGGGCTTCCCTTGTGGCTCAGCTGGTAAAGAATCTGCCTGCAATGCGGGAGACCTGGGTTTGATCCCTGGGTTGGGAAGATACTGTGGAGAAGGAAAGGCTACCCACTCCCGCATTCTGGCCTAGAGAATTCCGTGGACTGGATAGTCCATGGGGTCACAAAGAATCGGACACGCCTGAGCGACTTTCAGTATTTTTTAAAATATTTACTTACGTGTTTGTTTCTGGTTGTGCTGGGTCTTCACTGCTGTGCACGGGCTTTGTCTAGTTGTGGTGGCTGGGGGCTGCTCTCTTGTTCCAGTGCTCAGGATCCTGACTGCGGTGACGTCTGTGTTCTGGAGCACAGCCTTTAGGGCGCTTGGGCTTTAGAAGCTGGGGTGCATGGGCTTAGTTGCTCCTCAGCATGTGGGGTCTTCCCAGACCAGAGGTTGAATCCATGTCCCCTGCACTGGAAGGCGGGTTCTTAACCACGGACCACCAGGGAAGTCCCATTGGTTATTCTACTGATGTCTTTTTACAGTCCCAGAATCCCATATGGGACACCACAAGGCACTTAGAGTTTTTTATTTTCAGCATGGATTTCATTTTAAAAATCTTTTTATTACTTTTATAATAGCAAATGATCTTGGCTTTTTATTTATAGTAGTGATATGTTGTCGTTCAGTTGCTAGGTCATGTCTAACTCTTTTGCGACCCCATGGTCTGTAGCCCACCAAGCTCCTCTGTCCATGGAATTTTCCAGGCAATAATACTGGAGTGGGCTGCCATTCTCTTCTCCAGGGGATCTTCCAGACCCAGGGATTGAACCTAGCTCTCCTGCCTTGGCAGGAGAATTCTTTACCACTGAGTCACCAGGGAAGCCATAAATAGTGATGTAGTTCATTTTAAACCATTAGGCAAAATGAGATTATTTTTTTAAAAAACAATAATAGTAAAAGTAGCATGCAGGTATAGCAAAAAATTCTTAATTTCCTCTGGTTTGACTTCACCCACGGGGACTCCTCCTCACAGACTGGCAAGATGGTCACTAGCCAGACTGATGATCTTCCAGCCAGACTGATTTCTGTCACTAGTCATTAGAAAGCATGTTTCTGGGAATTCTCTGGTGGCCCAGTGCTTAGGACTCTGCACTTCCACTGCCAGGGGCCGAGTTTGATCTCTGTTTGGGAAATTAATATCCTGCAAGCTATGCAGCATGGGCAAAAAAAAAAAAAATTAAAAACCACAAAGTTTTTGTTGGGATGGCTGGCCCCTGCTGTATCACACACTGCCCAAAGTGTGACCAAAACCGTGATGACACTAATGACTTATGGAACATGAAATCCCGAGGTAGGTGGTCCCAGAGTTGGCCCCTAAGCTCCATGACCTAGGTGGTGCTAGTGCTAAAGAAATCGCCTGCCAATGCAGGAGACATAAGAGACTTGAGCTCAATCAGGAAGATCCCCTGGAGGAGGGCATGGCAACCTGCTCCAGTATTCTTGCCTAGAGAATCCCACTGACAGAAGAGACTGGCAGGCTATAGCCCATGGGGTTGCAATGAGCCAGACACGATATGAGCAACTTAGCATGCACGCCATGACCTAAGGTCTTTACATCATCCTTGCATGCTGGCTGTTGTCCTTCACCCTGTGCCCCAGAGATGGTTCTTAAGCAGTTGTGTTCAAAAGCAGAAAAGAGAAAAAAGGAAGCTCTCCTCATGAGCCTTTCCTCATAGGCTTCTCTTCCATGATCAAGGTAGAAACAATTTTCCAGAAGCCCTTTGCTTGGATCACATGCCTGGATCACATGATCACTCCTGGCTGCAAGGGAATCTGGGAAAGCAAGGAATCTGGCAAAGGGGACTGGCTCAGATCCCCGCAGCCAGGAGCAGGCCAGTCCCAACATTTGTGAAGCTCAGGGCAAGAACATAGAATGATAAAAAAACATGTCCTAACCTTGCAAACAGACACACGCGCAAACAACATGGAAGATCAGGTGTAAATTTAGAATCCTCCAGCTTCTCAGAGTTTCAGGCCAGGACATGGCTCCTGGCTCACTGCCCCGCTTCCTTCTCTTCCCAGCCCTGGTTCCTTCCCATATCATGTGAGGAACCCCCACATCCAAGCCCTGTCTGCCCCCCACCTGCAAACAGCTGCCCCCTCGCCACTCCTCACGCCTAGGAGTGTGGGCAGTGGCTGCACTCTCAGGAGAGTGGGTCAGGGGAGAGACTGACTCCAGCAGGTTGGAAGTGGGCTTGGGGCTGTTTGGATGGAGAATACTGAGGTACCAGGTGCCCACAGTGTGAGCTAGGTGGGCACATCCTCTTAGCCTTGTAGATTCCTCTCTCCGTCAGGAGGGGTATGGCTGGGAGAGGCCAGCTGGGGCCCCTCTCAAGGATAGGGCCCGGAGCCGAGACTACTCTTGCTGGCAGTGACTGAGCATGCTGCTGCATGGACAAAATCAGGTTTCTCTGAAGGCAGAAGGTGGGATGGCTGTTGAGCAGGCGGCCCTCAGTGCCCCCGGGGTGTGTTCAGCAGGGCCAGGGGTCTCGTGTCTTACTGACTCTTGTGTCCCTAGGACCTAAGCTCATGCTTGTGTTAGTGTTAATCACTAACTTGTGTCCAACTCTTGGTGACCTGATGGACTGTAGTCTGCCAGGCTCCTTTGTCCATGGGATTTCCCAGGCAAGAACGCTAGAGTGGGTCACCATTTCCTTCTCCAGGGGATCTTGCTGACCCTGGGATCGAACCCGGGTCTCTTGCATTGCAGGCAGATTCTTTACCACCGGAGCCACCAGGGAAGCCTGGTCATGCATGCTTAGTGTATGGTGTTATGGAATGTGTGAGTGAGTGAGTGAATGGATGAATATCTCTGTTAGTACCACTTGAAACTGTCCCGTGTCTCCTCACACAGGGTTGAATGCTGATGAAGGCCAAGGAAGTCTGTTTATGGTCCGTGGTAGTGGAGCAGAGCCCAGAACTCTGCACACCAGCCCTCCTTGCCCCTCTCCCCACCACGCTCACCTCCAGTGGGCACATCGTTTCATGCACACGGGCTTCCCTGTCGTGGGCTGCCAAGAGTCTGTGCTGCTCGTTCAGAGTCTCAGGGCCGTGGGGTAACTGAGCACTTCTGTGCCTGCGCCTCCACACGCACTAGTGGGCTCCGGAGCCCGGCACACAGGACCCTGTGCCACTCTGCGCAGTCCTCTTCCCTGTTCCTGGCCAGTTCCAGATCTAGGCGGGTCCACTCTCTGCCCTGAATATGCCGTGCATTTTCCAGCTTCTATGCTTTTCTCATGTTCTCTTTCACTCCACTCTTTCTGGCTATCCAAATCAAACCTTTGCTTCAAGATCCTGCCAGCTCCCACATCCTTCCTGAGGCTTGCCCTGGCCACCCAAGCCTCCTTCCTCACGTCTCTCCTAAGAGCTCACATGTGCCATGTCCTGTCCTGGGGCACTCTTCCATTTACTGTTCAACCAAGACTGTAGGAGAGAATGTACATTGTGGGAGCGGATCTGGTAAGACATTTCTATTGTTAGTGGGCTTCCCTGGGGGCTCAGAGGTTAAAGCGTCTGCCTGCAATATGGGAGACTGGGGTTCGATCCCTGGGTCAGGAAGATCCCCTGGAGAAGGAAATGGCACCCCACTCCAGTACGCTTGCCTGGAGAAGCCCATGGACAGAGGAGCCTGGTGGGCTACAGTCCACAGGGTCACAAAGAGTGGAACATGAATGAGCGACGTTACTTTCACTCTCTATTGTCAGTTCTAATCCTGTTATCTTAAAATGTCTGGTGGGAGTAGGAGTGTTGTGTTCCTCTCCAAGGCAAACCACTCAGTATCACGGTAATCCAAGTCTATGCCCCGACCAGTAATGCTGAAAAGCTGAAGTTGAACGGTTCTATGAAGACCTACAAGACCTTCCAGAACTAACACTCAAAAAAGAAGTCCTTTTCATCATAGGGGACTGGAATGCAAAAGCAGAAAGTCAAGAGATACCTGGAATAACTGGCAAATTTGGCCTTGGAGTACGGAATGAAGCAGGTCAAAGGCTAACAGAGTTTTGCCAAGAGAACACATGGGTCATAGCAAACACCCTCTTCCAACAACACAAGAGAAGACTACACATGGACATCACCAGGTGGCCAACACCAAAATCAGATTGATTATATTCTTTGCAGCCAAAGATGGAGAAGCTCTTTATAGTCAGCAAAAACAAGACCGGGAGCTGACTGTGGCTCAGATCATGAACTCCTTATTGCAAAATTCAGACTGAAATTGAAGAAAGTAGGGAAAAATACTAGACCGTTCAGGTAGGACCTAAATCAAATCCCTTATGACTATACAGTGGAAGTGAGAAATAGATTCAAGGGAGTAGATCTGATAGACAGAGTGCCTGAAGAACTGTGGATGGAGGTTCATGCCATTGTACAGGAGGCAGTGATCAAAACCATCCCCAAGAAAAAGAAATGCAAAAAGACAAAATGGTTATCTAAGGAAGCCTTACAAATAGCTGAGAAAAGAAGATGAAGCTAAAGGCAAAGGAGTTCCAGAAAAACATCTATTTCTGCTTTACTGACTATGCCAAAGCCTTTGACTGTGTGGATTGCAAGAAACTGTGGAAAATTCTGAAAGAGATGGGAATACCAGACCACCTGACATGCCCTTGAGAAATGTGTATGCAGGTCAGGAAGCAACAGTTAGAACTGGACGTGGAACAACAGACTGGTTCCAAATCAGGAAAGGAATACGTCAAGACTGTATGTTGTCACCCTGATTCTTTAACTTATATGCAGAGTACATCATGAGAAATGCTGGGCTGAATGAAGCACAAACTGGACTCAAGATTGCCTGGAGAAATATCAGTAACCTCGGATATGCAGATGACACCACCCTTGTGGCAGAAAGCGAAGAACTAAAGAGCCTCTTGAAAGTGAAAGAGGAGAGTGAAAAAGTTAGTCCATCCTAAAGGAAATCAGTCCTGGGTGTTCATTGGAAGGACTGATGCTGAAGCCCTAATACTTTGGCCACCTGATGTGAAGCACTGACTCATTTGAAAAGACCCTGATGCTGGGAAAGATTGAAGGCAGGAGGAGAAGGGAATGACAGAGGATGAGATGGTTAGATGGCATCACCGACTCGATGGACATGAGTTTGAGCAAGCTCCGGGAGCTGGTGACAGACAGGGAAGCCTGTTGTGCTGCGGTTCATGGGGTCACAAAGAGTGGGACACGACTGAGTGACTGAACTGAACTGTGTCTGGTGTGATCTTTCTGTTGTTAGTAACGGATCAAAAAAGTATATCAAGCCCCACCCAAACTAGTGAATGGGGCACTCTCTGTCCCCTTATGATGTCTGTGTCATCATTGAGGCTTTCTTTATTTATTTTTTACTGTAATAAAACTTGCTATATGAAGCTTTGAGTGCCTGAAGCCTTGTCTCTAGTCCCGAAGGTAAATTCTCTTCTTTGGAGATCATGAATCTGACAGTGTTCACCATAAGCTAGACCTCACAAATCACTGGGCGTTAGGGGAAGGGCTGAGGAATTACCAGAATCCTCTGGGTAGTTGGCTTATTTAAAGAAGGGATATTAAAGGATATGACAGGTGGCTTGTGGACCAGTAGCATGAAACTGGATTCAGGGCTGCTTTGCCTACAAATGAAACAACACAGTCCAAATGGTTTAAGCAAAGAAAGGGAATTTGTTGACTCAAGTAACTATTGAAAAGTCCAGAGGAAAGTTGATCTTCAGGCATGGCCAGGTGTAGGTACTCAAATAATGTGATTAGGAACCCCTCTCTATCACTAGGCTCAGCTTTGCTCTGCGTAGGTTTCACTCATAGAAAAATTCTTCCCTTGGTGGGGCAAGGTGGTTACTGGAAAGTCCAGACAAACTTTCTAACAGCCTAGCTACTATAGCAGAGGAAACACTTACTCTAGGTAGCTTCAGTGGTATTCCTGGGGAGAGCTCTCCCTGGCTTAGCTCTGAACCAGATCCTATGGCCAAGGAGCATGATGTTTTGATTGGCAGGTTTAGGAAACATGCTCTACCCACAAAAGAGGAATATGGTAATATTACTATCAGAACTCACTTGGACTGAGATTGGGTTGGGAGGAGGCAGGCCTCTCAAAGAAGGATCTAATCAGGTTGGAGTTTACCTCTAATTAGCTTCGGTGGGTGGAGATCGGCTCCCTTACCTGCTGCTCCGTCTACTCAATGGCCCCTTGCTGCTGTTGCTGCGGCTAGGTCGCTTCAGTCGTGTCCGACTCTGTGCGACCCCATAGACGGCAGCCCACCAGGCTCCACCATCCCTGGGATTCTCCAGGCAAGAACACTGGAGTGGGTCAATGGCCCCTTGTTCTTCTGCAAATAGCATCCTCCTGTGTTTGAAGTCCTTCTCCTTACCAATCACATGATTCTGTTGGGACTGCCAGTCACAGCCCTGTTGGTCATAGAGGAGGGCATGTGACCCAAGATGACCAATCAGAGTCCTTCCTTGGGATTTTTCAAGTCTATTCCTTTCTTTCTGGACATAAAGCTAGGAAGACATGAGTTGGAGCTGGCCAGTTTCCAATATCATGGTAAAAGCTGGTTGGCGAGAACGAGACTCAAGTGCAGAGAGAAAGGAGATGGAAATGGAGAGAAACAATCTTAATGAAGCCCCATGTCTTAGTTTCATCATTGCCAAGACCCAACAGAAACCTGCCTTTGTTGGTTAAAGGAGCAAATATATTCATTTTTTTGCCTAACTTGGACAGCTAACTTTTTGCCTAAGCCAGCTAATTTGGGCACATCCTGTGTGCCCTGCACTGTGATAATCATCTCTACAGGTGATCTCGTTTGATGCTCATAACCCCATGATTGTCTCCCTGTTTTGTAGATGTTGACATGAGGATTAGAGAGTTTGAGAGTAAGTAGCAGCCAGCAAGTAGCAGAGTCAGGATTCAAACCAGTCTTCAGAGCAACTCATAAAGCTCTAAATCCCTGGGTGAGTTGGGTGTGGATGGGGCAGGCATTTCAGAGTGGGATTAGAAGTGGGTACCAGTCTCACACCCAGCCTTGGCTCTCAACCTGCTTAGACTCTATAGTGTTGTTCTGTTAGGCTTAATGTCTAATTTTTTCACTATGAAATACGTACAGAAAAACACATGCAAGATGTAGACACTGTTTATAAATAATTAGAAAATAAATCTCATCTATGTAACTATCACCTAAGTCAAGAAATAGAACATGACCAGCATTCCAGAAGCCCCACTGGGTACTTCTCCACAGTCAGAATCTCCTTCTCTAGAGTTACCCTTCATCTTAGACTGTCCCAAGTCTTGAAACAGAAGGGAAGAGGCAGGCCACATCCTTTAAAAGAATGACATGGCCATTGCTGTTGCTTAGTTGCTCAGTCATGTCTGACTCTTTACATTCCCATGGACCTCACAGCATGCCAGTCTTCCCTATCCTTCACTGTCTCCTGGAGCTTGCTCAAACTCATGTCCATTGAGTCAGTGATGCCATCCAACCATCTCATCTTCTGTCATCCCCTTCTCTTCCTGCCCTCATTCTTTCCCCGCATCAGGGTCTTCTCAAATGAGTCAGCTCTTCGCATCAGGTGGCTAAAGTATTGGAGTTTCAGCTTTAGCATCAGTCCTTCCAATGAACATTCAGGGTTGATTTCCTTTAGGATTGACTGGTTTGATCTCCTTGCCGTCCGAGGGACTCTCAAAAGTCTTCTCCAACACCACAGTTTGAAGGCATCAGTTCTTCAGTTTTCAGCCTTCTTTATGGTCCAACTCTCACATCTGCACATGACTACTGGAAAAAACATAGCTTTGACTATGCTGACCTTTGTTGGCAAAGTGATGTCTCTGCTTTTTATAGGATATGACAAAAACTGATTAGAACCAAGTAGGTCCAAAATGGCAGAAGATTCAACTTCCAGTAGACCTTGAGCCTCATTAGCCTATGAAATTACCCCAGCACATAAGAACTAACGACACTGCGTTTTGAGGCTCTCGCTCTTGCCTTCTGAGATAGCCCATTCTCCAACTGTGGAGTGTGCTTTTCTCTAAGTATTAGTATTCTTACCTATCGTTTCATCTACAGATTCTTCTGTGATGAAGCAAGAACCTCAAATTCACTGGCAACATCTCACCTGTGGTCTGATTTGAGTACATGTGTGCATGTCCCAGTTCCCTAGCTAGGGAGAGGCTGACGGGCGAGATGATGGTAAAGACTGTCCCTTCCACTGTATTTCTCTGCCTCCTCTACTTGCCAGGTAAGTAATAGAGGCTTATCCGTGTTTGTTGACAGGTTGCCTGGGATGGGTGACCACAAGTGTTGGGCACTGCGCCAGGTGCTTTGCACATTATCTCATTGAATTGTCACAAAACCTATATCAGGTAGGCTTGATTTTCCTGAATTTCCAAACAAGGAAACTAAGGTTCAGGAAAGGCATCTATCATGCCAAGGGTCATGCAGATGATAAACGGTAGGACTTGGTTTTGAATCCAGGTATATCTGCCTGAGGGTGTTCCTTTTTTTTTTTTTTTTTTGGTTCATTTTGATGGAGGCAGGGAAGATGAGGAAGGCAGGGACAGAGGGGGCGTAGGAAGAGGTTTTAAGTGCAGTGACTGAGAAGGGCTAGCGCTGGGTTAGACCCCCTGCTTGCAGGCACGCAGCCACTCAGGCAAGTTCCTCATCTTATTCCTGAATAGGGGCTCTGTGTTGAGATGATGGTGTCAAATGTCCAGCAGAAAGAATAATAGTATAGTTGTGAAGAACAAAAGAGCTCTGAGGAAGAAAGCTCTAGGGAGGCTCTGAGAACAGTAGCCCGCGTGTGGGAGGCTCTTGCTAAACATCAGCCCGGATGACGGCTGCCCGGGTCTGGAGCTGCTGCTTTGCAGGCCGCGTTCTTTTGCAAACTGACTCCAGTGAAGGCCCTTGGGCTAGCTGTCTACACACAACTAGAGTTTGTGGACTTCCTTGGCAGTCCAGTGGTTAATAATCCACCTGCTGATGCCGGGGACATGGGTTTGATCTCTGGTCTTGGAAGATCCCACACGTGGTGGAACAACTAGGCTGTGTGCCACCGCTAGTGAGTCTGCGTGCCTACAGCCCATACTCTGCAATAAGAGAGGCCACTGTGGCGAGAAGGCCAGGCCCCACGGCTAGAGAGTAGTCCTCACTCGTTCCAACTAGAGAAAATCCGTGCGCATCAGGGACCACCTCGTGCAACCAAAAAATATATATGTATATACATATATATATGTGTGTGTGTGTAAGAATGAGGCTTTGTTTCTTCTGGGGATGCTGAAGCCAAGAAACTGGAAACCAGTCTCCTCAGACAGTGACTGGCCTGAGATCCAGTTCATGTTTTCCTGTCCAACCCCACATTTGAGCAGAGATGACTCAGCCACCGTTTCCTTGGTCCTGACGTCTGGGCAGCCTCACAGCAGATCCAGGCTGGCTCTCAGGAGGCCTGGGACAAGGATTCGCGAGGTCTCCCACCCCTTGGCCTGTGGCATTGCCTTGTGTTCCAGGTTTTGGAGGGGCTGAGGTTTATGGTGGCATTTTTTCAGCAGCCAGGAGCCTGGATGGCTCCTGTGCTAGGTCATGAATTTTGGTTGTAAGCAACAGAGACTGACTCTGGCTATCTAAGGAAGAAAAAAGATAAGTGTAGTGAAGGAAACTGAGAGCTCACTGAAGCAGCCAGTGGCTCAAGGGTCAGAGCTATGGGGACCACCTGCTTTGTTACTACCACCTTAAACATTCATCTCTCCTTCATCACTAACTCCAGACTCCAGTTCTGGAAAAGATCATCTGATCTGTACTGTGTGACCGCTTCAGCTGAAATGGGAGGTACGGAGAGGAAGGACCAGCACCCCAACTGGTGTAGTGGTTGCTGGTGGGACTCTTCCTTGGCTGAGATTAACCACAGAGCAGTTTCCTCAGTAAGAGAGATGGGGGATCCACAGGAAGGGCCGTTGAATGTAGCAAAGTCAGAGGAAACAAGTCCTGTCTTCTGAGCAAAGAGGCTCTGTGGTCAGCTCCTCAAGCATCTTGAAAGATAGGCTTTCCTGCTTGTCCGTGCAGATAGCCTGCTGCGAAGCAGTGTGAGGCAGTGAGAGGTGCAGCCTTAGAGTCAGGCTGTGGGTTCAAATTCTGGCCCCTCACTCACTCACTCACTCGAGACCTCAAGGTTGGTCAGGTGTCTTAAGGACTTGGGTTGCAACTCTTTAACCTGTGAAATGGGGATAATTAGTCAGTGGCTCCCAAATGCTTGTTTCTAAGATTAAGGATAATCTAGGAGCTGTGGGCTCTGATGACAACTTCATCTCTGACATACTGGGCTCTGTTGGGGGCGGAAATCACAGCGATTCTCTGAGCCTCAGTTTGCCGTGCACGAAATGGGAGTGAGAACTTAAACTTTGGTTATCAACCGGACTTGATTTTGAGCCTGACATGTCTATGTGTGTTGCTGCAAGACTCGGGGCAAGTTATTTTGCTGAACTTGAAGCAGCCCAGCCAAGGGGTCTGGTGCAAGCCGAGGCGCAGGACAGACGCTGTATCGGTTCCTAGGGCTGCCGTACCAAGGAGCCACAATCCCTTGTTCCTTAAACAACACTGGTGGCTCAGACAGACAGTGAAGAATCCGCCTGCAATGCAGGAGACCTGGGTTCAGTCCCTGGGTTGGGAAGATCCCCTGGAGGAGGGCCTGGCAACCCACTAAAGTATTCCTGCCTGGAGAATCGCATGGACAGAGGAGCCTGGTGGGCTACAGTCCACGGGGTCACAAAGAGTCGGACACGACTGAGCGACTAAGCACAGCAGAGCACACGGAGTCTTAGTCTGGTCTGCTCCATCCATGACAGGCCAATAAATCAGGAGATGAAATGTTGAGGCAAGAATAGCAACTTTATTTGGAAAGCCAGTGTCCAAGAAGATGGCGAACAAGGTACCCTCTTATTGGGGTCTGGATGCTAGTTTCTTTTCTAGAACAGGAGGGAGAGGGAGTGAGGAAATCAAGTAAAAAGGCCACAGTGGTGGTGTTTTAGTTGCTAAGTCATGTCTGGCTCATTGCAACCCCATGGCCTGTAGCCCACCAGCCTCCTCTGTCCGTGGGATTCTCCAGGCAAGAATACTGCAGTGGGTTGCCATTTCCTTCTCCAGGGGATCTTCCTGACCCAGAGAGCGAACCCTGGTCTCCTGCATGGTAGGCAGTTTCCTGCGTTGCAGCTGGATTCTCAACCAACTGAACCACCAGGGAAGTCCAAAAAGGCCATAAGTCTTGCAAAATATCTCCTGGTTTGGCGAGCCTCAGGAAGGGGATGTACTAATTTCTTCTTTCCTGTAGCCAGTCACAGAAGGGCAGGGTTAGGGTGTTTCCTTGTGAGCTGAACAAAAGCATTTTAACATTCAGGCAGAGGGGTAGGGTTCCTGGAGGCAGGCTATCATGTATGCTCATGGCTAGAGACAGCACGCTGGTAGAGATTGTAGTGACAGGAGCAATAGAAAGCAAAGGTTAAAGTAGAAGAAACACATCCAACATGGAATCAGATTTTGTTCTTCCCCATTTATAATACCAGAAACTTCTTGTCTCATACAGTTCTGGAGGCTACAAGCCCAAGATCAAGGTCTCAGCAAGGCTGGTTCCCACTGAGTGCTCTGAGAGAAAGTCTATTCCAGGGCTCTCTCAGAGCTTCTGATCACTTTCTGGCCATCTTTGGCTTTCCTTGGCTTCTAGAAACATAACCCTTTTCTGCCTTCACCTTCTGATGGATCTTCATGTTGTCTTTCTTCTAAGTGTGTCTGTCTCCATGACCAAATTACCCATTTTTATAAGGACACCAGTCATACTGGATTAGGATCCATGCTGATGACCACCTCATTTTAATTTGATTATTTCTATAAAAATCAATTTCCAAATAAGGTCACATTCTCCTGAATGGAAAGGAAGTCCAAAACAGAGGGGATATATATATATGCGTGTGTGTGTGTGTTTATGTGTGTGTGTGTGTATTTCTGATTTGTTTTGCGATATAGTAGAAACTAGCACAGCATTGCAAAGCTACTATACTCCAATAAAACTTATTGAAAAAGCAAAAAATAAGTTCACATTCTGAGGTAGTGGAGATTAGGGCTTCAACATATATTTTGGGGGGGAAGGGAGACACAATTCAACTTTGTACCCATTAGTTTCCCTTTTTCATCAAAGTTTCTTATCAAATAAGATTAAATATGTTGTTCAGTACCTGGCACAGAGCAGACCTTCAATAAATATTTGTTGCGTAAATGCACTCATGGATCTTAGATTCTGTGGTGTCCTGATATCTTCAGAGAGTTCCCTACTGACTCAAGAAATATTCTCCTTTAAGAAAGGGACTTCAAGGTCCTCAGGCAAGAATATAAAGTTCATGTGAACAGCTCCAGGCAGATTCAAAAGCTCAGATCTAATTTCTCTTTGAATGTGCTCCATGCTCTTCCAGTAGCCTGAGAGACTGCAGGAAGGTCCTTCATTCCTGGAAATATTTTCCATTGCCGCAAAGAATTAACTGTTCCAGCAAAGACCAAAACACTTCTTCCAGCCATTTGAAAGAGCTTCCAATGATGAGCAGGTGCTGTAGGCTGAGATGAGAACCTGGCTGTAGGTAATGGGACAGGTGACCTTCCACAAGCTTCTACCCCTGGCAGCCCCGAGTCTCCCATCCAAAGGGGGAATGCCGCCTCTTCTTAATTTTTCACCCTTCAGGCCATAGGCTCACATACCTGGCTGTGCTTACAACATGCCGGGAGTGTTTCATCTGATACAGCAAAGTGACTCACAGTCTAAACTCTGGAATTGGGCTTCTGCCATCTGGTCTCAGCTCCACCACCACCTTCTTGTGTGATCTTCAGCAAGTTACTTAACCTCTCTCTGCCTCAGCATCCCTGTTGGTAATTTGGAGTTAATTAGTAATAGCACTTACCTTACAGCAGAGTGAAAGAGGAAAGTGAAAAAGTTGGCTTAAGGCTCATCAATAAGAAAACTAAGATCATGGTATCTGGTCTCATCACTGCATGGGAAATAAATGGGGAAACAGTGGAAAAAGTGTCAGACTTATTTTTTGGAGCTCCAAAATCACTGCAGATGGTGACTGCAGCCATGAAATCAAAAGACGCCTACTCCTTGGAAGGAAAGTTATGGCCAACCTGGATAGCATATTGAAAAGCAGAGACATTACTTTGCCAACAAAGGTCTGTCTAGTCAAGGCTATGGTTTTTCCAGTAGTCATGTATAGATGTGAGAGTTGGACAGTGAAAAAGGCTGAGTGCTGAAGAATTGATGCTTTTGAACTGTGGTGTTAGAGAAGACTCTTAAGAGTTCCTTAGACTGCAAGGAGATTCAACCAGTCCATCCTAAAGGAGATCTGTCCTGGGTGTTCATTGGAAGGACTGATATTGAAGCTGAAACTCATGCGAAGAGTTGACTCATTGGAAAAGACCCTGATGCTGAGAAGGATTGGGGGCAGGAGGAGAAGGGAATGACAGAGGATGAGATGGCTTGATGGCATCACTGACTCAATGGACATGGGTTTGGGTGGACTCCGGGAGTTGGTGATGGACAGGGAGGCCGGGCATGCTGTGGTTCATGGAGTTGCAAAGAGTCAGACATGACTGAGCGACTGAACTAACTATAGCAGAGTGCTGAAGAATTGATGCTTTTGAACTATGGTGCTAGAGAAGACTTTTGAGAGTCCCTTGGACTACAAGGAGATCAAATCAATCAATCATAAAGGAAATCATTCTGGAATATTCATTGGAAGGACTGATACTGAAGCTGAAGCTCCAGTACTTTGGCCACCTGATGCAAAGGGCCGACTCATTGGAAGAGACCCTGATGCTGGGAAAGACTGAGGGCCAGAGAACAAGGGGACAACAGAGGATGAGATAGTTGGATGGCATCACCGACTCGATGGACATGAGTTTGAGTAAGCTCTGGGAGTTGGTGATGGACAGGGAAGCCTGGCATGGTGCAATCCACAGGGTTGCAAAGAGCTGGAGATGACTCAGCGACTGAGCTGAACCAAACCTTATGGCAGATGTGATATCATATGTAATACACCTCACTCAGTGCATACAGACCATGTTAGGGGTGATTGTTTTCTTACATTACTGAAGACATTGCTGATGTTGAGGCTGGTTAATGGAGGAGGTAAATTCTAGTGTCCAGGTTGTTGTTGTTTTTTTAATATTTATTTATTTTATATAGCAGCCAGGTCTCAGTTGCAGCACGTGGGATCCAATTCCTCGACCAGGAATCGAACCCAATTTCCCTGCACTGGGAGTGCGGAGTCTCAGCCACTGCACCACCAGGGAAGTCTCTAGTGTCCAGGTTTTAATCCATGTCCTTATTAATAAGATTGAATACAATAAAGAGAGTCTGTACTCATCATTCCTGTTAGGGCTATCTAGAACTCAATCCATCTCTCCTTGTCGTCTCTCTTTCTTCTTTACTTCCTTACAATCCTAAATGCTCAACATGGATTTTTTTTTTTTTAACTAATTCCTGGACAATTCTATGAAACCTGTTTCACGAATAAGGAATCTGAGATGCAGCGAAGTGCGGTGACTTCTGAGTGAGAGAGCTAGAATTCAAGCCAGGTTATGTCTGACTTTAAGGCCACAGAATAGGGACATGGGGCTGAAGGGGGTGGAATTTGGCCTCTCCCTGCAATTCCTGTCCATCCTGAGGACCTAAGCATAAAGCTGGCCACCAGATTGGCCTGTTCTGGACAATGCTCCTACCCTGGATGGGCTTCTCCACCCCCTTACCAAGGCTGGGCCCCTGCTCTCTGTCATACTGAAGAGGCCCCATGGAACCCGAGGGGCTCAATGACTGATGAGGAAGCCAGCCTGTGAGGACGTGGGATCCTCACTCAGCAGCGCTTAAAAAACACACAAGCAAGCTACAGTGTTCGGTGGTTTCAGGGGAGTAGCAGAAGTGTTCAGCCACACCTGTGTGTGTGTCCATTCTCCCCAGGCTCCCCTCCCATCCAGGCCATCACAAGCATTTTGTTTTCTGTTTTTTTTTTTTTAATGTTTATTTATTCATTTATCTGCATCAGATCTTAGTTGAGGCATGCAAACTCTTTTTTGTGGCATGTGAGTATTAGCTCCCTGACAAGGGATTGAACCCAGGCCCCTGGCATTGGGAATGCAGACCACCGGACCACCATGGAAGTCCACCCAGCAGCACTTTGAATGCCTAAGGAGCCCTGGCAGGTGGGTGGCACCCTTCCCTACTTTATAGCACAGTGCGGCTCAGAAAAGGTCTGTGAGTCTGGCTGGCCACACACTGGGTCTGAGCCTGGCTTTGAGCCCTGGCCCGCCTCTCTGGTTTCTTCCGCTCACATCCTTTTGCAGCTCCGCCTGTCTCCTCTGTCTCTCTCCAGGGCAGCTTGGGCTGAAACTAGCTTCTGGTGCCCTCTCTCCCCACACTGCCAGGAGCCGAGAGGTACTCAAGGACCAGGTGGGCTTCAGGACAAAGGGACAGAAACGTAAGGACACAGGACACACTGGTGGGGTCTGTGTGCCAACACGGCTCCCTTCAGGGGAGGCTGGCACTGGGTGGCAAGAGTAAGGGAGGCCATCCCATTTTATCATTTTCTGTTCCTTCTCTGTAGCATAGACAATAGATGCTAGAATTCTCTGGCCTCTCTGAGGACCTGACTGCTGAAGTTTGAAGACTCCAGAGGTCAGTTTCATATGCTGCCCCGCAAGCCCACTAGCAGTGACCAGCTTCCTGGTTGCTTTGGAGCTGCATGCAAAGGAGGCAGTATATTGGAGCAGAAAGAAGCCCAGGTTAATCTCCTAGGGAGCTCTGGCAGTGGCTGGCTGTGCAAGCTTAGGCAGATGAATTGACCTCTCCGATCTTCAGGCCTCTCTTTGGCACGGTGGTCTCTTCTTCATAAAGTTGTTATGAAGATTCAACTAGATAATGGGCGCAGAGCTGTGAATGTAGTGCTTGGCACGCGGTAAACACTCAGTAAACAAGAGCCCACCGTTACTGTGGTAGGAATGGTGCTGTTACTAGCGATGGGAACCTGGGTGGAGAGTCCAGGAACAAGGTGGAACGGGAGTAGAGGTGAATGGGGAAAGAACATTCTTTCCCTAACCTACTGCCTACCATCCCAAACTGCACATGCCCCAGGCCAGTTCTGGAAATGCCAAACAATTCTTGTCATTTGTTCAACCTGGGGAGACAAGGTGTTCTCCAGGCCCACTTGGCCTTGGCTTAAAAGGATGGGGACACCCACGCACCCTCACTCATGCTGCCTCTCAGTACCTGGAGTTGATAAGGCCGACAGCGTGGGTGTCACAGAGTTGCCTGAAAGCACCTTTTAAGAAAAGAGGAAGATTTTATTTGCAGATTGCAAGAGCTAGTCGCATACAGACTTACATCCTGACTTTTCTGTATGTAGCTCCGGAGGGGCCGTGACCCTTGTTCATTGTTTGGGAGCCCAGCAGTGCCCTCAGCTTCTGGGTTTCAGGAGACTTAGGAATAATCCAGTCCTACTAGCTCATTTTGGGGGAGATGAAGCTCAGAAAGCCAGAAGGCCCATTTCAACAACACACACACAATAACTGTCAGGAAACGGGGCCCGGGAGGGACAATGGATTGGACTCAATGAGCCCTTCTGAGGTTTCGAGTCTGCCTCTCAACTATGGGGTCTTTGGAAGGAAATCATGTGACGTCTCCCATCTTTCAGCCCCCTGCACCCCGACAGGTCCCCCTGGCTGGTGCCCGGCTCCAGAAACCACAGGTCATTCCCTCCAGCAGAAGTCCCCTCTCTGTTATGGAGCAGAAATGGTCAAGAGAAGACGTGAGAGCCTTTCAGATGACTGTGACTCCCTGGCGAGGAGGGAAAGATCGGGTTATTGGAGAGGACCGTTGCGTTTATGGGGCTTCTTATCTTTACGACAAAATTTCAACTGGACATCAGGATGCAATAAGAAAGAAAACAACAGCTGTAAAGATTTGGTTCAGGAGTGTGGGATTGTGTGCCTCAGATGGGCAGCTGGACCCACCTTTGGAGGGGGGGGTCCTCGTAACCCTGAGATTCTCTGTTAAGTTAGGGCCTGATGACATGAAGCTGAGAAATCCTGGTGGAGCTGCTGGGAGCAATTCCCAGACCCGCGGGGGTCCTCTCCACTCCTCCCCAACTCTGTCAGCCAAATGTGGGCATGCCCCGGCCGCAGCAGAAGAGTCACTCCTCCGCACAATTTCTCCTTCTCTATCCCTGGGAGCAGGTCAGTGGGAGGCCTGGGCCACCAGGACCTTTGGAGAGGCGAGATGGGCATCAGACAGACAGCATCAGGGAGAGCGCAGGAGGACTTCCTGTGGGCGCCGACTTCCCAGGAGGGAAACCATGTCACAGCCAGCAACAGAAGTAAGCTACCGAAACACACAAAATCAAACCAAAAGAAAGAAAAAAGGGAAAAAGAAGAAATTGCAATATATATATATATATATATATATATAGGAGTTCCAGATCTATTTGTTCTACAATACCATTAATATTTCAATACTTTCACCCAAGTATAGAAAGAAAAGTCAGGGGCATTGGACTAAAAGGAAGGGAGACCCCCTTCCTTTGTCGCGGTCAAGTACTTCCCTCCCCATCCCCAAAAGAGTGGCTATGCTATACCCGTGGCAGGCGTAAGTCTATTGTCCAAAAGCACAGTTCTTGACCCAGGACAGCCGTTCTGGCTTTGGCTGGCAAGTCCAGCGGGCATTTACTCTCCCAAGGGAGCCGGTCCGCTGCAAACCTCTTCGCTGTTCGCTGCGACGGTAAGCGGGCCGCCGAGGCAGAAGGGACCCCGACTCCGCCGGGTCGGAGTCGCTCAGGCGATGGAGGCGATCTCGCTGGGCTTCTGCTCTCTGCAGAAGAGAGTCCTGGGGGAGGGCGCGCAGCCGCCCTGCTGGCCGGGGTGAGAGCAGAAAAGCAGAGCCAGCAGCAGCGCCAGGGAGACGAGGAAGCCGAGCACCCACCGGATGACGCCGGGGTAGACGAAGGGCAGGATGAGGACGACGAGCAGGACCAGCAGGAGCAGGTGCGCGGCCAGGCGCCGGGCCGCCGCGCGGTTGGCGCTCCCCGCGTCCTGCTCCTCGTCTGCGGCCGCGCCGGGCCGCCCTGCCGTCAGCCGGGCAGGGGTCGCCGGCCCCTGCGGACGCAGCGGCACCTCCAGGCCCGGCCGGGCCAGCCGCGCCAGCACGTTCTCCTGGTCGCGCAGGGTGCAGACGAGGCCCCCGGGGACGGCCGTGACCTTGCGGCACAGCGGGCAGGGGATGGACCAGGCGTCGTCCTGCACGCACAGCAGCAGCTTCAGGCAGACGGCGCAGAAGGCGTGCTGGCAGCCCAGCACCTTGGGCGGCCGGGCGCCGCCGTAGGGCTCCCGGCACACCAGGCACTCCAGGTCGCCCTCCGTGGGGCCGCCAGGCCCTCCAGCGCAGCCCGCGGGGTCGGAGCGGGGGGCTTCTTGGCAGACGGGCTGGGGCTGCTGCGGGATCTCGGGGCAGGCCATTCTGGGCACGGGGCCCCCAGGACGCGGCAGCTCACCGCCTGGGCATTGGCTTGGCAGGGTTGGCGGGTGTTGCCGGGACCCCAAGGCCGTCTGGCCGCAGGCTGGGTGGCTCGAGCCTCCTGCTCCTCCTTCTCGTCTTCAGCCGTCTGCCACCACTCTCCCAGGGCTGCTCAGCTTGTTTCTTGGCTCACGTTGTCCCTTCAGTTATTATTATTTCTTTCCTTGAAACCTAGGGTTAATGAGTAACTCTCTGGCCGAGACTTTGAATTGCCTGATAGAAGGGCCGCGGGGGCAGGGAGGGCCAGGGCGGGGATCAGGGTTTTCCTGTTGGGGCCCGTGCCTTGTGAGTGCCCCGGGGACTGCGGCTTGGGAGCTTCAGCATATATTAGAATCGCCGCCAGCGCCACCTCATCCCAGGAATCTCTTTTTTGTTAAAAAAATTTATTTAGAGCTATGTCCGGTCTTGGACTTCCCTGGTGGCTCAGCAGTAAAGAATTCCCCTGTCATCCAGGAGATGTGGGTTTCATCCCTGGGTGGGGAAGATCCCCTGGAGAAGGAAATGACAGCCCATTCCAGTATTCTTGCCTGGAGAATCCCATGGACAGAGGAGTCTGGCTGGCTACAGTCCTCGGGGTCACAAAAGAGTCGGCCACGACTGAGTGGCTAAACAGTGTCAGGTCTTAGCTGGGGTGTGTGGGTTTTCTCTCTAGTTGCAGTGCTTGGGTTTAGCTGCCCCACAACATGTAGGATCTTAGTTCCCCAACCCGGTATTGAACCTGAGTCCGCTGCAGTGGAAGGCAGATGCTTAGCCACTGGACCACCAGGGAGGTCCTCCTAGGAACCTTTCAAAATACAAGTTTCCAGGTCCCCAGACCTAGAGATGGAGATTCAGCAACGTCTGGATGGAAATCTCAGAATTTGCCCAGTTTATAATCGTCATCATGATTCTAACCCAGGTGGATTGGGGGGACCCCGCTTGGAGAAACACTGCCACGGGGGGACCTCCACGAAAGGTTTTAGATGCAGGATATCAGGGGGAAAAAGCTTGCACTTTGAGCCCTTTTGCAAGCAGGCCACCTTCTGAAGAAGAGAGGTGATGGGCAAAGTATTCTGGGTGTCAGGGAGAGAAAGCCCAGCCACGCCCAGTAAACCCCAGCAGCTCATAGGCATTTACCCCTGTCACTGCCGTCTGTCCCTTTCCAGTCACAGCAGTTGTATTAACCGTTCCCGACTCCTGCGCTGTGCACGTCACAGACCTGACAGTAGGGGAGTTTGTTGTGTGCCAGACACACTGCAGACCAGGAGTAACACGAACAGCTGCTGTTTATTTGGGCCTCCTTGGAGCTGAGCCTCGTGACAGAGTCCTCACCTGTGATCGCCCTGCATCTTGGCACAGCCCTGGAAGGACGGCGCCGCTGAGGCCTGGAAGCAAAGGCGGGGTGTGGTCAGGGCAGGCCTGCTGGCCGCCCGCCAAGGGGCCTTCCGTAGGGCCAGGACCCCAGGAATCCACCAGAGCCCAAGGTTGGGTACCCAGCTTCTTGGGTCCAGGAGCTCGATCTCGTCTGTTGGCGTGGAGGCAACTGGCCTGCAGGCAGCTGACTCCAGTTAACGGGGCGCATGTGGGACTGACAGGTCCACGCTGCAAGGCGGTTAAGAAATCGTGATTCCTGGGACTTCCCTGGTGGTCCAGCGGTTAAGGCTCCATCCTCCCAACGCTGGGGGTGCTGCTTTGATACCTGGTCGGGGAATGAAGATCCCACATGCCACTCGGTGCGGTAAAAGCAAGCGAGTTGCTGTTGATGCTGTTCAGTCACGAAGTCGTGTCTGACTCTTTGTGACCCCGTGGACTGCAGCAGGCCAGGCTTTCCTGTCCTTCCGAGTTTGCTTAAACTCATGTCCATTGAGTTGGTGATACTATCTAGCCATCTCATTCTCTGCCTCCCTCTTCTCCTTTTGCCACCAACCTTTCCCAGCATCAGGGTCTTTTCATCTCTTCGCATCACGTGGCCAAAGTATTGGAGCTTCAGCTTCAGCGTCAGTCCTTCTAAAGGCTATTCAGGATTGATGGCTTTTAGGATTGACTGGTTTGATCTCCTTGCTAGTCCAAGGGACTCAAAAGTCTTCTTCAGCACCACAATTCAAAAGCAAACAACATAAACTCTCAACTTCTTCTCCACCCCCTGCCATGAGTCCCATAATGGGAAAGAATATGAAAAAGAAAAAAATTACATATATGTATAACTGAATCATTTTGCTCTACAACAGAAACTAACAAGACATTGTAAACCAACTACAACAAAAAAGTTAAAATCTAAGAAAAAAAAATGTGATTCCGTTGCCTTGCCCTGAATATCAGAGAGTTGGGTGACACAATCCACTTCCTCAAAGTAATCTCACCGAGGCCACGTGAATCCAGAAGCACGAGCCTGGCCCACCTTCGCTGCTCCTGTTGCCTGCTGAGGTCCACAGGGTCCAGCTCCTCTGACTCAGCGCTGTCCCCCACCCCAAGGGGCAGGCCCTGCTCTCCTGCTTCAGGCCCCCCTGGGCCCTCTGTCTCTGAAATCCACTTCTCTGCTCTACCCCCTGTCATCACATCTCTTCTCCTCCACCTTCGGCGTGAGTGTTATTTCTTTCTGCTCTACTCTCCCCCAGATCAAGCTGCAGGGTGGCTCAGATCTAGCACCGGGCGAGTCCCCTCCCAGGACCAGCACCCGTTTCCCCTTCTACAGTGGCCTGTCCTTTTGGGTAGCCGCTGCTCTCCACCGTCATTCTGTGTGATTTGCAGCTCTGCAGGAGTGGGGAGGCCATGTAACTCAGGGCAGGCCAATCAGCGTATTCACCCCACTGGCTAAAAGAAGCGGTTCAGACTTCGGAATGTGAGCTAAGCCAAACCAACGAGGTTCAATTCTGGGACTTCTGTTGGAATGACTGATAAGTTTCTCTTTCTACTGGGTTTCCAAGCTAGAGGACAGAACCCTTAGTTACCAGGACCACACCGTGTGGCACAAAAGAAAGATGAGAAAAGAATCAGCAAAAGGTTTGATGACATTGAATGCCTGGATCTAGCCATACCTGAAGCCAGAACTCTTCAGATTTTTTTTTTTCAGTTATAATAACCTATAAAATCCACCTTGATTTTTATTCTTAAGTCAGCTTGAGTTGGATGTTTTTGTACCTTGTAAGGGAAAGTCATTTGAATAACATAGCAATTGATGAAAAGAAGCCTTTAATTGCTTTCTGACACAGACAATCAAAGTGTACATGGCCAAGAGAGAACTAAGGCCTGTGGGTTACTGTGTCAAAAAAGACTTTGTGTCACTTCTCTGCTTTGACCTGCATTATAGAAAGCTCTTTTTTGTTTGCTAGGCCCTAGGAAGGGTTGAGATGGCAGAAGAAAGAAACCTGTTGATCTACTTTTATTTATAATAAGTAACAGAAAATCGGATGGACAACACAGTTCAGTCAGCTTGGCCAGTGACACCCTCTCTCTGCTAGCCAGCCCTGTGTATGTGCTCAGTTGCTTCAGTCATGTCCAGCTCTGTGTGGCCCTATGGCCTGTAGCCCACCAGGCTCCCCTGTCCATGGGATCTCCAGGCAAGAATACTGGAGTGGGCTGCCATGCCCTCCTCCAGGGGATCTTCCCAACCCCGGGATCGAACCTGCTTCTCTTGTGTCTCTTGCACTGGCAGGCAGAGAGATTCTTTACCACTAGCGCCACCTGGGAAGCCCCTTGTAGCCAGCTCTGAGCGAGAGGTAGTCAGTCACTTGTGTTGGACTCTTTGCTACCCCACCCCTAGCCTGCCATGCTCCTCTGTCCATGGAGCTCTCCAAGCAAGAATCCCGGAAAGCCAAATGGTCAGGAAGGTAGCTGGTGAGGCTGAAGGCAGAACAGGGGAAGTTATTGGGGGTTAGTGTCGAAAGAATAACCTTTGATGTTGTTGGGCAACCACTGTGAGGAAAACATATGTTGAGTATAACAGCTCAAGTATTATCGAAATATATAAAGTAGAAAGTGAAAGTTCATAAAGGTGCCTTGGCTTAACCATTTACAATGGCTTTATAGTTAGGCATCTGGCTCCTGTCACTTTACTAGCTACACAACTTCTGGCAAGTCTTCTCAACTTCACCGAAGCTCATTTTCTCATTTTGATAAAATGGAGACAGTAACACTGTAGAAGACTGTGGGAGATGACTTCAGGTCCCACCTCCATCAAAACCTGCTCAGGGGAGACCGAGGAATTTATACACTTTGCTATGTAACTGACCTCAGTGTAACTGATCTCACATGGGGACACAGAGACAAGATATTCTGATGATCTGTTTAGCCAGTGTTTCTTAAAGAGAAGTGTAAGAGGGCAGGATTTGGGGCACAGCCTGAAGAGGGGATACCACGTGGGGAGTGGAATGTAGGATGAATTGGGAGATTGGGATTGAGATATATACCCTATTATGTGCAAAATTGGCTTCCCTGGTGGCTCAGCAATAAGAATCTGCCTGCTAATGCAGGAGACGTGGGTTTGATCCCTGGGCTGGGGAGATCCTCTGAAGAAGGAAATGGCAATTCACTCCAGTATTCTTGCCTGGGAAATCCAATGGACAGAGGAGCCTGGTGGGTGACAGTCCGGGGCTGCAAAGAGTCGGACACAACGTAGCAAGTAGAAAACAACAGTGTATGTAACAATAACTGATGAGAACATCCTGGATCGGGCAGGGAGCTCCACCCAGTGCTCCGTGGTGACCTAACTGGGACAGAAATCCAGAAAGGGATGAACAGATATATGTGGCTGATTCCATCCCCGAGAAAAGAAACGCAGCCAGGGAAAATGGCTGTCTGAGGAGGCCTTACAAATAGCTGAGAAAGAGAGTAGCGAAAGGCAAAGGAGAAAAGGACAGATATTCCCATCTAAATGCAGAGTTCCAAAAAATAGCAAGGAGAGATAAGAAAGCCTTCCCAGGTAATTGGTACAAAGAAATAGAGGAAAACAATAGAATGGGAAAGACTAAAGATCTCTTCAAGAAAATCTGAGATATCAGGGGAACATTTCATGCAAAGATGGGCACAGTAAAGAGCAGAAATGGTATGGAGTTAATAGAAGCAGAAGATATTAAGAAGAGGTGGCAAGAATACACAGAAGAACTATACAAAAAAGATCTTCATGACCCAGATAACCATGATGGTCTGATCACTCACCTAGAGCCAGACATCCTGGAATGTGAAGTCAAGTGGGCCTTAGGAAGCATCACTGTGAACAAAGCTAGTGAAGGTGATAGAATTCCGGTTGAGAGATTTCAAATCCTAGAAGATGATGCTGTGAAAGTGTTGCACTCAATATGCCAGCAAATTTGAAAAACTCAGCAGTGGCCACAGGACTGAAAAAGGTCAGCTTTCATTCCAATCCCTAAGAAAGGCAATGCCAAAGAATGTTCAAACTACCACACAATTACACTCAACTCACATGCTAGGAAAGTAATGCTAAAAATTCTCCAAGCCAGGCTTCAACAGTATGTGAACAGAGAATTTCCAGATATTCAAGCTCAATTAGAAAAAGCAAAGGAACCGGAGATCAAATTGCCAACATCTGTTGGATCATAGAAAAAGTGAGAGAATTCGAGAAAAACATTTACTTCTGATTCATTGACTACGCTAAAGCCTTTGACTGTGTGGATCTCAACAAACTGTGGAAAAGTTTTCAAGAGGTGGGCATACCAGACCAGCTTAGCCTCTTGAGAAATGTCTATGCTGGTCAAGAAGCAACAGTTAGAACTGGACATGGTGCAACAGACTGATTCCAAACTGGGAAAGGAGTACGTAGAGGCTGTGTATTGTCACCCTGCTTATTTAACTTATATGCAAAGTACATCATGCAAAATGCTGGGCTAGATGAAGCACAAGCTGGAATCAAGATTGCCAGGAGAAATATCAATAACCTTAGATATTCAGATGACACCACCCTTATGGCAGAAAGCAAAGAGGAACTAAAGAGCCTCTTGATGAAAGTGAAAGAGGAGAGTGAAAAAATTGGTTTAAAACTCAACATTCAAAAACTAAGATCATGGCATCTGGTCCCATCACTTCATGGCAAATAGATGGATAAACAATGGAAACTGTGACAGACTTTATTTTCCTGGGCTCCAAAATCACTGCAGATGGTGACTGCAGCCATGAAATTAAAAGATGCTTGCTCCTTGGAAGAAAAGCTATGACCAACCTTCAGTTCAGTTCAGTCCAAGGGACCCTCAAGAGTCTTCTCCAATACCACAGTTCAACCTAGCCAGCATATTACAAAGCAGAGACATTACTTTGCTGACAAAGGTCCATCTAGTCATAGCTATGGTTTTTCCAGTGGTCATGTATGAATGTGAGAGTTGGACTATAAAGAAAGCTGAGCGCCGAAGAACTGATGCTTTTGAACTGTACTGTTGGAGAAGAGTCTTGAGAGTCCTTTGGACTGCAAGGAGATGAACCCAGTCAATCCTAAAGGAAATCAGTCCTGGATATTCACTGGAAGGACTGATGCTGAAGCTGAAGCCCCAGTACTTTGGCCACCTGATGAGAAGAGCTGAGTCATTAGAAAAGACCCTGATGCTGGGAAAGATTGAAGGTGGAAGGAGAAGGGGATGACAGAGGATGAGATGGCTGGCATTGCCACTCGATGGACATGAATTTGGGCAAGTTCTGGGAGTTGGTGATGGACAGGGAGGCCTGGCGTGCTGCAGTCCATGTGTTCCCAGAGTCAGACACTGCTGAATGACTGAACTGAACTGAACTGAAGCGATGGCAGATTCACTTTGCTGTTAGAGCAGAAACTGAATCAGCATTATAAAGTAACTGTATTCCAATAAAAATTTTTAAAAAAGAAAATTGAGTCCTTCCAAATGTTCAAATAAAATATTATTTTAAAATATCTGTGCAAATGTGAACTCATTAATTCTCAGTAAAACTTTTTTTCCGCCCTTTGTAATGCAGTTTCTTCCTTCCTATGCTTCACACAGCCCTGATTGCCCGCAAGAGTTTGAGCAGGAAGCCTCAGTGAGGATACAGTTTCAGAGCCTGCTGTGAGACGGGGAAACGAGAGCCAGGTCTCTTGATGGACCATCTTGGAAATCTCCCCATGCAGGTATCCACAGACCTGTGCCCTACAAATACATTTCTGATGTGAGCTTTGGATCTTGTATCAGGTTCACCGGCAAAGGCATGAGAGGGCAGTGATACCACGAGCCACTGATGTCAATGGCCTGACCTCTGACCTGGGCCAGGCCAGTCTCACTGCACACGGCAGTGGCCCCAGAGAGCTGTGTCCCAGCAAACGCCCTGTCACCCCCGCTCCGCTCCCCTCCCCACCGCAGGCTGGCTGGTCTCCTCTTTCTCCCTCTTAATCTAGAATTCCTGCCTCTGTGCTCCTCGGGACGCGGCTGGCCGTGCCTCCATCCTTCTCAAAGCGTCTGTGTGTCTGCGGGTGGATCGGTAGGGAGATGGAGGAACAGGATTTGGAACCAAAATGACACTAACAGGATAATGAAGTTAAGGATAGAGAGGCAGGGATCATGCAAGAGAGACAGGGAGGGCTTCAAGAACCAACTGTGGCAGGCTGGAAACACGGAGTCCTTTCCCACTTGCTTTTAGAAAATGCTTTTAGATAATGTAAAAAAAAAAAAATTCTTACTGTAAAAAAAAAAGCTAAAGAAATACTGATGGATTTAAAGAATTTCCCACTTGTTTTTAAAAAATAATTATGTAAAAACAGATCCATGCTTAATGTAAAAAAAAAAAAAGAGTTACTGATGAATGTAAAGAAAAAGATATTAATAACCCGCAGTCTCTCAGCCCACAGACAACCAGTTTCACTTTGGATATCTTCCTTTAGCCTTCTTTCTGTGCACGCTGATACAAAAAAATTTTTTTTTGGATGAAATGGGACTCTGCTATTCTATTTTGGTAATCTGTATTTTTAATGACTAGTTTGCATATGTCTTTCCCCAGATTAATCAGCACCATCACATCCTCATGAAGGTTCTGTGGTATCTTGTTGTATTTAAGTGTTATATTCTAGGGACTTCCCTGGCTGTCCAGTGGTTAAGACTCTGCGCTTCAAATGCAGGGCCACGGGTTCAGTCCCTGGTCAGGGAACTAGGACTCCACATGCCTCAAAGTGAAGTAAAAACAAATTTTTTTAAATTAAAAAATAAACTTTAAGCATGTTTTTTAGTTGATGAAGTCCCGCAAGTGGACTGTTCCGGTGGTTTCCATTTCGCGCTGCTGCTGACAGTCCTACGACTGTCGGAGTGTGCATTCTGGGACATGTCCTTTATACCTGGCCTCGGCGGCCTTGCAAATATGCACAGAATCTCCTCAGTCTGCCATCTTGGCTGAGGACCATCTGCTGGTTCGAGTCCCAAACTGGATTTATGCTGAGTTGTTTACGGACCCGATTGAAGACCTGAAGCTTGGGACCATCAACTGATGAGGGTGCACGAGCCCACTCCTGTGGCCTCCCACCCGCTCTGACTCGCAATCATCCCAGTGCGCCTTTGCCTGGCGTTATAGAAATCAGACAACAAGCCCCTAAGACCACGTTTTCTTTGAATCTGGGATGGCTCTAGGGTCTGGACCCATTTCTCCTGCCACCTCTGAGCTTCCTTTCCTGTCCCACCCTGCCCCATCTCTCTGGCTAGCTCTAATTAACCCTTCAGCTTGGAATTCTCCCTTGACTGCCTCCTGGAGTTTACCCAAGTTCATGTCATTGCATCCGTGATGCCATCCAGCCATCTGATCCTCTGATGCCCTCTTCTCCTGCTGCCCTCAATCTTTCCCAGCATCAGAAACTTTTCAATGAGTCAGCTGTTTGCATCAGATGACCAAAGTACTGGAGTTTCAGCTTCAACATCAGCCCTTCCAGCAAATACTCAGGGTTGATTCCCCTTAAGATTGGCTGGCTGGATCTCCTTGCTGTCCAAGGGACTCTCAGGAGTCTTCTCCAGCCCCACATTTCGAAGGCATCAATTCTTCAGCACCCCGCCTTCTCTACGGTTCAGCTCTCACAACTGTACATGACTAAAGAAAAAGATGTACGTGACTAAATTAAAAAATAATACTGTTGGAAAAACAGTGCCGGTAGATTTGCTCGGTACAGGGTTGCCACGAACCTTCAAGTTTTTAAGGAACAAATCGTCAGTGAAGCATTATAAAGCAAAGTGCAGTAAAATAAGGTCTGCTTGTATCGGGCAGGAGGCGGGGGTGGCGGGGAAAATGTAACCTAGCATCCCTTTCTTGAGATTAAAGCCCTGGTCTCCAGCCTTCTTCAACTTAGGATACGATGTGTGCCCATTAGAACACCTCTCCGCTTGTCCTCTGCTTGCCACTTTCCAGAAAGCGTGGACCTGGGATCCGGACCACTGGACCGTATGAAAATCAATCCTCTCAAGCACGGCCTGTGACTCACTACTCCTCTCCAGGGTGATCTGCCCAAGGTTGGGAAGTTACCAAACTGGTTCAACTTTACCCTCAGAATGTCCAGCCCTGGCCTTTGCAGAGCCCCCTGGGAGCAAGACACTGGCTGGAAACGATGAGACCCTGGGCCCTTGGGCTTTGAGTCGGTGGTGGTTTGGCTGTTCTGGGGAGACTGGTAGGTCAGGACTTGTGTTCAGATCTTTGTGTGTCTACGAGCAACCGACTTAGCCCCTCTGATTCTTAGTTTCCTCATCTGCATAACGGAGATCAAGTGTAACTGAGTCCAAGCTAGAACTGCTCACCGCACGGCAGGCCCATAGTTGAGAGACAAATTGCAGGGACAAGGAATAGAGACTATTCAGAAAGCCAGCAGACCGAGTAGATGGTGGCCTAGTGTCCCACAAAACCATCTCCCCTGAGTTCTAATTCAGGCTTCTTTTATATTAAAAGGGGACAGGGGAAATTCCCCGGTGGTCCGGTGGTTAGGACTCTGAGCTTCCACTGTAGGGGGCATGGGTTTCATCCTTGGTTGGGAAACTAAACTCCTTCATGCTGAGCATTGAGGCAAAGTCAAAAAAAAGGAGTGTGGGAGTAAGGCCAAACATCTGCTGGTTCAAGTCAGACTCTGGAGGGGGTGTGTTCAATTCTTCCTTTCTGCAGTCATTCACAAGCGGGCCCTGTCAGGATGTTTCCTGTGAGCTGCCCAAATGTATTTTAGCTTAACATCCATTCCCGGGAGGCAGGGTTCCCAAAGATGGGCCATGATGTATACTTTAAGCTTTCAGGCAACATTCCTTTAGTGATTAACTTGTAAAGTAAAAGAAAAAGACTCATTATGGAGTCAGGTTTGTTCTTTCCTGTTACAGAAGTAGGGTCTGTGCCAGAAACCCTTTGGTCAGAAGAATCAAAGAACTCAACTCAAGCTAGCACAGCCCACATAGAAAGGCCATTTCTCGGCTCACACGACTGCGAAGCCCCGAGGAGGCCTGGCTAAAGATGAGCTGGACTGTGTCGCTCTCGTGAGCGTTCACCATCTGCTGAAGGCTTGCACAGCTTCGTCATTTCCTCCTCACTATACACCTAGAGATAAATGTTTCTACATCACGGGTCAGAAAACTAGGTCACAGAGAGGTGAGTGGCAGCCAGGATGCAAGCGAGGAAGTCTCGTTCTACCCACTGCCCACTCTGAGTTAGATTCCTCCTTCAACAGCGGGGCATGAGAGGGAACACCGGCCCTCATGTAAAGAGGGAGCCTCGAACACCCCCTCGCACCCCCTCACCACTTCCTTCTGGCCTCAGCCATCTGTGTTGAGCCCCAGGACTGATCGCGCGAGGCCCTTTGTCCTGGTGTTTGTCAACAATCACCGGGACTCCAGACTCTCAGGTCACCCCTTATCTTGGGTTCATTAACCTCCAGAGGGCTCTGGCACATCCTTATCTGTCCTTTCTGTGCCCCTCCTCGCTCCTGCTATGCCCTCTGGAGTTCACAGTTGGTGATCAGCAAAAATCCCCGTATCCTGCCTCCTTCCCCAGAGGGCCCCATCACGGGTGTGCTCGGACCGGACCCTGGCTCCTCTCGGGACACTGCTGCCCCCGCTGTCCTCTGGAGCTGAGCTGTTTTCCCTCCCACTGCCCTTATGCTGCTGGGCGTGGAGGTGGGCAGCTGGACTCCCGGTCCCGATTGTTGCGTGCAGACCCTTCTTACACTCCTCCTCCTAAAACCCCTTCTCTTTGAAGGGGTTTCAGCATACTCCCCGCATTCTCTCTTCAAAACACAAGTTCGCATCTTTATAAACACTTGTTCGGCTGAGCCGGGTCTCAGTTGCGGCCTGTGGGATCTTCAGTCTTCACTGTGGCATGTGGGATCTTTCAGGTCGCAGCCTGCAAACTCTTAGCTGCGGTGTGCGAATTCTTTAGTTGTGGCAGGTGGGATCTGGTTCCCTGACCGGGGATCGAACTTGGGCCCCCTTCATTGGAAGCACAGAGTCTTAGCCACTGGACCCTCCCAAAGAAGTCCTTCCTTTTCTCTTTCAAACCTGCTGTGGTCAGGCTTTCATGCCCACCACTCCACCAACAACTCCATATTTCTCAACCTGAAGGACAATCCATGGTCCTTAACTTACCCAGCACAAGCAGTGTCTGACCTGGTTGATATTCCCTCCTTACTCGACTCTCAGCACCTGCTTTCTTCTCTTGTGGCACCAACCGCTTCTCAGTCTCCTTTGTTGATCTTCCTTATCAGGAGGACTTGGCTCTCTTCCCTTCCACATCGATACCCATTTCCTTGGGAATCTTATTTGTCTCATGTTTTTTGTATCACCTAGATGCAGACAACTCCCAAATTTATGTCTCCAGCCCTGAAGTTCACCCCTGAACTCTAAACTGCATATCCAACTGCTGCACCGCTGTTTGGATGTCGGGTTGATTCCCCAAGCTGAGCTTCTGTTCACCTTCTACCGCGGAAGCGCCCCTCTGCCAGCAGCCTCCCCCTTTTATTCCAGTTGACGGCACCTCCACCATCAAGACGCACAGGCAAACACCCTGGAGGTGTCCCTGATGCTCCTCTTCCTTTCACGCTCATGGCCAGTTGGTCAGCAATCTAATTTGCTCCATCTTCCAACCATGCGGTAGATCTAACGCTTCCCACCATCACCCCTGCTGCCCCCTGGCCTGAGCTGACCCCGTCTCTCACCTGGATTCTTGGCTACAGTTCTTGCCAGCAGGCCCTCCCGCCCCGCTCACGTTGTGCGCACGCATTCTCAACAGAGCAGCCACGGTTACCTTTTAAAAATGATTGTCATCTCACGTCCCTCCTCTGCTCAAAACCCCGCAGGGATTCCCAGCTCAGTCCAAATAAAAGGCAAAGTCCTTACAGTGAATTCCACGAGGCTCCCTATGAGCTGCCTGTGATCCCTCCGACGCCCTCCCACATGCTTCGCGCGCTGACTCCTGGCTCCCACGGAGGGCTTTTGCTCTGCCTCTTCCCTCTGCCTGCACTTCTCTTTCCCTGGACCTTGACTTTTCTTTCAAGTCATTGTTGAAATGTCATCTGCTCTGTGAAGTCCACCTTAACTACCCTATTTATTACAATAAACTCTTTCTTCCAGCTCAGACCCCTTATTCCATTTATCCTGCTCTAGGTACCCCTCTTCCATACTTGTCATTTTTTAAGAACAATATTTATTTATTTATCTGACTGCACTGGGTCAGTAACTGTAGCACATGGGATCCTCAGTCCTCGTTGGGACATGTAAGATCTAGTTCCTGGACCAGGGGTCGAACCTGGGCCCCCTGCATGGGGAGCACAGAGTCTTAACCACTGGACCACCAGGGAAGCCCCATAGTCATCATTTTTTAGCATACTGTATAATTCATGTATTTATTGTGTTCGTTGTTGATTGTCTGCTCCTCGTTCTGCTTAGATGTCTGACGGACACCTCAGACTCAGCATGTCCACTCCTGTTCCCCAACTCCAATCACCACAAAACTCCATCAACCAGCAGGCTTCCCGGGGGACAGGTATTTTTGCCTCTTTGATTCACTCATGCATCCTAAACACTCAGAACAGAGCTGGGCCCACAGGAGGCGCCTGGTAAGCACGTGCTGGTGAACAGGTGGCTGCAGGTCTCTGTGTCTCCGTGGCAGGCCCTGTGTCTCTTGCTGTTCAACAGTCATTCTCCTCCCTGCCCTTTTTACTCGCTGGCAAGACGTTAATTCACAAGGAATTAACAAGATGGAGGTCGGATTAACCTGCTAGGACTGCCATAGTAGAATGCCACTGACTGAGTGGCTTAAATGGAAGAAATCAATTTTCTCAGAATTCTGGAGGTGAAAAGGCTAAAATCAAGTGGTCATTAAAATTGGCTTCTGGGGAGGCCCCTCTTTCTGGCTGGTAGAGGGCTGTCTTCTTGCTGCGTCAGCATATGGCCTTCCTTCTGTGCATGTGCAAGGAGGGGGGTCCTGGGGTCTCTTCTTTTCCATATAAGGACCTATGACCTCATTTACACTTGGATTAGGGACGTATGACCTCATTTACACTTATTATCCCTTTAAAGGTCCTGTGTCCAAGTACATTCACAACGGGGATTAGGGCTTCAACATATGACCTGGGGTGGGGGGCATAGTTCAGTCCATAACAGAAATGTATTTTTCTATCCTCTGAAGTCTTGCTGGGGATCTGGGACTGCGTGGGACTCCACAACATCAAGGATGTCTATCTTCTTTCTCTACCTTTAGTGGCTCCCATCCCAAGCCATGCTCCAAGATGAGTGCTCAGGTCTGCCTTCCAGCCTGCAGGAAGAAGGAAAGGGAGGGCAGAGACACTGCCCTCCACTGAGGACACTTGCCAGAAGCTACACAGAGCAATCCCACTTCATCTCATTGGCCAGAGTTGAATCACATGGCCACTCCCAGCTACAAAGAGGGTGAAATGGTGTCTTTTTATGAGACACTATCTGCCTGTTTGAGATTTTGGTTTTATTACTGGCACTTACATAAACCTAATTTAATTAATAAGGCTTTTACTTGCATGTAACCTTAGGAAAATTACTTAACCTCTTTGAGCTTCTCTTCTGATAACTGTAAAAGAAACTAGTCTGTACCAGACTTTTTTATTACTGATTTTATTCGTTTGGCTGCACTGGGTCTTAGTTGCGGCCTGTCAACTTGGTCGTGCCACGTGGGATCTAGTTCCCTGACCCGGGATCGAATCCAGGCTTCCTGCCGTGGGAGTGTGGAGTCTTAGCCACCGGACCACCCGGGAAGTCCCTGTGCCAAAATTTATTCATTTGTCCAGCAAATATATGGAGCACCAACTATGAAGCAGTCAAAGGGTTAAGTACTAAGGACATAGTAGTGAATGAGAAAAACACAGTCCTTGTTGTTGGAGACAACAAATAAAAGAAAAATGTCAGTGGTGAGGGAAATAAGGAGAATTAAAACAGGGTGACATGGTCATAAGTGACTGGGTGGTTATTTAGATTGCGTGGTCAGGAAGTGACAATTCTGCTGAGATCGGAATAACCTGAAAGTGTTCAAATAACAGCCACTGATTTTAGGGATTATAATGGAAAAGGAACGGAACTACTGGGAGTCGGCTGACCCGAGTCTGTTCCTAGCCCTGCCCTGACGTGTTTTGTGCCTTTGCACGAGTCACGCAGCTGCTCCAATTCCTTGTTCTCTTTTCTTAGAAAGAAAATGGTTTCCTGTCACCTTGTATTCCTGATCAATTCAGTTCTGAGATCACGGTGTGAGGAGGCAGGAGTTGGGATGGGAGCTGCGATGACCTGGAGTAGGGTGGGGAGGGCGGCTGCACAGAGGTCCAGGGAGTCGGAGGTTGGCAAGGAGAGGAGAACGTTTGCCTGCAGTACTACCTGGGGTGTGCGCTGGGAGCCCAGAGTGAGTAGGGTATCCTAGCATGGGATGTCAGAGCCTAGTGGGACCAGGAGGTGTCTGCACAGGGTTGAGGGGGTGGTATGCTTGGGGGATTTGTCATAAATAAAGATTGCCCAAATATGTAAATATATGAAAAATTAGGAAAGCAAGGTGATGTCAGCGAAAATGTCAGAGTAAAGACATCTGAAATTTCTTTCCTTCTTGAAAGCAAAAAGGAAATAGACAAAAATGGTCAGAATAAATTTTTTCTCTGAGCTCTAGGAACTAACCAAAAGCTTGAAGCAGTACAGGGAACATTTGTTCAAAAAAGATGTCTAAACCTTGGTAAGAAGAATAAGCTCTGTGGTATTTTTTGACTGCATGGCTTGTAGGCTCTTCCTTCCCCAACCGAGGACGGAACCTGGGCCCGTGGCAAGGAAAGCGCACGTCCTGACCCCTGGACCACCAGGGAGCTTCCCATGGTGTCTCAGTGTATGCCCTCCCCAGCGATCTCTCTCGCTCTGTGGTGGCTATGACAAGCAAAAGCCCACAATCTCAGCAGAAACCAGCTGCCAGGAGGTTGATGGAGAGGGAACAGCAGGGTTGGAGAGCCTTCAGAACGTTGCTCTCGGACAGTTGCCACTGTTTGATCTGAGTGGTGGCTACCTGGAAGACCCCTCTTGTAAGGCTGTCTTTACTTGACTTTCATTGGGTTTGAAAGTCCTTTTTTCCAAAGGCATTTGTCAG
Organism: Antilocapra americana; assembly: GCA_007570785.1. Taxonomy (NCBI): domain Eukaryota; kingdom Metazoa; phylum Chordata; class Mammalia; order Artiodactyla; family Antilocapridae; genus Antilocapra; species Antilocapra americana. Next base: position 1,127,657 of record ML663023.1, read on the forward strand.
AAACACTGAGAGGGAATTATTGAACCTTGTGACTACTTGAGGTAGTGAATAACAGTTGGGATAAGCAATAGGCTAAATGAAAAGCTAGAAAGGAAAAGTTAGGGAGTGAGTTAGGGAGGGAGAGGCTATGAGTAACTCTGGCATTTTCTTGGGAATCTAGAAAACCACGTGGATGTGAGAGCTATGAGTCTGAGGTTGTTCACGAGCTCAGGAAAAACTTGTAAAGATCTTAAGCTCTTATTTATGCTTTCCTTGGGGATCTGCACAAGAAGGAAGTGGAGACTAAGGCAAAGCTGTCAGCTGTCTGCCTAAATCTTGAAGATATGCCCCAACGCACACACAACGCCGCTTGGCAAAGACTGGGAGACTTACAGGGTCTTAGTGTTTAAGGAGGAGAAGGCAATGGCTGCCCACTCCAGTCCTCTCGCCTGGAGAATCCCACGGATGGAGAAGCCTGGTGGGCTGCGGTCCATGGGGTCGGTAAGAATCAGACACGACTTCACTTTCGCTTTTCACTTTCATGCGTTGGAGAAGGAAATGGCAACCCACTCCAGTGTTCTTGCCTGGAGAATCCCAGGGATGGGGGAGCCTGGTGGGCTGCTGTCTGTGGGGTCGCACAGAGTCGGCCACGACTGAGCGACTTAGCAGCAGCCGCACCACACCAAACTGTTCCCTAGTTCAGTTCAGTTCAGTTCAGTCGCCCAGTCGTGTCCGACTCTTTGCGACCCTATGAACTGCAGCATGCCAGGCCTCCTTATCCATCACCAACTCCCAGAGTCCACCCAAACTCATGTCCATTGAGTGGGTGATGCCATCCAGCCATCTCATCTTCTGTCGTCCCCTTCTTCTCCTGCCCCCAATCCTTCCCAGCATCAGGGTCTTCTCAAATGAGTCAGCTCTTCGCATCAGGTGGCCAAAGTATTGGAGTTTCAGCTTCAACATCAGCCCTTCCAATGAACACCCAGGACTGATCTCCTTTAGGATGGACTGGTTGGATCTCCTTGCAGTCCAAGGGACTCTCAAGAGTCTTCTCCAACACCACAGTTCAAAAGCATCAACCCTTCAGCGCTCAGCCTTCTTTATGGTCCAGCTCTCACATCCATACATGACCACTGGAAAAACCATAGCCTTGACTAGATGGACCTTTGTTGGCAAAGTAATGTCTCTGCTTTTTAATATGCTGTCTAGGTTGGTCACAACTTTCCTTCCAAGGAGTAAGCATCTTTTAATTTCATGGCTGCAGTCACCATCTGCAGTGATTTTGGAGCCCAGAAAAATAAAGTCAGCAACTGTTTCCACTGTTTCCCCATCTATTTCTCATAAAGTGATGGGACCGGATGCCATGATCTTAGTTTTCTGAATGTTGAACTGTAAGCCAACCTTTTCACTCTCCTCTTTCACTTTCATCAAGAGGCTTTTTAGTTCGTCTTCACTTTCTGCCATAAGGGTGGTGTCATCTGCATATCTGAGGTTATTGATATTTCTCCCGGCAGTCTTGATTCCAGCTTGTGCTTCTTCCAGCCCAGCGTTTCTCATGATGTACTCTGCATAGAAGTTAAATGAGCAGGGTGACAATATTCAGCCTTGACGTACTCCCTTTCCTATTTGGAACCAGTCTGTTGTTCCATGTCCAGTTCTAACTGTTGTCTCCTGATCTGCACACAGGTTTCTCAAGAGGCAGGTCAGGTGGTCTGGTATGCCCATCTCTTTCAGAATTTTCCACAGTTCATTGTGACCCACACAGTCACAGGCTTTGGCATAGTCAATAAAGCAGAAGTAGGTGTTTCTCTGGAACTCTCTTGCTTTTTCGATGATCCAGCAGATGTTGGCAATTTGATCTCTGGTTCCTCTGCCTTTTCTAAAACCAGCTTGAACATCTGGAAGTTCATGGTTCACATATTGCTGAAGCCTGGCTTGGAGAATTTTGAGCATTACTTTACTAGTGTGTGAGATGACTGAAATTGTGTGGTAGTTTGAGCATTCTTTGGCATTGCCTTTCTTTGGGATTGGAATGAAAACTGACCTTTTCCAGTCCTGTGGCCACTGTTGAGTTTTCCAAATTTGCTGGCATATTGAGTGCAGCACTTTCACCTAAATACCTGTAAATGAGTGATATAGTAGCATTTTATTCATAACAGCCAAAAAAAGTAAAAGTAACCCAGTTGTCCACTATCTGATGAATGCGTGTGTGCTGTGCTAAGTCGCTTCAGTCATTTCCACTCTTTGTAACCCCATGGACTGTAGCCCGCCGGGCTCCTCTGTCCATGGGATTCTCCAGGCAAGAATACTGGAGTGGGTTGCTATGCCCTCCTTCAGGGGATCTTCCTGACCCAGAGACTGAACCCACACCTCTTATGTTTCCTGTGTTGGCTGGCGGGTTCTTTACCACTAGCACCACCTGGGAATAGGGTAATAGACAAAAAGTGAAATCACTGTAGAGTGGCAGGTCAGTCAGCGTAACAATAAATGACATATTGACACAGGCTGCGTTGAAAACACCATGCTAAAGTAAAGCCGACGGACAGAGAAGGTCACGTGTGGCTCGAGCCCGTTTGTAACACCCAAGATAAGCCAGTATGTAGAGTCAAACTGTAGGTTAGTGCTTGACAAAGGATAGAGAGAGGAGAGACTGGGGGAGTGACTACTCATGGATTTGTAGTTTCCTTCTGGGGTAATAGAAAAGCTCTAGATATAGATTCTAATGATGGTTATGCAACTTAGTCAATATCCTAAAAATCAGTGGATTGTAAACTTTAGACTGGTGAATTTTAGAGTATGTGAGTTATGTATACATAAAAGAAAAAGGACCTAATTTCTCACTGTTGGAGGAGAAAGATACAAGTGTGGGAAGGGAGAAAATCAGAATAAACTCTGAAGGTTTGAAGTGGAATTGGAGGTCACATGTGAACCTACGGCTTTATATATATATAAACCTATATATAAATCTAGGTTTAGGTGTGTTTATGCTTTCCTTTTCTTTCTTCTGAGAGGGCCTGGGAGCAGTGACACCCTCATAGCAATGAGCACAACTAGCTAACTCAGATCTTGGTTTCTAAATACCATTCTCCACTACCAGGGAGTCCAAGGAAACAGCGCACCTTGGAGAAATGGCCGAAGCCATGGCTGGGTTGGAGACAGTACAAGGTGAGCTAAGGATGTCAGATTCCAGGAAGTAAAGATGTTTTCAAAGAACAATGTCCCATTGTCCAAGTCAGGGAGAGTTTTGTACAGAAAGAAGTAATGATAATAATGGATTCAAACTCATGAAATAAAATAGGAAGCCACGAGTCTGTATAGAGTTAAATCAATAAAGAAATGACTTGAAAATGTCGTGAGCAACAGGATATTGACATAGCTGCAAAGGACCTCTGCGTACAGTACTAATGACTGCAAAAGGGTGAAGAATGATCTGATGGGGAAACAGCCTGGCAAGTACCACCATAACCAAGAGATTAAAGTGAATGTCGTCAGCAAAGGGCTAGAACTAAGTGACGTTCCACTTGCTAGGATCCAAGGAGAACTCAGCACTGCTTTGTTAGCATTCCTGCCAATGATGCAAAACCAAGACAGAATCATGAGGAAGTGTCAGTCAAATCCCTGATATAGAATATCAAAGAACATTCTATAAAATACATGACCTTTAATCTTTAAAAATGTCACGATCATTAAAGTCAAGGAAAAATGGAGGAGCTAGTCCTGATTTGAGGAGTCTGAACAGACTTGGTATCTAAATGCAACATGTGATTCTCAACTAGATCTTTTTTGGTATAAAGGACCTTGTGAACAATTGGTGACACTTGCATGGGGTCTCTGGATTAGATAGTGTTCATTTCCTGATTTTTATAGTTTTGATGTGGCTTAATTTGATGAGGAAATGTCTGTGTTTTGGGGAAATACACGCTATAGTATCTGGGGGTGATGCATCAGATCAGCAGTTTATTCTCAAATGGTTCAGGTAAAAAGCTTCTCTGTCAGAGTTGTGCTGGAGTCCATCATGCTTACATCTTTCCTAGTCTGCCCTCAGTAATATCATGTTGGTAGCTAGCAATTGGCTGTATCGGGAGTGAACAAATGTTACATTTCAGGTTTTTTTTGAACCAGTTGTTGATAGTCTTTGCAGCATCTTTCAAACTGCTTCAATAAAGTTTTTATTATTTCAAAGGATTATTAAAGCAGAGAAAAGATTTAGTGTTACTATTCCAAACCTTCCTTTGAACAAGACTTGTAATAAATATATAAAGAGCATTTGTTCAGTGTTTTATAGTTAACAGAAGTATATTTTTATACTTTAATTGAATATTTTTGACAACCCTGTGAAGCAGAAACGATCATACCAATTATAGAGACAAGGAAATTGAGATCTAGTAAGTCACATTCTGGGCTTCCCAGGTGGCTCAGTGGTAAAGAATCCACCTAGCAATACAGGAGCCGCAGGGCGCCCTGGGTTGGGAAGATCCCCTGGAAGAGGAGCCTGGCGGGCTAAAGTCCATGGCGCTGCAGAGTCGGACACAACTAAGCACACACACAGGCACACACGCCCCGAGTCGTGCCCCTCGCGTTAGGATGACGACCCTTTCATCTTTGTACTCTCAGAGCCTGGCATGTTCCTTGGCGTATAAAAACAGCATAAAAAATGACGGCAGGACACCTCTAAGTGGAAAAGATAGGTCTCATCCAAAACTTACAGCTCCAAATCTCAAGTATTTTCCTGCTAAATTAAATTTTAAACAATTTAAAGTATACACGTGTCACATGAATATCGTGCTAGTACTCGGGTGTTAGCTGCTCCGTCGTGTCCAACTCTGTGTGACCCCACGGAATGTGGCCCACAAAGCTCCTGTCCATCCACAGGATTCTCCAGGCAAGAGTACTGGAGCGGGTTTCCATTCCCTTCTCCAGGGGATCTTCCCAACCCAGGGATCAAACCTGGGTCTCCTGCATTGCAGGCAGATTCTTTACTATCCGAGCCCTAAATTTTAACGTACTACAGGTAATCTTAAATTCTCCTCAACCACCTTTATAGCCCCCTCTATCACCCCCATTCCCTCTACGGGAGTAGCTTCTGGGCAGCCTCCAGACCTATTTCAAAGTATTTATGTTTCCCTATGAACTACACTGAGTTTCAAGTTCATGGCCAAGTTTGACAATCCTGGAGCATTTGTGTTTTCCCGGGGAATGAGCTCCACCCACTTCTGTCTCTTTTCTCCACCAACCTTGATTTTCTTGGTCTCTTTCATAAAAAAAAAAAGCATAAAACCTTCTCCCCAGCAATCAAGCCACCCTTCTCTGTACAGAGGCCCCAAGAGCATTTATTTCCATCTCAGAGTAAAGTCCTGCTTTGTAGCCTTGGCCCCAGTCTTGTTCCCACGTCACAGGAAAAATCATTAGGGTTGTTCAGCTGCTCCTTGGCAGTGACCCTGTGCTCTAAAATAGGCAGCTATGACCCGAAAGGAGGAGGAAGGAGAGATAGAGAATATTTTCCAAATGTAAGAATGAGTGCGAGGAAGTGAGGGGCAGAGGGTGGGCTTTGGAGCATTTTCCATTCTCTGTTCAGCTTCTGTGGGGATTGTCTTCACACTGTGGGGTCAGTGGTACCTATTCATCTTCAAGGAATTTATCTGATTCCTGAAACAACCGAGCCAGCAGCTAGGGAGACCTTAGTCCATTTGGTGTTGGGGCCGAGGTCAGAACACGTGGTCAGCAGTACACGTTTTCTGCCAGTGGCACTGTTTGCTTAGGGGTTTTAAAATATAAGTGAAACTCAATCCAAACAATTCACCTTAAATCCTTATTGAAAGAATGTGAAGGACAGAACACTTGTGTACTGGTGATAATTTACTGAGATACTATTTTGTGTTTTTGTTCTCATCACCATGGAGAATTTTTCCTCCTTCATCCCAAGAAGGTAGCCAGAGCAGAAGTTCCCTGGCCCCCTTAAACCAGAGCCATGCCTACACCCAACCCCCCAGTGAGGGCTTGAGTTCCCCTGGTGACTGGAGTGGGATTGTCTGGGACAGGTCTCCAAGGGTTGGGAGAGGTAGCCCGTAGTAGGAAGGGAAGAGAGGAGGAATTTGGGAGAGCTTTCTCGGAGAACAAGAAGGGCCGGACAGAGGGATTTTATAGGTTTCAGAAAAATAAACTGGCAGGACTTCTGATGGACTGAGAAGGGAGAGTTCTGACTCCAGGGATAGAGAGACTCTCTACCTGAGCGATGGCCTCCAGTGTTCAAGCTGGCTCCAAGGCAGCATAAATGCCACCTTCAAGGGAGGCTGGGACAGTGGACCTAGCAGAGTGCAGGGTGGGCTGATGAGAGTCTCTCCTCAAATGTTCTAGATTGCACAAGCTCCCAAGGACATGTGCACAGAGAAGAGGGTCAAAACAGGATCAAGATGGAATTTCCTGGTAGTCAGGCGGGGGGGACCCATTCTTTTTGTTAGGGGCTGAGCATTTTCTTACACCAGGTTGCTAGGGAGTTCACTGCACACTCACGATATAGACACTGCCTTTGACCCACACCACCATCTTTCTCGCTCTGTTACTTTCAAACTCTGGTGTATCCCATTGAATGAATGCTTTATGAGACTCCACTGAGGCCCTGTCATGTACAAAATGTCACTTTACCTCACATTACACTTTGACGGTGAATAAGGGGAATGTTATTTCATTTGCTGAAGCCCAGGAAGAAAGCTGATTCACAAACGGGTCTTTTGTGGCCCTTTCCTATGCCCTGGGAGACATGGGCTGGGTCCCATGCTGGTCCACTCAGCCTTGAGATTGCAGCCAGCACTCTGGCCTTGGAGCTCCTACTGGTCTTAAAATTCGCTACCACTCGGCCCCTCTAACTTTTGTTCCTTTGATCAAAGCTTTGCCCTATGCACGTGGGATGACCCCATGCTTTGGTTCTGTCCTCTCTCAGTACTCCTTGCCTGGCTGTTATCCCCATCAGTTCTAATCTTCTCAACATGGGGACACTTCTGTTTTTGCCTCAACAATTGGCTCCAATCTAACAGGCATAAAGAGCACCTCGCCTGTGCCAGGCATGTTGGTAGGCATTCCCCAGTGGCACTTCATTTGGGAGGTATAACTGTGTCTGATTTTCAGAGGTGGAATCTCAGATTCAGAGAGGTCAAGAAGTGTGCCCAGGGTCACACAACAGAAGTCATAGAATGGGATTCACACCTTCCTTTTCCAGGTCTGAGTCTCTATTCTGTGCCCAACCCTACTTGGTTGCCTTATAAAGTTCCCAGGCTCTCCATCCATTTCTAAGGAGAAAATGAGATAAATGTTAAAAGGAAATCTATGTTGTATACCTGTGAATCCCAACTTGAGTCTTAGTACCTGCTCTGATTTAAAGTCACCCAGGAGTAGGCTCAGGCAGTAAACGATCTGCCTGTAATGCAGAAGACCTGGGTTCAATCCCTGGGGTGGGAAGATTCCCTGGAGAAGGGAATGGCTACCCACTCCAGTATTCTTGCCTGGAGAATCCCATGAGCAGAGGAGACTGGCAGGCATCAGTCCATGGGGTCCAAAAGAGTTGGACACGAATGAGTAAATAACACACACAGGAGTAGAAACTCAGTTTTGACTTTTATCTTGGACACATCATTATAACAGTAAGTTTAGCTCTTGCAGCTCTGTGTCCCAAAGTAACACAGAGTAACTATTGTCCCATGGAGTAACTATTGCATAGGAATTTTTGTAGATGGTGTTGGGGAAATCAGCTCACTCTATTAAAAAAAAAAGTTGAGTCTCTATTTCTTACAATGTGAAAAAAATTCCTCCAGTGAACAATACCTGTGTTAGTGAATTTCACTAACACAATTAGTGAAAGATAAAAACTATAGAGCTAATAGAGGAGAAGCGCCATCATGTATTTTTGGACACATTGGCATAGGTAGGGATTTCAAAAACAAGAAACTGAAGCACGGATTTTAGGAGGAAAAATGGACTTAGCTGCATATAAATTAGGCTTCCCTTGTGGGTCGGTAAAGAATCCACTTGCCAGTGCAGGAGATGTGAGCTCCATGCCTAGGTCAGGAAGATCCCCTGGAGAAGGAGATGGCAACTGACTCCAGTGTTCTTGCCAGGGAAATCCCATGGACAGAGAGCCGGGTGGGCTACAGTCCCTGGGATTTCAAAAGAGTCAGACACGACTTAGCGACTAGACATCATGTATAAATTAACACGCTTTCTAAACAGAAGATATCATAAACGAAGTTAACAGATGGATGAATCAGAAAAAGGCATTTTCAATCTTAAACCAACAAGGAACTATTACGTGGAGCCTAGGTTCTAGATCTGCGCCGTTCAATATACCACTAATCACATGTAGCTATTCAGTGCTTCATATGTAACTAATACAAAGGGACAGGAGTTTGGGTAAACTCCATGATGGTGATGGACAGGCAGGCCTGGCGTGCTGCAGTCCATGGGGTCACAAAGAGCGGGTCACAACTGAGCTACTCAACTGAACTGAATACAAATGAAGATGTGCTATAATTGTTAGATATATACCAGATTTCAAAGACTTAGCATAAACAAAGGAATATAATGCATCTCAACCATCTTTATACTGATTACATGTTGAAATGATAGTATTTTAGATAGGGCTTCCATGGTGGCTCAGATGGTAAAGAATCTGCCTGCAGTGTGGGACACTTGGGTTCAATCCCTGGGTTGGGGGATCCCCTGGAGAAGGGCATAGCTACCCACTCCAGTATTCTGGCCTGGAGAATTCCATGGACAGAGGAGCCTGGCAGGCTAAAGTCCATATTTTAGATATATTATAATAAATATATTGCCCCAATTAATGTCATCTGCTTATTTTTATTTTTTAAATGTGGCTATTAGAAAAAATTTTAATTGCATATGTGGATCACACTATATTTCTATTGGACAGAACTGTTCTAGCGTATACAAGAAATTCCTATATAGCTGGAGAAAAAAAGAGTGGAAATCCAAGAGAAGAATGGGTAGTAGGTGTGAACAGGCAATTTAGGAAAGAAAACTCCTATGGCTAAAAGGTATGTGAAGAAATGTTCCACCTCACTAATAACCCAAGAAGTATAGCCATGAGAGAACTTGATACCTATCAAATCAGCAAAAGTCAAAAGCTAGAGAGTTTTAAATGGGGATGACATGTGAAAAAGGATTTTCATGCATCACTGGTGGAAGTGGAGCTTGGCAGAGCTGTTTCTGAATGACTCTAGTTGCCTCGGCTTCCCTAGTGGCTTACATGGTAAAGAATCTGCCTGCAACGTGGGACACCTGGATTCGATCCCTGGGTTGGGATCCCCTGGAGGAGAGAAGGGCAACCCACTCCAGTATTCTTGCCTGGGAAGTCCCATGGACAGAGGATCCTGGCAGGCTACAGTCCACGGGGTCACAAAGAGTCGCACATGACGAGCAACTAAGCACAGCTAGTTGCCTGATGGAACTGTTAGTGGTTAGTCAAGGCAGGGATGGAGTTTAGGAGCATCAGTATGGTCACGGACAGTGTCCGTTCGGGGTGGTCAGCGTCTGCATTTTTTTTTCATTGCATACTGACCAGGGGTTGAACCCAGGCCCTTGGAGCCTTAACCATTGACTGCCAAGGAATTCCCAGCGTCTGCATTTCAGTGACTGTTGAATATTTTGAGTATCACACATGCGTATGACCCCCGGAGGAGGAAATGGCAACCACCCCAGTATTCTTGCCTGGAGAACCCCATGGACAGAGGAGCCTGGCGGGCTGCAGTCCACGGGGGTCGCACAGACTCAGACACGACTGAGCGACTGAGCACACACATGCTCTACGAACTAGCTTTCCCACGCTTAATGATGCTCCTCAGAAACTCTCTCACTCACGTCTGTAAGATAACCAGAGAAGCGCAAATAAATACCACACGGTTGACTCGACACCCAGTGACTGTGCACAGTGTGACCCAGAGATGTTTGCGAAGCCAGGAGGTGGAGGTTAGCAAGGCAGCCCACACTGGGGGACTGTTAAGTAAACCTGGTTTATCCACTCAATGAAATACTACATAGAATGCAGAACTAATGATCCCGACGCATATATGGCAACACGGGTGGCTCTCAGAAAGAAAGTGTTAAGGAAACAAGTAGGAACAGAACGAGATTTATAAACATTTCTATTTGTGTAGATTTAAAACATTAATAGGATACAGCTTCAAATTTACATATATATCAAAATAAAACAAATGGAAGGTAAATTACATGGGCTTACCCTAAATAAGATCAATGTAGGTGCTTACAGTGGGAAGACTAGAAGAGGAAATAGAAGATGAAGGGGAAAAGAAAAAATAAAGCAAACTTTAAAAGAAGAACCTTCACTACTGTTGCTGTATCTCACAAATAAAAATACAGAACATCCAGTTTAGGGACTTCCCTGGGTGGTCTAGTGGCTGGGAATTTGCCTTCCAAGGCAGGGGACGTGGGTTTGATCCCTGGTCAGGGAGCTAAGACCCCACAGGCCCCAGGGCAACGAAGCCCACGTGTTGCAACTACTGAGCCCTCGGGCTCTGAAGCCTGCAAGCCACAGCTAGGAAGACGCTGCAACTAGAGAAACCCGTGTGTCGCAGCGTGGGACCTCATGGGCCACAACCCAGACCTGATGCAGCCAAATAAACAAATATTGAAAAAGAACATCCAGTTTAATTTGAATTTCAGACACATAATAATCTTTAGCATAAGTATGTTCCAAATATGCCCAGTTAAAATTCAATTTCAGATACAGAATAGAAAATATTTTAGCATAAGCGTATCTCCATAATTAAATATATGAATATCTCTATAGTGCTGACAGTTGTTAAATAGATGGCTAAATTCGAGTTCAACAGGACATTCCTCAATTTCACCTGTCAATTCTAGATTCAGGACATCAGTAAGTTCTCTCCTCTACCTGGCTGAACTGTCCTGCTGCTGCTGCTAAGTCGCTTCAGTCGTGTCCGACTCTGTGTGACCCCATAGACGGCAGCCCGCCGTCTGTCCACCGTCTGTCCTCTGTCCATGGCATTTTCCAGGCAAGACTACTGGAGTGGGGTGCCATTGCCTTCTCCGGCTGAACGGTCCAGGCAGTCATAAAAGTATGTTGATGAGATTCGAGTTCTCGGTGTCCTGGTCTCTGCTGCCCACAGTGGAACCCCTGGGTGGACCCTGGCTCCACCCATACCTGTCTGGCTGGATCACTGGATATCACGGGGCTATGTCTTTGGCAGGAAGGTGGCATGAATCCAGGGTCTCCTGGGCCATTTACAGCAGTAACACGGCTCACACACGGCTTAGCCCTTCTCCCGTGTGGATGGCCTGTCTTGAGACCCCCTGAGGACACTCAGGTCACCACTCCTCAGTCGCATCTTAGAGTAAAGAGAGAGAGAGAAACAGACTGAGAGAAAACAAATAATGGATGATACCATGGGGAGTCCTGCCAGCCCAGCCTCGGTTCAAATCCCAGGCCTGACATTTATTAGCCCTGCGATCTCAGGTGACTCACTTCTTGAGCCTCAGTGATTCCATCTGCAAAATGGGAGGAAAAAAACAGGTATCTCACAAGTTTGTTGTGAGGATTGAAGTAACAGTGGAAGGAGTGTTAATAAGAAAACATATATACAGGGCTTAGCACGACTGTTGGAAATACTTATGTAATCATGCACAGAACAAAACTTAGGAACTTCCCTGGTGATCCAGTTGTCAAGAATCTGCCTAACAGTGCAGGAACACGGAACACGCAGAACACGGGTTCATTCCTGGTTGGGGAACTAATATCCCATATGCTGTGGAGCAATTAAGCACTACCCCACAACTACTGAGCCACGACTAGAGAAACTGTGCCCTGCAGCAGAAAACCCTGCATTCCACAAGTAAGACCAGATACAGCCAAATAAATATTAAATATTTTAAGAAAGAAAAAAAATGGAAGGAACTCGGACATATGCACAGTGGTTAAGTAAATGACTAAATGAGGAAGATCGTGGAAGATGCTTATCACATAATAGTCACTCAGAGAAATATTAGTTATCATTTTCTATTACTATTTATTGGTGATGGTCTTATGAATGATGCTTATTTTTTTCTTTCTACTCTTTGGTCTTTCCCCCCATATTTTATAAAGTGAAAGCATCATAACAATTACTTCTGGGGCACCCACCAGATCCTGGGCACTGTGTTGGTTGCTTGGCATGAATTCAGAACAGACGAGGTCTTTGTGGAAAATTCAGGCTGAGATGACAGGAGGGTATTTTTCCTACTTTGTTGTCTTGCACTATCTGCAGACTAGATACAATACATGAGATACGCAGTGGTCATGTATGGATGTGAGAGCTGGCCCATAGAGGAAGCTGAGCGCCGAAGAAATGATGCTTTCGAACTGTGGTGCCGGAGAAGACTCTTGAGAGTCCCTTGGACAGCAGGGAGATCAAACCAGTTAATCCTAAGGGAAATCAACCCTGAATACTCATTGGAAGGACTGATGCTGAAGCTCCGCTGCTTTGGCCACCTGATGTGAAGAGCTGACTCCTTTGAAAAGACACTGATGCTGGGAAAGATTGATGGCAAAAGGAGAAGCGGGAAGCAGAGGATCAGATGGTTAGATAGCATCACTGACTCAACGGACATGAATTTGAGCAAACTCAGGAGACAGTGGAGGACACGGGAGCCTGGCATGCTGCAGTCCATGGGGTCACAAGAGTTGGACGTGACTTGGCGACTGAGCAGTGGGATAAGCAACATAGCCCTCAAGGGCTCAGCACTCTCTCTTAGGCTTTTGGATCAATCTTCACCATCGGTTCAGTTCAGTTCAGTCACTCAGTCATGTCCGACTCTTTGCGACCCCATAAACTGTCGCATGCCAGGCCTCCCTGTCCATCACCAACTTCCAGAGTCCGCCCACACCCATGTTCATCGAGTCGGTGATGCCATCCAGCCATCTCATCCTCTGTCGTCCCCTTCTCCTCCTGTCCTCAATCTTTCCCAGCATCAGGGTCTTTTCCAGTGAGTCTGCTCTTCACATCAGGGGGCCAAAGTATTGGAGTTTCAGCTTCAACATCAGTCCTTCCAAAGAACATCCGGGACTGATCTCCTTTAGGATGGACTGGTTGGATCTCCCTGCAGTCCAAGGGACTCTCAAGAGTCTTCTCCAACACCACAGTTCAAAAGCATCAATTCTTCAACACTCAGCTTTCTTTACAGTCCAACTCTCACATCCGTACATGACTAATGGAAAAACCATAGCTTTGACTAGATGGACCTTTGTTGGCAAAGTAATGTCTCTGCTTTTCAATATGCTGTCTAGGTTGGTCATAACTGTCCTTCCAATGAGTAGGCGTCTTTTAAATTCATGGGTGCAATCGTCATCTGCAGTGATTTTGGAGCCCAGAAAGATTAAGTCAGCCACTGTTTCCACTGTTTCCCCATCTATTTCTCATGAAGTGATGGGACCAGATGTCATGATCTTAGTTTTCTGAATGTTGAGCTTTAAACCAACTTTTTCACTCTCCTCTTTCACTTTCATCAAGAGGCCCTTTAGTTCTTTTTCACTTTCTGCCATAAGGGTGGTGTCATCTGCATATCTGAGGTTATTGATATTTCTCCTGGCAATCTTGATTCCAGCTTGTGCTTCCTCCAGCCCAGCGTTTCTCATGATGTACTCCGCATAGAAGTTAAATGAGCACGGTGATAATATACAGCCTTGACGTACTCTGTTTCCTATTTGGAACCAGTCTGCTGTTCCATGTCCAGTTCTAACTGTTGCTTCCTGATCTCCATACAGGTTTCTCAAGAGGCAGGTCAGGTGGTCTGGTATGCCCATCTCTTTCAGAATTGTCCACAGTTTATTGTGATCCACACAGTCACAGGCTTTGGCATAGTCAATAAAGCAGAAGTAGGTGTTTTTCTGGAACTCTCTTGCTTTTTTGATGATCCAGCGGATGTTGGCAATTTGATCTCTGGTTCTTCTGCCTTTTTTAAAACCATCTTGAACATCTGGAAGTTCACAGTTCACGTATTGCTGAAGCCTGGCTTGGAGAATTTTGAGCATTACTTTACTAGCTTGTGAAATGAGTGCAATTGTGAGGTAGTTTGAGCATTCTTTGGCATTGCCTTTCTTTGGTATTGGAATGAAAACTGACCTTTTCCAGTCCTGTGGCCACTGCTAAGTTTTCCATATTTGCCGGCATATTGAGTGCAGCACTTTCACAGAGCCATCTTTTAGGATTTGAAATAGCTCAACTGGAATTCCATCACCTCCACTAGCTTTGTTCATAGTGATGCTTCCTAAGGCCCACTTGACTTCAGATTCCAGGATGTCTGGCTCTAGGTGAGTGATCACACCATCAGGATTATCTGGGCCATGAAGATATTTATTGTACAGTTCTTCTGTGTATTCTTGCCACCTCTTCTTAATATCTTCTGCTTCTGTTATGTCCCTACCATTTCTGTCCTTTATTGAGTCCATCTTTGCATGAAATGTTCCCCTGGTGTCTCTCATTTTCTTGAAGAGATCTGTAGTCTTTCCCATTCTGTTGTTTTCCTCTATTTCTTTGGACTGATTGCTGAGGAAGGCTTTCTTTTCTCTCCTTGCTATTTTTTGGAACTCTGCATTTAGATGGGAATATCTGTCCTTTTCTCCTTTGCTTTTCACTTCTCTTCTTTTCACAGCTATTTGTAAGGCCTCCTCAGACAGTCATTTTGCTCTTTTGCATGTCCTTTTCTTGGGGCTGGCCTTGATTCCTGCCTCCTGTACAGTGTCTTCCCCATCACATACCCTCTTTCTGCTTCCCGCACCATTTCTTCACTACTTTCCCATCATGAAGTACTAGAAAGGGACATTAAGCATTATCTACATTGTCCATCAGCTTTGCAGATGGAGCATCAACCTGTAGCTTCTCTCTTCTCCCACCCCGTTTTCTAATTTTTCTGTTCTTGCCTCTTTTCTTCCCCCGAAGCCCCACTGCTCCTTTTCTCCCAGTCCACAATCTTGATGAACCTGTGGTGGCAGGAGCGTTTCTGGTTGATGCTTTTTCTTTTGCTGGCTTGCTGTGTGCTCTGTTTGCTACTCCATCAATGGAGGTGTTTATTACCTCTCTGTCAGTGTTCTTGATCTTTAAGAGACAGAATTCGGCAATATTAAAATACTTTAGACCAGATGTTAAGAGTCTCCAAATTCAAGTCCCTAAATACCAGTGATACCAGTTATAGTATCGTCTCTGCTTACTGTATCCCAGGCTCTGTACTGAGCCCTTTTGATATGTTTTCTTGTGATGCTGAGATACCCAGAAAGATGATTGACGAAAGACAGATTCCCAGGGCAGCTTATTCTAAAGAATGGATGAATGCCAGCAGGGCCAGTCAGCTGAATCCGGTGGCTTTAAAAATTGCTCAGGTGCTGAGAGTTCCCTGATGACCTAGTAGTTAGGATGTGGGGCTTTTGCTGCCATGGCTTTGGAGAAGGCAATGGTACCCCATTCCAGTATGCTTGCCTGGAAAATCCCATGGACAGAGGAGCCTGGTAGGCTGAAGTCCATGGGGTCATGAAGAGTTGGACACGACTGAATGACTTCACATTCACGCATTGGAGAAGGCAGTGGCAACCCACTCCAGTGTGCTTGCCTGGAGAATCCTATGGACAGAGGAGCCTGGCAGGCTACAGTCCATAGGGTAGCAGAGTTGGGCACGACTGAATTGACTTGGCACGCACATGGATGCACTTTAGTCATTGTGTTCTTTGTGGAACATTATAAAACTTATACAGCTGTTCCTATATCTCTATATCTTATCTATCTCAGTCTCTATCTTTATATAGTTCCCGCAAAGAACAAATTAATACAACTATGCTATATGATCAACTCCATTAAAAAAAAAGAGAGAGAGAGAGAGTGGTTGAAACATGGCTTCCTTGGAGTTTTCTCTCTAATTTTAGGCTGTGACTTCTTTATTTGATTACTAATTTTTGATCACTTATCGGATTATAAACAAATACTATACTTATTGGGAGCCTTTATGGGTCATATTCTCAGCAGATGAAAGTGTGTGTGGGGGGGAGGAAGCATTTTTATGTGAGAAAAAATTAAAATTGGCAAAATTTAGAACCCTCCTGGCAATGCTTACATTTTGAAAGAAGTTTCATTTCTCTTTTACCCAAAAAAGACAGCTTTAATTGTGGAATTTAAGCTTGTGGTGGTCCCAGTGGTTAAGAATCACCTTCCAGTGCAGGGGACATGGGTTCAATCCCTGGTCAGGGAACTAAGATCCAATATGCTGAGGGGAAACTACTGAGCCCATGCATTCCAGAGCCCACACACTGCAACTAGAGAAGCCTGCGCACCATGGTGAAGAACCAGTGCAGCCAATTAAAATTTTTTTAATTAATTAATTAAAAAAACACCAAGCTAGTGTAACATGTCAAGAGATAACGTCTGTCTAGAGGCACAGACACCCTTCCAGCGTCGCGCAGTTGAGGCGGCACTTACCTCGTCCTGGAGAAGCCTTTCTCGTGCGGGGGCCTCAGCGGCTAAACATTCTCCAAGCTTCTTGCTCAGATAAGGTGGGAATAGGAGTCCTCAGGAGTCCCCCTCATGGGACGTGACCTTTGTACAACTCTGATGAAATGAAGACACAGTAACAGTTGAAAGAGCATGACCCAAGCGGCCCTGGCCCCATCTGGGCGGCGGAGCTGGTGTTTCCAGGTGTGTCAGGTTACCATGTGGACAAACACGCACCACCTGCTGTTTTCAGAGACACCCTCTCCCCTTCCCAGCAACGTCTGCTCTGGGTTTTAGCTTCCTCAGATGACTCTGAGCGAGCCTGGGCCCCAGGGAAGTCGTCTGCCCCCACTCTGTCTCTCACTATCTAGAAACACATCTGTAGGTGGGGAAGGAAAGGCAATGCAGGATCCCTGACTTCAGGGTGTTGGACCAAAGTCCTGCTGCTTCCTAGCTGGATGGCTATGGCGAGGGCCTTGACCTCCCCAGACCTCAGTAACAGTTTCCAGTCTGAAAGTGAGGATCATGATGGACTCTTCCTTACAAGGTTATGTGAGAATTAAATAAATATTACACGAAGGGGTTTTTAACACAGTGGGGAATGCTCAGTTAATAGTAACTTGGAGAGTTATTAGTGTCCTGAAAATTCCAGATGTGGGATCACCCAGTCCTTGGGGAGAGTCATGGGCCCGGCACGCGTCTGTCTCCTGGCATATCACCCTCCCCTGGCAGTCCAGGGTCTACTCTGCATGTTTCTAGAAGACAAGTGGCTTTTTCTCCATTGGGGTAAGTCCCCCCCACTGCTGTAGGGAATTCAAGGGGGTGGAATGGAATGGGCGTTGGATTCTGAGCTCTGTGGATGACTCACCTGCTTTGGCTTGAAACCTGCCTTTGCAAAATGGGGACAATAAAACATTTTCCCCTTCACCGCCCCACCCTTGTCTCCCAATTTATGAGGCTGGCAGAGCACTGATTAGCCTGTAAACTGTCCCGGTCTCCCTTGGAGAATAACATCTAACAGAAGCGATGAGGATGGTTGTAGCTTAAGAACTGAAGGTTTGTTTTCAGAGCAACACTTCCTGTTACCTGCAGCTGAAGACTTTGTTCTGTACAGACTTGAGTGGGTATAGCTGGAAATAGCGTGGCGCTCCATCTTGGAGAACCGAGTCCTTGGACTGACATTTGTGCCTGAATCTCTGTGGTAAGATACGTGATTCTGAGACCCTTGACGACACAAAAGTTCTTTTTAAAATTCTGTGTTTAGGAGCGCAGACTCTGGAGTTGGACTCTCAGGTTTGAATCCCCACAGCCCAACTCTTGCTGCTTGTGTGGCTTTGGGCTAATTTAGTAAGATCTCTGTGCCTGAATTTCTTCATCTGTAAAACAGTAATAATGTTAGTCCCTAACTTATAGGATTATTGTGAGAATTGAATGAGTTACAAAGTCCAAAGTTTTTAGAACAGAGTGCCTGACAGAGCCGGGAGCTTGATACGTTAAGAGTCTATCTATCTGTATCTATCTATCTATCCATCGATCTATCTTTATCTATCTATCTATTCTCGGTCAATCTTCTGTCAATTGATATCATTATCTGGACTGAGCAGTGCAATGTAGAAGAAAGAATCTAGGGTTTGAAACAGATATATCTCTTATCCCAATCCTGCCTGTATTATTTAAAAATTCTGTGATCCCTGAGTGCAACTGTTCTTAAGTTTTTGTATCCAGTAATCGCTGGAAGCTGGAGATGTTACCCGAGTCCAAGCTTGCTCTACTCACCACATGACAGGACAATAAATCCGAGATACAAGTTGAGGGAAGGAATACAAGTTTATTTGGAAAGCTGGCCCTGAGAAGATGGCAGACTAATGTCTCAAAATAACCATCTTGACTGGGTCTGGAAGCCAGGTTCTTTTATAGAACAGGGGTGAGGAGGGAGAGGTGAGGAAGCAAAGTAAAAAGGCCCTGAGTCTTGCAAATATATCCTAGAATGGCAAGCTTCTGCGGGGGTGGGAAAGTGTTAATTTCTTCCTTCCTGTGGCTATCCACAGGTGGATAGGGTCCTGAGCAAAGGAGCCTTAATATGTAGGCAGAGGGGTAGGGTTCCCCAAGGCAAGCACTTACATAAAAACAGTGTCCTTTCAGCGAACAAGGCCACAAGAAGCAAAGGTTAAAGTAAAAGAAACAGATCCAATGTCGAGTCAGTTCTCCCCTGTAACAGAGATAGTTAGCTGAGCTGTATAAAATACAAAGACATCCTAAAAGTGTCAAATAGCTAACAAGATAGTGAGCAGTATTGGTTGAGATCTGAGAAAAGACAGGATCCCAAAGATTTGAGCCTTACATGCAGGGCAGCTTGTATTGTTCCACACATTTGCTGATATCAATACGTAGCTCTCTCAGAGCTAGGGGAACTCAAGTAGAATTTTGAATCCCATCAAGGGTAAGGATCCTGGTAAAGGTAAACCATTCCCATTTTTAGCTGAGACTCAAAAGGGTTCTACCTTAGGAGATGGGGTAAGATAGAAATAAGCAAGCTTTAGCTTAGACTGTGGCCAGGCTTTGATGGAAAATGTGTACAATAATACCAACATCATGCATTCTGTATATGGTTGTAAGAATTAAATTTAGATAAAACACGTACCAGGCTTCTAGTGATACAATAATGCTATATATTTGAACTCCTTGAGCGTCTGTTTTCACGCTTGTCCAGTGGGGAGAATCAATTCCAGTCGAGCAGTTCTTAGTATTGGCTGAGACAAGCTATACATCATTGCTGAATCCCTACCGTGTGCCATGTGCTGTGCTAGGAGCATGGTATGTATTATCCCATTTTCAGGTGGATGAAAACATGAGACATATAGCTGTCTTCTTCCCTCTTAGATGTCTGAGAACTAAAAGCCTTGCAGGGGTCTCGTCACAGAAGTATCCTGGAGGAGGAGAAGAAGGAGGAAGAGAGAAGAGATGTTTTAGATCTGGGGAGATGCTCTTGATCTTCAAGTTCTACTGCTAATTCTGAGCTCAAGGAGGAAAGAGACTACTTCGTTGAGCAAGCTTTTCTCCTCCTGTATCCCAAGAAATTTTAAAAAACTGACAACACAAGTCAGCAAGGGTCCCAATATATCTCACCCTATAGTCACTAACCTTTTCAGAAATAAATATCTATTACAGTAAAAACCATTTCCTTTTGGAAAGGTGAAGGGAGTTGGGGGTCAAGAATCTCATGAGGCTGATTTCAGAGGATTCAAAGTCCTGCATTTATTCATTCAATTTTTATTTATTAGGAATATAGTTGCTTTACAACGTTGTATTAGTTTCTGCTTTACAACGAGATGAATCAGCTCTATGGATGCATACATCCTCTGTGTAGTGTTTCTTCCTCCCACTATCCCACCCCTCTGGGCCATCCCAGAACACTGATTTGCATGCCCTGTGCTAGCAGGCCTAACACAGGGGGTGTATACATGTCAATCCCAACTCATCCCACCCAGGCTTAACACATTGGGTGTATACATGTCAATCCCAACTCATCCCACCCCCAACCCCGCCCCGTGTGCACACATCCTTTCTCTACGTCTGTGTCTCTATTCTTGTCCTACAAAGAGGTTCATCTGCACCATCTTTCTAGACTCCACATACATGCATTAATCTACAATATTTGTTTTTCTCTTTCTGACTCACTTCACTCTGTATGACAGACCCTAGATCCATTTACTTCCCTACAAATGGCTCAACTTGTTCCTTTTTATGGCAAACTCCTGTATTTAGTTATGTCCGTCCAGCAAGCACTTTGAGCAGGCATTGTATGACACACTCATTCAATTTTCACAACTCTTTTAAGGTTGTATTAGTTAGTGTTATAATACTTGATGCTATATAACAAATACAACCTAACATTTCAGAGGCTTAACACAATCAAAGTTTGCCATTCCCCTCTCTCAACAGTCCAATGCGTTGTTCCTGGTCACTGGGTGGTTTTCTTCTGTGAGGTGGCTCAGGAACCCTGGTCTGGAAGTGACACATTTCTCAGTGGTAAAAATTTGTCTTTGCATCTGGATGCAAAAGGGGCTGGAAAATGGAGACCATGGTTGGGCAGTTCACACTATGGAAGAGGAAGCACGGGGTTTTGGTGGACAGCTAGTTATCTATTTTGTAAATATCATCATCGCTGTCATCATCCCCATTTCTGTATGAGGAGACGAGGCTCCAGTGCTTAAATAACTTACCCAAGGTCCATAGCTGATAAGTGATAGAGGCTGGACTTGGACACAGGTAGTCCATTTTCAAATCCCATATGCTTGCCATTGTATCCTGCTATCTCACCCTGATGAATAGCATGCAGAATCCACTGTGAAGAAAAAGAAAATATCAGACATGCTCTTGAAATTTTATTTTCAAGAATAAAGCTTTTGGGACTTCCCCGACGATGCAGCAGTTAAGACTGCGTTTCTACACCAGCAGATGAGGGTTTGATCCATGACTGGGGAACTAAGATCCCACATGCCCTGCAGCACTGCCAAAAAGAAAGAACAAAGCTCTTGAATTGAGCTAAACAAGCACTTGAGAACAAGTGCTCTCAAAGTCATTCAGAGCTCAAACGTCACCTTCTCAGAGAGGCCTTCTGTGCTCCCCTTACCTTCCAACAGCCCTGTTCCCCCAGATACTCTGTCTCCTGTAAAATTGTGTATTTTCTCCATAGCACTATCATTATCTGAAGTCAGGGACATGTTTGTTTCTTGTGGATGGACTATGCCCCTGAACTGGAACAGAAGCTTCCTGTAAGCAGGGAGCTGGTCTGTCTTGCTCACTTTCTACCCCAGGGCCCATCACAGAGCCTGGCACACAGTAAATCCTCCATACATTTTTGTAAAATGGGTAGGCCTATCTGCAAAGTACAGATGCATTCAATTATTCATTCTCACCATATATTAGTCACTCATTCATTCACTCTTTCTCAAATGTCTGAGCCTAATCTGAGGATTAGAATCTGATGCGTAGAGCCTACTCATTGGAAAAGACCTTGCTACTGGGAAAGAAATATTGAAGGCAAAAGGAGAAGAAGGCAGCAGAGGATGAGACGGTTAGATATCATCAGTGACTCAGTTGACATGAATTTGAACAAACTCTGGGAAACAGTGGAGGAAAGAGAAGCCTTGCAGGCTACAGTTCACGGAGTCACAAACAGTCAGACACGACTTAGTGACTGAACAACAGCAACAATAATCTGAGGATAGAGAGGATAGTCCTTGGTCTACGGGTAACTTGTGAAACCTTGGAAGGCTTCCTATGATATTAGAGCTGGAGGGAATATTTAATTGTGAATTGGGGAAAGGGGTGTGTGTCATATTACTTTTTTTGATGCTTTCATATCTTCACTTGGTCTGTAACCGCATACACTACTCCCCTGGGCTTTGTAAACTACCATTGTTCAGCACGGAGACCAGCCTGGCTACCACTTTATGATGGCAAAGCTCCTGAACACTATCTATAATGTAAAGAATAGAAAACGGACTCACAATGGGACAAGGCGGGCTTGTCCTTTCTGTCTCTCTTAGAGGGGACGGGGCAGGTTCTAGGCTTACAGCAAAGGGTTGGTAGCTTTCTTTAGCCTATAAACAAAACTGACCCAGTCATCCTTAGGATGGCCAGCCCACCTCAAATTCCTGATATCACAGCAACGCCAACGTCACAGCTGTCAGCATAAGTGTCCCTAAGGAGAGGGGCTGTTCAGTCACTTCAGTCACTCTGCGACTCCTCGGGTTAAGGCGCACCAGGCTCCTCTGTCCATAGGACTGCCCAGGGGTGAGTACTGGAGTGGGCTGCCATGTCCTTCTCCAGGGGATCTTCCTTGGTCCGGTATCAAATCTGCATCTCTTGCATCTCCTGCATTGGGAGGCTGAGTCTTCACCCCTGACCCACCAGGAAAGCCCAAGGAGAGGTACTCAATGCTTTCTTAAAAATCTGAGTGCCTTCGCTCCAATTTTGAGTAAATCAAGGCAGTGGGTATGACAGCTACTCATTTTCTGATACAATGAATACGCTTAGATAATGTCACAAGTTACACGCCCGCAGGGATCAGAGTTAGGGTCAGCTGCTGGAGAACGAAGCATTTGACCTTTCCTAATAAGAGGCTGCTCCATTATGAGCTCTGATGCTGGCAGGGAGCTTTAGGAGCAGGATAAGAGCAAAGAACCAGTTGTCCCAAAGACACGTTTTCGGGAGTGTTTTTCTTATTACCATTGCCATAAGGTTTCAATGTCTGAAATTCAGAAAATACAAACATGGCACAAAGCAAACAAAAGAAAACTAAAAATCACCTCCACTTTCAAGAGCCCAGAGATAATCAGCTTAGCATTTTGGTATCTCCTCTTTCATTCTTTATGCACATGTATGTGTGGTTTTTTTTATAAACAAGAATAGGATCTTTGTGTGTGCTTAGTCGCTCAGCCCTGTACGACTCTTTGCAGCCCCATGGACTGTGGCCCGCCAGGCTCCTCTGCCCATGGGGGTTCTCCAGGGAAGAATCCTGGAGTGGGTTGCCATGCCCTCCTCCAGGGGCTCTTCCCGACCCAGGGACTGAACCCAGATCTGCCACATTACAGGCTGATTCTTTACTGTCTGAGCCACCAGGGGAGCTTTATCTCTTTGCAAACTGCCTTTTTCACCTAATAACAGACCACATATACATTATTCCATTCCATTTCATTTGATTGATCGTCTTTGATGAGACTATTTGGAACATCTACAGATATTCTATGGTATGACAACATCATAACTCATTTGACAAATCTACTCTTGGTGGATGTTTAGGTTGTTTATAATTTTTCCCCATGATAACAAATGCTACAATGATTATTTTCGAAGCTCAGCACCCAGTCGAGTGGTGTGCATATTTGAAAAGCATTAACTTGTTTTTTACCAGCAAAGTGAAGTCCTAGCGGCTCTAGCTGAACAAATTAAAATAAAGGCTAATTTAAATAAAGTGTGTGTTTGTATATAACAGTAAATACAAAAATTAAATGCTCATTTCTTTGAATAGATCTACCCCATGGGGATCATTTTGACCCCAATTCCTTTTTCATCTAACTGGAAAAAAGGAGATATTTGCCTGGGGAATAGTAGGTAGGTGGAACCACCAGTTTTACCTCCTTTTGTTATCGACTAGGGTTTTTGGCCTCCTTAATTTAGAGAAACTGATCAAAGGCCAGACAAGAAATTCAGGCAAGGCTTTACTGAGGCCCCTCCTGTAGGAGAACAAACAACAGTTTCCCTGCTGGCTCGCTCCCCAAAGAGGGGCAAGCTGGTTCCTTATATGCGCTGTGTCCAGAGGTGGAGCCAGAGGGGTGGCTTAGGTGGTTGGCCCACCCCTTTGGTGATATGTGTGAGGGGGTGTGCACAGTACCCTGCTTTGGTTCCCAGGTCCTCAGGAGTGGCAGCTGGACTTTTTGGTCTCTTTGTGTCTTGTCTAAACTTGCCCCATCTGTGCCTGCACCCAGCTATTTTTAGTCACTTATAGTTTGTTTCTAATTTGAGTTCCAGGCAGAGACGTTTGTCCAGGTGCAAAGCATTGCAGGACTGCAGCAAAAGGTCGAAGGTCCCAACATGTCTCATTTTCAGGAGGCTTTTGCACCTGGAGATTTCACATAGGATTCTTAGGTGAGCTTGGTCACTTTTTTTTTTTTTTTTAAGATTTGCTGATAACACACCCTTTCCTCCTTCCATCTTCTCTAAGAAGAGAACACCCTTTCCTCCCTCCATCTTCTCTAAGAAGAGAACAAAAAGCAGCTTCCTGGGATGTCAGAGATGTCCCTTCCTCAAGGGACAGACATATTCTTGGGGAGTGTTGCAGACAGCCATTTCTAGGACCAGCGGCTGGCAGCAGTTGGCACCATGAGATTCTGGGTTTTTGTAACTGTGAGGAGTTTTCTTTCTCTCTCAATGAGCTGGTCCAGCTTCAGGTGTCAGAAATAGTTTCTTGCCAAACCAGCCTGCCAAAAAAAAAGCTGCTCCCTTTTACAGGATAATCAGTATAGATTAGGCAGTTTACATCCATCAACTTGCAAAGTGGGCATCGGCATTTATTTTGTAGATGAAGGGACAGAAATTGAATGGTTAGCTAACTTACCCAGCATCACAGGTTCAAGAAGCGGAAGGTTCAG
The DNA here is from genome assembly GCA_007570785.1 of Antilocapra americana. Lineage (NCBI taxonomy): Eukaryota > Metazoa > Chordata > Mammalia > Artiodactyla > Antilocapridae > Antilocapra > Antilocapra americana. The sequence goes on from ML663023.1 coordinate 1,152,288, forward strand.
GATTCTAGCCCTACTCTGATTCCAGAGCCCCTAAACTCTTGTCGTTATGCTTCATTGCTACTCTGGTTTATTGTTATCCTTGCATTTTTCAGTTCATTTTACAGATAATTTAAACTCCTCAGAGTTAAGAAGATTTTAGCTACTAAAGGAATTGGTTTTTTTTTTTTTTTTGGTTGTTTGTGTTTTAAGGTTCCAGCAATGCCATTTCCTACTAATCATATATTTTAATTGTAAAAAAAACCCTGGAGATTAAATTCTCAGAGAATTCTGAGATATGTTGACATATTCTCAATGCCTTTATCTAAAAATGTGAGCTTTGCTTGCCATGGTGAAAGGGACCCACCATCTTTCAGGAATGGCCTCAGGATCCTCTGGGAGCTTTTCCTGATGTTCCTGCTCTGCCCTTCCCTTCTGGAATGCAGGTCCCAAGTCTGGCACTAGAGATGTGACATCACCATGAAACATGCACTCTTGATGTCCACCTCTCCCAGACATGAGAGCCTTCTTATCACCGGTATGCCCTGCCTTGGGTACCCAACAGAGGAACCCAGGCTAAATTTTCTAGCACAGCGGTCCTTACTCATTCACTTCCTGCATTTGTCCATTCCACTCAACACCCATTAATGGAGCCTCTAAGGCCACAGATGGTTAATACAGAGTTCCAGCATGGAACAGCCCAGTCTAGTGGAGAGAGGCTGATAGCAACCCTGAATATTTAATAGCAAAAATTTGAGAATGAATCAACAAAAGTGACAAGTGTCAACATGGATCAAGTTAATAAAACACAATGTTCATACAGTTGACAAACAGGCACATGAAGAGATGCTCAATATTGCTGATTGTTAGAGAAATGCAAATCGAAACTATCATGAGGTACCACCTCACACTGGTGAGAATGGCCATCCTTAAAAAGTCTACAAGTAACAAATCCTGGAAACGGTGTGGGGTAAAGACCTCTCCTACTCTGTTGGAGGGAATGTAAATTGGTGTAGCCTATATGGAAAACAGTATGGTAGTTCCTTTAATATCTGAAAATAGAGCTGCCATGTGATCCAACAAACCCACTGCTGAGCACATATATGGCAGAACTATAATTTGAAAAGAAACATGCACACCAATATTCAGTGCAGCACTATTTACAATAGTAAAGACATGGACACAACCTGATGCCCATTGACAGATGAGTGGGTAAAGATGTGGTGTGTGTGTGTATATATATATGTATATAATGAAATACTGCTCGGCCAAGAAAAAGAATGAAATAATGCTATTTGCAGAACATGGATCAACCTAGAGTTTATCACACCACGTCAAGTAAGTCAGAAAGAGAAAAACAAATACCATATGATACCACTTATATGCGAAATCTAAAATGTCACAAATGAACTTATTTATAAAACAGAAACAGACTTACAGACATAGAAAAGAAGCTTATGGTTACCAAAAGGAAAAGGAGATGGGGAGGGATAAATTGTGAGTTTGGGATTAGCAGATACAAACTAAATATTATATATATACAAATATAAATATTATATGAAATATATAAAAATTACATATAAATTATTATATATAAACAAGGTCCTACTGTATAACACAGGAAACTATACTCAGCATCCGTAATAAACCATAATAGAAAAAAATGTGAAAAGAATAAATATGTGTATAACTGAATCACTTTGCTGTACACTGGTAACTAACACAATATTGTAGACCAACTATTTCAATAAAAATGATACGCTGAAAGCAAAGCGTTCAGTAAGCAAGTCACAGAACGATACACTCACTCTGACATCATTTATGTAAAGTTAAAAATGCTAAACCATACTACATATTGTGTAGTGATATAAACCTGTGTATGGTCAACAACAGATTTATGAGTGTGGTTACCCCAAGGAACTAGGGAGGGAGCAGGTTTGGGGGAGCAGTTGGATGCGGGCTCCAGTTGTACGTGGCATCTTCTTTCCCAACAGAGGCGGCTCAGGCATGCTAGTGTGCACTGCGTCATCCTTGACCTATGTTTGTAGTCGTCAACATTTCATTTTAAAAGGCAAATTTCAACAATGCACACACATGCACATACAGCCTCATCTCAATTTTGTATTTAAAAATGCATTTATGTTCGTCACAGAGAGAAGATGGGAGGAGATGTTAGGTTAAACCACACGAAACTTACTTCTGTGGGTTACAGAATGGTCCACGAGTAAAAACATTCTTTATTGTCTTTTCAGGTTTTTCTCCCATGAACAGGTTATACTTTTCCTATCAGAAAAACTTCCCTGCAGATCGTCTGGGAAGAAGGAGAACGCCGTCTCTCTGCTGCCCCCGTGAGCCCTGCGGCACCGGGCTGCTCCCGTGGCCCCGAGAGTTCTGCATGCAGGGTGCGGTCCTGGCGCGCTGGTGCAGCTTCAGGCGGATTACCCAGGTGTCTGGTGATTTCCTTTAGGACTGCCTAGTCACACTAAAAGTTTTTTTTTCTAAATTATTTTATTTGGCTGTGCAGGGTCTTAGTTGCAGCACGTGGGTTCTTCAATCTTCCTTGTGGCATGAGGGATATTTTCAGTTGCAGGATATGGGATCTAGTTCCTTGACCAGGGATCAAACTTGGGGCCCGTGCACTGAGAGCATGGAGGCTTAGCCACTGTACCGCCAGGGAAGTCCCTAGTCACACTTTTTTCAAAGAACTAATCTGGACTAAATGCCAGTCAATGAGGTTTGATGATTCTTTTAATCAACTCTGGTGAAGCTAGAATCAGAACGTTCATTTTAATTCACAAGTCCTCCCTCCCTTTGGCCTTTAGATATAATTTATAAGCAGTATTGGTTTTCACTCAAAGGGAGACATTGTTAAACACAGGCCTGTGATGACAGAAGTAAGACAAACTCATTCAAAATTCTAGGCACGGCCTGACAGGTCAAGGGCTTATGCAAGAAAAGATTTTACAAGAAGGGCTATAATAGGGGAGAACAAACCTGACTCCATATTAGATCTGCTTCTTTTACTTTAACCTTTGATTCTATTGCTTTTGCTTCCAGTTAAGAATGTTGCCTATAGCCTGAAATACACAAGATAGCCCTAAATACACAAAGGTAGCCCATTCTCAAGGCTCTGACCTTTAAGGGTATAACATTTTTCTACTCATATAGAGAAAAAAAGTTGCAGAGCAGAGAATAAGATTTGCCATATTGATGGTTGACAGGAATGTTGTGGCCTGACCTGTGTGGACAGCTGCAAGAACAAAGGATTTCTACACTAAGAAGTCTGGAAAAACCAACTAAGACCCTCTCTCACCCTGTCTTTGAAAATGGCTCGCTGAGACCCTTCTAGGAGTTCGGAGTTTTGGGGGCACAAGTCACCCATCTCCTCGGGGCTTCCTAGGTGGCATTAGTGGCAAAGAACCTGCCTACCAAAGCAGGAGATGCCAGAGACACTGGTTTGATCCCTGGGAAGATCCCCTGGAAGAGGAAATGGCAACCTGCTCCAGTATTCTTGCCTGGACAGTTCTGGGGACAAAAGAGCCTGCTGGGCTACAGTCCATGGGGTTGCAAAGAGTGGGACCCGACTGAGTGACTGAGTGCGCGCGCGCACACACACACACACACACACACACACACACACACACACACGCACCCCCATCTCCTTGCATGGCCCTGCAACACAGTTTCCCCTGCTCCAAACACCGGTAGCTCGGGGTGCTTGACCTCACTGTGACTGGGCACATGAGCTTGGGCTCAACGGGCAAGTCCTTGCAATTCTGTCAGTATTCCCACATGTTTTACCTGTCCATGTGTTTTGTGGGATTATTCTTTTGTGGAAACTCTTCTTTCCTGGTTTCTGAGGTTTGCAATGTCACTCTTTGCCCTGAGCCCGGCAGTTTTTCGCAAACAGAGGGACGATTCAAACAGCTTAACTATGCTGGTACCTACTGCTGACCTGGGGCTTTACATTTTTATGTCATTTTTACAACGTTTCCTCCCATTCTAATATTATCTTAGTCGTTTTATAGAATAGAAAGCTGAGGTTCAGAAGTTAAATAACTCATCTAAAATGAAACCAGGATAGAAACCCAGGCCTACCAGGCTCTAAACCTTTATGATCCACTTTAATGCAGAGAAAGTGAACTAGAATATCAAATAGTAGTGATACTTGACAGCAGATACGGTAGACTGTATCAACAATTACAGGCAGTGTAAGGGAGTTAATAATGAAATAAACTTAAGGCGTTTTGTAGAGGGCTCTCCATAGTTTAAGAAAAAGTTATATGTGTGGTATAACACAGTGGTTAAGAGCATATACTCTGGAGTTGGTGGCCACTTCACATCCTACCTCTGCCACTTCCTGGCTGTGTGACTCTGGGCAAGTTACACAACCTCTTTGTGCCTCTGTTTTCTCACCTACAAGGTGGGGACTAAAATTAACACACGTTTCAGTAGGTCAGACAGGAAGATAAATATCATACGATATCACTTATGCGTGGAATCTAAAAACAGGGTACGGATGAATTTATCTACAAAACAGAAACAGAGTTACAGATGTAGAAAACAAATTTATGGTTGTCAGGGAGGAAGGCAGGGGAGGGATAAACTGGAAGATTGGGGTTGACACATACACACTACTAAATATAAAATAGATAACATGAGGACCTACTGCATAGCACATGGGCCTTTACTCAATACTCTGTAATGGCCTATATGGGAAAACCAGAAGAAGAGTGAGTATATGCATATGGATAACAGATTCACTTTTCTGTATACCTGAAACTAAAACAACATTGTAAATCAGCTATCGGTTCAGTTCAGTTTAGCTGCTCAGTCCTGTTCTGACTCTGTGAAACCCCATGGACTGTACCTGCCAGGCTGCTTTGTCCATGGGGATTCCCCAGGCAAGAATAGTAGAGTGGGTTGCCATGTCCCACTCCAGATGAGGAATACTCAGTTCAGTTCAGTCACTCAGTCGTGTCTGACTCTTTGTGACCCCAGGGACCGAAGCGCACCAGACTTCCTTGTCCATTACCAACTCTTGGAACTTCCTCAAACTCATGTCCATCAAGTTGGTGATGTCATCCAACCATCTCATCCTCTGTTGTCCCCTACTCTTCCTGCCTTCAGTCTTGCCCAGCATCGGGGTCTTTTCCAATGAGTCAGTTCTTCACATCAGGTGGCCAAAGTACTGTAGTTTCAGCTTCAGCATCAGTCCTTCCAATGAATATTGGTGAATGTACTCCTGTCCCAATTTGGAACCAGTTTGTTATTCCATGTCCAGTTCTAATTGTTGCTTCTTGACCTGCATGCAGATTTCTCTGGAGGCAGGGCAGGTATTCTGGTATTCCCATCTCTTGAAGAATTTTCCAAAGTTTGTTGTGATCCACACAGTCAAATTTGACTCTCCATTTGAATGCAGAGTTTCAAAGAATAGCAAGGAGATAAGAAAGCCTTCCTCAGCGACCAATGCAAAGAAATAGAGGAAAACAACAGAATAGGAAAGACTAGAGATCTCTTCAAGAAAATTAGAGATACCAGGGGAACATTTCATGCAAAGATGGGCTCAATAAAGGACAGAAATAGTATGGACCTAACAGAAGCAGAAGATATTAAGAAGAGGTGGCAAGAATACACAGAAGAACTGTACAATAAATATCTTCACGACTAGGATAATCACGATGATGTGATCACTTACACTCAGCTAGAGCCAGACATCCTGGAATCTGAAGTCAAGTGGGCCTTAGGAAGCATCACTACAAAGCTAGTGGAGGTGATGGAATTCCAGTTGAGCTATTTCAAATCCTAAAAGATGATGCTGTGAAAGTGCTGTACTCAATATGCCAGCAAATTTGGAAAACTCAGCAGTGGCCACAGGACTGGAAAAGGTCAGTTTTCATTCCAATCCCAAAGAAAGGCAATGCCAAAGAATGCTCAAACTACCTCACAATTGCACTCATTTCACAAGCTAGTAAAGTAATGCTCAAAATTCTCCAAGCCAGGCTTCAGCAATACATGAACCGTGAACTTCCAGATATTCAAGCTGGATTTAGAAAAGGCAGAGGAACTAGAGATCAGATTGCCAACGTCTGCTGGATGATCAAAAAAGCAAGAGACTACCAGAAAAACATCTATTTCTGCTTTATTGACTATGCCAAAGCCTTTGACTGTGTGGATCACAATAAACTGTGGACAATTCTGAAAGAGATGGGAATACCAGACCACCTGACCTGCCTCTTGAGAAACCTGTATGCAGATCAGGAAGCAACAGTTAGAACTGGACATTGAACAACAGACTGGTTCCAAATAGGAAAAGGAGAATGTCAAGGCTGTATACTGTTACTCTGCTCATTTAACTTCTATGCAGAGTACATCATGAGAAACACTGGGCTGGAATAAGCACAAGTTGGAATCAAAATTGCTGTGAGAAATATCAATAACCTCAGATATGCAGATGACACCACCCTCATGGCAAAAAGTGAAGAAGAGCCAAAGAGCCTCTTGATGAAAGTGAAAGAGGAGAGTGAAAAAGTTGGCTTAAAGCTCAACATTATCATGGCATCTGGTCCCATCACTTCATGGCAAATAGATGGGGAAATAGTGGAAATGGTGGCTAACTTTATTTTGGGGGGCTCCAAAATCACTGCAGATGGCGATTGCAGCCATGAAATCAAAAGACGCTTACTCCTTGGAAGGAAAGTTGTGACCAACCTAGACAGCATATTAAAAAGCAGAGACATTACTTTGTCAACAAAGGTCCGCCTAGTCAAGGCTATGGTTTTTCCAGTAGTCATGTATGGGTGTGAGAGTTGGAGTATAAAGAAAGCTGAGCTCCGAAGAATTGATGCTTTTGAACGTGGTGTTGGAGAAGACTCCTGAGAGTCCCTTGGACTGCAAGGAGATCCAACCAGTCCATCCTAAAGGAGATCAGAACTGGGTGTTCACTGGAAGGACTGATGCTGAAGCTGAAACTCCAATACTTTGGCCACCTCATGTGAAGAGTTGACTCATTTGAAAAGACCCTGATGCTGGGAAGGATTCGGGGCACGAGGAGAAGGGGAAGACAGAGGATGAGATGGCTGGATGGCATGACTAACTCGATGGACATGGGTTTGGGTGGACTCTGGGAGTTGGGGATGGACAGGGAGGCCTGCCGTGCTGCGGTTCATGTGGTTGCAAAGAGTTGGACACCACTGAGCGACTGAACTGAACTGAAGTTACCATTATGATTGTATATGGTCTTCACAGTTTCTCCCATTTTATAGGTGAGGGAAAGGTTAAGCAACTCACCCACAATCGTGGAGTGAGTTAGTGACAGACTTGGACCACAGTCTGGGTCTCTACCATCCTGTCCAGGAGGTTGCCACTCCTAGCGCTGCCTCCCAACTTAACTAAATATAAGCAGAAGGGTTGCTGCAGGCCTTGGAATGTCTGTTCCAAGAAAAGTGGGGTCAGGCATAATTCATGTTCTCTCTGAGAATAAAAGGGGGATCTGTAGAGGAGGAATTTCAGGAACTTCAGAGAAGCCTGTGAAACATCCCACAACAGTTCAGTCCAATTCCGTTTCATGAACTTTTTCCAGCACATGCGTCTGTCTTCCCTATCTACTCCTCTTCCGTTCCATCCCAGACTCAGCCTCATATCACCATCACCTGTCTTTGGATAGCTACAGGAACTTCCTGCCTGGCATGCCAGCTTCAGCCCATTCTCCTAACTAAAGCCAAAGATATATTTTAAAGGTAAGTCTTCTCATGTCAGTTCTGGATGAAAATGCTTCAGTGGCTCCCCATGGCTCTAAGGACTTGGACTAAACCCTTTCATCTAGCCTACAAAACTGGGCTCAGGACTGACCTTCCCTTTCCTATCTCATAACTCAAGGTCTGGGCTCCTTGGTCAAATTAAACTTCCTTCAGTTCCTCAAAACAGAGCTCTGGTGTTGGACACACAACGCCCTCTCTTTTAACCGTCTTAGTCTGGCCAAGCCCTACTCATCCTGTGAGCTTCAGCCTAGAACGCAGCTCTTCTGGGAAACCTTTATGCATTTCTCACTCCACTTCCTGCACTCTTGATGACGTATGTCACGCAGCATGGAAACTGCTGTATCCCTGCCTGTATGTCTCACTGGGATCTGGGCTCCCTGAGGACAATAGGTGTGCCTCTTTGATTCCACGCTATACCTGCATCTAACACAAGAGCTGAAGATAAATACGCTAGGTGAAACTGAGGAAACGGCTAACCCCAAAGGGGAACTTGTAGGTAGAGTGAGAAAATAAAATTATTAAGGCCAGAAACTTTAAGAACATTTCCAGAAATGGTGAAAAATGCTGTCTGGAGGGTCAAGAGATACACAACACCATGGCAACACCTGCAGGAAGAGACAGCGTTAAGAAAGAGTGCATGGGATGAGGTATAAGAGGGATCCTGCAGGGCAGAGGCCATTACTGAGGGAGTTAGCTTTTAGGGGAGCTAGATGTGGATTGGGGTCACTCAGCTACTTTGGTTTGCCTGGTGCTGTCCCTGTTTTTAAAATGGAAGGCCCGTGTCCCATGAAAACCCTTGCTTCACACAAACCTGGGTTGGTGGCCTTAGGACAGGATCCAGATTATTAAGAGGAGTCAGTGGTTCTGGACAAGGGCCACTTCTGAGTTATGAGAGAAGGTAGAGAAGGGCAGGATTAAATCAAGTATGTGGGCTGAGCCATCAGGCTTCCCTGGTGGCTCAGATAGCAAAGAGTTCAGTTCAGTTCAGTCGCTCAGTTGTGTTCGACTCTTCGTGACCCCTTGGACCATAGCATGCCAGGCCTCCCTGTCCATCACCAACTCCGGGAGTTTACCCAAACTCATGTCCACTGAGTGATGCCATCCAGCCATCTCTTCTTCTGTCATCCCCTTCTCCTCCTGCCCTCAATCTTTCCCAGCATCAGGGTCTTTTCAAATGAGTCAGTTCTTCCCATCAGGTGACCAACGTATTGGAGTTTCAGCTTCAGCATCAGTCCTTCCAGTGAACACCCAGGACTGATCTCCTTTAGGATGGACTGGTTGGCTCTCCTTGCAGTCCAAGGGACTCTCAAGAGTCTTCTCCAACACCGCAGTTCAGAAGCATCAACTCTTCAGCGCTCAGCTTTAACATAGTAACGAATCCGCCTGCAATGTGGGAGGCCCAGGGTGGGGAAGATCCCCCCTGGAGAAGGGAATGGCACCCCACTCCAGTGCTCTCGCCCGGAGAATCCCGTGCACGGAGGAGCCGGGTAGACCACAGTCCATGGGGTCGCAAAGAGTCGGACGCGACTGCGCGGCGCCCTTGTTTACCGTTCCTTACGGGCTCTGGGAGCAGGGCTCGCTCTGACCTTCCCCTGCGCCGTCCTCTCCGGTCCCCGCGGCGCCGCACTTGGGACCGCTCACCGCTAGGGGGAGGAGCGGCGCAAGCCGACCCGGGGGCCCCTCTAGCTCTCCCGGGCGAGCGCTCTATGGCGCCGGCGGCCCGGCCGGGCCGAGGGGGCGGGGCCGCGCCACGTGACCGGACCGCCCCGCCCCCTCCTCGCCCCGCCCCCGAGCCGGCGCAGGCGCGGTGGGGGCGTCGCCGTCCCCGGGCTCCGGAGCGCGGACCCCGAGGCGGCCGCCGCGGCCGTCCTGCGGCTCTTCCGCCCGCGGGGCCGCGGCCATGTCCCGGAAGCAGGCCGCCAAGGGCCGGCCGGGCAGCGGCGGCCGCAGAGCCGAGGCCGAGCGCAAGCGGGACGAGCGGGCGGCGCGCCGGAGCCTGGCCAGGGAGCGGCGGGGCCGGCCGGAGGCGGGCGGCGGCGGCGGCGGCGCGGAGGAGTGCGTCGGCTTCGCCAACCAGCTGCAGGCCCTGGGGCTGAAGCTGCGGGAGGTGCCGGGGGACGGGTGAGGCGGGCCGGGGGCGCGCGGCCGGGGCGGCGGCTGCTCCGGAGGCGCCCGGGGCCGGCGGGCTCGGAGTGGCGAGCCGGCGGGGCCGGGCCGAGTGGGGGCGGGTCGCCCTTGGGTCGGCGCCCGGGGCCACCGCAGAGCGAGGGGATCCTGAGCCGGGACCTGAGGGGAGGAGGGGAGCCGGCCCCCCAGAGCGACTTAAG
>ML663023.1:1162360-1247652 GCA_007570785.1 Antilocapra americana
AGCGACTTAAGGCGGGACCTGAGGGGAGGAGGGGAGCCGGCCCCCCACCCCTAAAAGGTGACTTAAGCTGAGACCTGAGGGAATGAGGTGGAGCTAGTGGCCCACTCCCCCCAAAAAGGTGGCTTTTAAGCCGAGACCTGAGGGAATGAGGTGGGGCCTGTCAGTCAGAGAGCAGGGCCGTCTGTAGAGCTGCCACAGTGACGGTCAGACAGACGAAAAGATGTGTAAGGCCCGCCTGACACGACCCCCGGACTGCTTTGAGCCCTTACTGTTGGTCATCGCCCTCCTGCCACACTCGGGGAACAAGGCCTGCGAGGGCCTGACTTTGTAAGCTGAAGGCAGGTTCTCTTAATTCTTACTTGGATGGGCTTCAGTTTCTCCTCTGTAAGCAGTGGCGCTTACCCAGGGTTGCTTGATGGGTTTAGCCAGATATTTAAGTCCCAGCTTTGTTGTTCCAGCTTTTTGAAAGAACACAGAGTAAACAAAAAGGGGTAGTAGGAGGGAGAGAATAGGTGATGCGAAGGAAAAATGACCCCAGGTAGAGGGATATGGATCCAGGAGTGTGGAGGAAAGAAGAAAAAGGGTAGGGAGTGGGGAGGAGATCAGTTAGCATCCCCATTGTGGGGGTAGGTAAAAGGGAGTCTGGTTGCTGGAGTGTGGTACTGTGGAAGAGGCAGTATTAATAACAGCCTGGCTATTGTTGCTTCCTTCATTTGGGGGCTCAGCTAGGACAAGAGGCAAGAATAAGAGGAAGCTAAAGACCGTACAGAATTGCCTTAGCCTTAAGCGTGAAAGAGGGGCAGGAAAATGTTTTCTGGATTACGTTATGTTGCAGCTTATTAATCAAGACTGTTTGTGAACTGACCTTAATTTACCTTTCCCAGTTTTCCTACATATGTGCAGTGTTTTAGGCAGATTGGATTTAGAGCTTGATTGCAGTTTATTCCCTACCACCACCTAACACAGTGCCTGGTACATTAAAGGCATTCAGTGCATTTTTGTTGAATAAATGAATGATGATATCATAGAGGAAGGCCACTTAGACCCTTGGCAGGGCCCCTCAAAGAGGTGTTTTCTTATTGGAGTCGCTGCAGCTAAAAGGTTGCTTTGCTGGGTCTTGCTTTTAGCCTAATACCTTGATTTTTGTCAAATAGAGTTTATAAAATATTCTGGGCGTTAGCCACTCGTAAGTATAAGACATTGGTATATAAACCAACGTACCAGTTGAATTTGGTGGGACTGAGCTGGTGTCTGACTCTTCCTGACAAATGATCGGATTGCTTGTGTCTGCTGTACTGGGGATGGTATTCCCACTGTCAGTGTCCAGGGAACTGACACACTCAACAGAAGGTTGCTTATGAGCAGGAATTGCAGCACTGGGAGTTGTAAAATCATGAGGGAGTTTTCATAATGCTATGGGAAACTTTGGGAGTACTACTTCTGCTCTCCTGCCCCTGAAGAGAGCATATTTCTTTAGTTAATTCGGCAAACATTGGTTGAGGAAGGTGCTGGGGATACATTGCCTAGTAAGAAAGAAACATGACAGCAGGTCTCACTGGTCTTAGGATCCCTTTACACTCTTAAAAATGAATGAGGACTCCAAAGAGCTTTGGCTTATGTGGATTATAGTTATCAATATTTACTATATGAGAAAGTAAAATAAAGTAAAAACATGGTACACAAACACATTATATTAGCTTTCAGAGTGATAACATCAGATATCATATATCAAGTAGCCTCTAGAAAACTCCACTGTACACTTGTGAGAGAATTAGAGTGAAAAGGATGACTAACATATTAGTTTCGGAGTCTGAACTCTGAAAAGGTCTCAGAGACACTCTCCCTTCCCAAACTGGGTCATACTTTAAGAATGAATGGTATAAATAATTAAAATACAAGTTGATATATTCTTTATAGTGACTGATTATAGTGTACTATTGAGACAAGGAAGTGGCCAACACTCCCTGAAGTGGCCAGGGAAAACTGTGTTCATTCAGCACATGTACATTGATACCTACCCTGTGCTAGATGCCTCTCAGAGAAGATCCTTCTCAGACTGGGTCATGGAGGGCCAATAAAAATATGCCAAGAGAGCATTCCCGACTGAGGAATAATATGTATAAAGGCACAGGAGCACTTTATTTTTGAGAGATCTGCAAATTGTTAAGTATGACAAGGTTGGAGGCCAGCTTGACTGCAGTGCTCCTGTCTCTCCCTTCTGACGTCCTTGTTCTTTGGACAGTGTTAGGTAAAATGATAATGGTAATTCCTCCTTTGTGGGCTCCGTGAAGCGAACCCCTTTCCGTTCACAAGTTCTTCCCATGGATGCCATGCAGTGGGCTGTTCAGTCCTTTTGAGTATTGCGTCCCTTTTGGATGTGGTGAAGACAGGCTTTATCACTGTGCAGTGGATGGTGCTTCCTGCGTATGTTACGGGTTAGTAGATATCAATGGATTATTTTGTTTGTTGATATTTCTTGAGTACTCTAGGTGAAATATGAAGTTAGATAATGAAAAAATAATCAAGTCTCCACTCTTCTGACTTTCCATTCTGGTCTGATAAGAATATTGAATTGCCCAAGATAGTATCTCGCTACAAGTGTATTCATTGTTGTCAGTGTGGCATTTGTAGCATGCTGGAACCTTTGGATGCTTTGGAATAAACCAGCTGGTATTCTGTTATGTAGCCTTTAATGTGAGCTGGATCAGTGCAGCATGGGTTAACCAGGGAGCTACTCATGGGGTGTTGTAATGCTTCATGGGCCACCTTCATATTTATTGTGTTGTCTGGAGGGTGGACCCACATAAATTGGATTCAGTTTCAAAACAGGAAATATTTTAACCTTGATGTGGTCCTTAAAAACATGATTGAATGTAGCATGAACAGAATCTCTAATCGGATTAGGCAGTACAATATTAACATTTCTCTGAACTATATCCGGTTGTATCTTCCTAAATGTAGCCTCAAATTATAGGACTAACTAGTAGTGTTCTAATAGTAAAGACTTAAAGAATCTTTAATTTTAGCTACTTATTTCTGTCTCAGACAAGTTGTTTTATTTTTGAAGTTTTCCCTAGTACGATTCTAGTGACAGAAGGGTATCCACCATATGCATTAGTTCCTGCATCACGTGTACAGCAGCCTTATCTTTTGGGTCTCACTCAGTGGTTTTCCACCTTGGTGGCACAATAGAATCACTTGGGAAACTTTGGAAAAAATTCAATGAATGGGTTCTGCCCCAGATCAGCCACACCAGAATCTCAGGCAGTGGGACCTGGCTGTGAATAATTGGAAAAAAAAAAAAAATCCACATGTGATTCTAAAGTGCAGTTTAACTGAGAACTGCTGATTTACAGTCTAGATCCTAGTGTTGCTCAGACTTTAGCATAAAACAGAATCACCTGGAGGGCTAATTAAAGCCTTGGAGAGACTAGATTGCTGGGTCCCAACCCCAGAGAGTTTGACTCAGCAGGCCTGGGGCGGAGGGCTCAGAATTTTCATTTTTAATACGTTCTCAGGCGGTGCTCAAGTTGCTAGTCAGAGATCACACTTTGAGAGTCAGTGATTGAGCCTATCGCAGCCTGATCGAAATCAGAACCACATGTATGAATTGAAAATTTTTCAGTAGCCATATTAAAAAATAAAGTGAAACAGATGAAATTAATTTTAGTATATATGGCAAGCCACTGTATCTAAAATATAATTTCACCATATAGTCAGTGTAACAAATTTTAATGAGATACTTTACATTTTAAAAATACTGTTCAAAATCCAGTATTCTGCACTTACAACACACATGAGTTGGGTTTCGAGTGGTTAGTAATCACTTGTGGGTGGCGGCAGCCAGTGGACAGTTCTGAGGCTTGACAGTTGAAATGTCCAGAATCCTTAGTCTGTGCAGTTTGTCTGTATAAAGCTAACACAAAGTTGCCTTTTGTTTTCTTTGTCTCTGTAACTTCCTTGTTTTGGTTTTAGTTTTATTGTACAAGGATAACATCCCTTTCACCAGGACAGACAGTTGTCCCCTGGAGCCTTCTTCAGGCCGAAGGTCACTAGGTTTAAAGCCACATCACCTCATTTGAACATACCTTAAAATGTACTGGGACTTTCCTGGTGGCTTAGACGGTAAAGCGTCTACCTACAATGCGGGAGACCCAGGTTCGGCCCCTGGGTCGGGAAGATCCTCTGGAGAAGGAAATAGCAACCCACTCCAGTACTCTTGCCTGGAAAACCCAATGGATAGAGAAGCCTGGTAGGCTACAGTTGATGGGGTCACAAAGAGTCGGACACGACTGAGCGATTCTACTTCAAGATGTACTGATCAGAATTATATCTAGCGGTGGTCTGACCTCAAAAGTCAAAGTAAATCAGTTGTGTCCGACTTTTCGCGTCCCCATGGACTATACAGTCCATGAAATTCTTCAGGCCGAAATACTGAAATGGGTAGCCATTCCCTTTTCCGAGGGATCTTCCCAACCCAGGGATTGAACCCAGGTCTCCCACATTGCAGGTGGATTCTTTTACCAGCTGAGCCACCAGGGAAGCCCAAGAATACTGGAGTGGGTAGCCTATCCCTTCTCCAGCGGATCTTCCTGACTTAGGAATCAGACCGGGGTTTCCTGCATTGGAGGTGGATTCTTTACCAGCTGAGCTACAAGGAAACAAAACCTATCTGCTGCCCATTTTTCTGCATATTGTACTAGTACTGCACCTTGTGTGTGTGTTCAGTCGCGTCAGTCGTGTCCAGCTCTTCCACCCTGTAGACTGTAGCCCACCAGGCGCTCCTGTCCATAGGATTCTCCAGGTAAGAATACTGGAGTGGGTTGCCATTTCCTCTTCAGGGGCTCTTCCCAGCTCAGGGATGGAACCCATGTGTCTTCTGTCTCCTGTATTGGCAGGCGGGTTCTTTACCACTAGTGCCACTTGGGAAGCCCAACTGCACCCTAAGAGCCCATTAAGTATTTTCATGTCTGTGTTGCGATACTGCCTCACGCTAAATTGTTGAGCACCCACACCCTTGCATGCTGCTTGTGTCACTGATGACTTTTGTGTGTGTATCTGTAGGAACAGTGATGTGGTTCTGATGTGGGGAGACAACGGCTGGCACTAGTTTTGGCTGTCAGAGCTGGCAGGGAGAGCAGTGGTAGTGGCGCTGCCGGTGTCTAGTCGGTAGAGGCCAGAGGTGCTGCCGGACACCTTCAGTGCGTGGGACAGAGGGCTGCCCAGACGTCAGCAGTGTGAGGGCGGAGAAGCGCTGCTCTAGTGTAGTAGGTGAGGGTGTGGGCCCAGAAGACAGCTGGGATCTCCTGAAGGCCCTCCGGGCACTGGCCGAGCTGTGCTCCTGAGCGTGGTGAGTGCTCTTCCCGGGCTCCCTAAGAGAACCCAGGTCATTTGTAGTGTGTGTTCACTTTTCCTGTGTCATTGCCTCATAACTGTTAGAAGAGGAAGTGATTCATCTATCTTGATTTTTCATTTTGACTATTTTTAGTGAGCTCGAGGAAATTCTTTTTAAATATAGAAAAGTATATTTAATATTTTAAGCAAGTATGACACTTACTCCTAACTCCACTACCCAGGGATAACGTCACTAACATTTTGGTGCCTGGCATTGAATCCTGGACGCACCACCTACCGATTTTGTGACCTTGGGCACTTTACCGTAGGGAGATAGTAACTTTGTGTCTCACAGAGTTAACTGGAAGGACTGAATGCTTCAGCGCTTGTGAAGTGTTTGGAACAGCCCCAGGCACATTGTCAGAGCTGCTTCAGTGATGGTTTCGGTGCTTTTTCCTTTCGTACATTTGTGTGTGTTTCTGCATCTGTGTACACAGTTTGCAGATGAACATGGTTGAGCTTACGCAGTGTACACCGTTTTATACCTACTTTTTGACTTGTGTGTGGAATATTTGCCCCTGTTACTGAAAGTTTTTAGAAAGCATGTTACTTTCTACAGAACACCATGGATTTTGAGATATCAAATGTAAAATAACTCTGTATGTAATTTTTTGCCAAATCATACCTCTTAAATGGAATTTAGAAGTAAACTAGTGGTGGCAGTTGGTAAAGATTTAAGAAAAGTTTGAGAAGCTCAAAATTGAGAACATCTTATCCACTGGCTTCCTTTTTTCACACTGTGGTTGAAAAAAGACCGCCATTGTTAGATTTTAGCAACAGACCCCTCGCTCTAGTGTATAGAACTGTTATATTCCAGTCCCTTCTAGAATGTTGCCCCTGATAGATGCAGGGTTTCTTGGATTCTTTTGTTTATAGAATCTGTTGTCTTTTAAATCTCCCCTCTTCCCTGCCCCCCCCCCAAAAAAGTATAAATCCTTGTATGTTTGAAGAGATTCTTGCCTCTGTTCGACTCTCTGTTGAAAACTCACTTTTCTAAGTTGAAAATAAAAAAAACTTCTGTCACGGAACATTTAGGCCTGAAGTCCTTTGAGAAGTGATGAGTTTATATTTTGGAATTAGAATGTCATAGATTTTCATCTGGAAGAAGAAACAGTTTGATGTGAAAGTGGGCAACTGTTTGGCTTCAGAATGGCTCTTTCCTTAGCTTTGAGGAGGCTGGGTTGTGCTTCAGTCTCTGTATCTGGGCTCTGTGTTTGTGATGTAGTTTGGAATTTTAGAAGCCGTTAAGGGGTGTGAAAGTAAACTCTTAAAATTTATTACCAGCATTTTAACTTCAGGAAGCAAGCAAAGGGTAAACTAGGAGAGTTTTCATTTGGCAGAAGTAGAAACGGCACTGTTGTTGCTCCTCGGGTGAGAGGAGAGGCGCCCAGGAGCGGGCTGTCCTGGTGCTTGCCTTCCCACGCCTTTCTCCACTGTGTCCTCAGAACTCAAGACAGGATGTGAAGTTTGGATGCTTCTATTGGGAGCTTGACAGATTGCTGTTTTTGATGCTTGTTGGGTGAATGATTAGTTAGCTCGGCAGCCATAGTGGGAGGGCTTTCAGAAAAGAGGTAGTAGATACGATTTACCATTTTGGAAGGAGATCTGGGCGTGATAGCCCTTAGGTGTGGCGTGGCCTAGAGTGTTGGACCCCGTCTTCAGGTGGTTAGTAAATCACCAATCCCACTTGTTGAAGCAGTGAAGGCTCAGAGAAGTTCAGTATCTTTCCTGAGTCAGCCAGCTCATAAATGGGAAATAGGATTCTTGTTTGTTGCCTCTCAAAAAGGTAACTGGTTGAATATCTTCCCTAGGGCTCTCCTGCCCCTGGTATCTGAAAGAATCCTGGACAGTCAGAGAGTTGAAGTTTTATCTCTTCTCTGTGTGAAAGATTTCCTTGGATGGCCTGGCGTGAAGCATCATTGTTTTAGATGAACTAAGTCCATTTTAAAAGGTCTTGACCAGCGTTTTTGTCTTGATAGCAATTGCCTATTCAGAGCTCTTGGTGATCAGTTGGAAGGACACTCGCGAAATCATCTCAAGCACCGACAAGAGACAGTGGACTACATGATAAAGCAGCGGGAAGATTTTGAACCCTTTGTAGAAGATGACATTCCTTTTGAGAAGCATGGTAGGTTCACCATGGGACACTGGATCCTCTAGGAGTAATGCGTTGTTAGCATCCCCGACCCTCCCAGCTAGGGGTTTGATTACATAAATTATGGCATTTTTTTATTCAAAAAACATTTGTTTGTCTGCTCTGTAACAGGCAGCATGCTGGGCAGTTAGGAGTCAGTAGGGTTAGATGTAGGTGCTAGTGATAAAGATGATAATGTTAATTAACGTGAAGGGTGGAGGGGAAGGGAGAAGGGGGAAGCAGGTTTTAAAGCAGTGTGTTTAGACTGAGCCTGTTTTTAAACAGAGTTGTCTGCCCACTTCTGGCTGCGCTGTGTCCTCGTTGCTGCACGCGCGCTCCGGCCTCAGTGAGGGGCTGCTCCTCCCCGCGGCGCCCGGCTTTCTCACCGCGGGGGCTTCTCTTGTTGCGGAGCACGGCTCTGGACGCACAGGCTGCCGTGGTTGCAGCACGCAGGCGTGGTAGTTAGGGCTCGAGGGCCCTGGAGTGCAGGCTCAGTAGTTGTGGTGCACGGACTGAGTTGTGTGGGGCCTTCCCAGAGTCGGGATTGAACCTCTCTCCCCTGCATTGGCGGGTGGGTTCCCATCTACTGCACCACCTGTACCATCCAAGATTGACCCTGTTTTTAAAAGGTGTATTTATACAAAACAAATTAGGAGAAGTCTGTTGTTGTCTGACTCTGCGACCCCATGGACTGCAGCACGCCAGGCTTCCCTGTCTTTCACTACCTCCCGGAGTTTACTCAAACTCATGTCCATTGAGTCGGTGATGCCATCTCATCCTCTGTGGTCCCCTTCTCCTCCTGCCCTCAATCTTTCTCAGCATCAGGGTCTTGTACAGTGAGTTGGCTCTTCGTATCAGGTGGCCAAAGTATTGGAGCTTCAGCATGTCCCCCTACATTTTTTGAATAAAAAAATGTCCCTTAAGGGACTCTCAAGAGTCTTCTCCAGCACCACAGTTTAAAAACCTCAATTCTTTGGTGCTCAGCCTTCTTTATGGTCCAACTCTCACATCCGTACATGATTATTGGGAAAACCATAGCTTTGACTATACAGACCTTTGTTGGCAAAGGGATGTCTCTGCTTTTTAATATGCTGTCTACATTTGTCATAGTTTCTCTTCTAGGAAGCAAGTGTCTTTGAATTTCATGGCTGCAGTTTCATGGTTGAATTTCATGGCTGCAGTCACCACCTGCAGTGATTTTGGGGCTCAGGAAAATAAAATCTGTCACTATTTCCCCTTTCCCACCCTTCTATTTGCCTCAAAATGATGGGACTGGTTGCTATGACCTTAGATTTTTGAATGTTGAGTTTTAAGCCAGGTTTTTCACTCTCCTCTTTCACGCTCATCAAGAGGTTCTTTAGTTTCCCCTTGCTTTCTGCTGTTAGAGTGATACCATCTGCAAGCCTGGAAAGATGCTAACAGTTTATGGTTGTTAGTTATGGTTTATAACTCTTGGCTCCAGTTATTTTTTAGAAACCACTCACTGTCTTTCAACAACTTCTATTAAGGGGAGATAATAGGACCTAATTTATAAGGGGTTTTGGTAAAGAGTAAACTAGATTATGCAATTAAAATAAGTTCTTAGTAAGTGCCAGCTATCTGGGGATCCTGGGACTATTGAATATTTAAATTACCTTCTGTAGATTTTCTGATTTCTTAAATGATCATGAATTACTTTTATAATCAGAAAAAGGTCAGTTTAATTTCTCCGCCAAACCCAAACACAATCTGATTTCTTTGAGGCATGTCAGGGATTTAGATTAGTACCTTAATCTAGGCTCAGATCTAGTAAGAAAATACTTATGAGTTTTAAGCTTTGATTCTGACAATTATTAATGAGACTGCTGTGCTAGGTGCTAATATATTTATGTTTTACGAATAGCATTTTCGTTGCAGGGCTCACAGTCATATCTGTCTCAGGAAAGAGAATCATTCTGTGTTTCAGAGCGCTGACTTTGGGAACCAGTCAGGAGTGGGTGGGGGAGAGGTGGAGGGCCCTGCACGTTGGCAGATGAAGGGATGAGTACGTTTCCACCGGAGCTGTTCCTGGGGGTGATGAGTGGGTCCAGACCAGCCCCCAGTTTGGTGGTGTAATGGACAGGCCTCATTGGAGGTGATGGGGCGCGGGGCTGGTGGTGGTCAAGACAAAGGTGATTTTGAAGTTGTGCTTGGGGAGTGGCTTGCGTAGCTGTGCTTTAATAAATTAGAAGGCAGCAGGACGAACCCATTTGAGCAGGAAGCTTTTCTCATTCATCATTGCAAAAGCACTCATTCATTAGGCTCAGGCAGCAGGAGAGACTCAGCAGCGACACTCCACTGAGTGGTTTCTCCCAGTCATTGAGTTCTCACGGCCCTCTTCATAGATCATTCCAGTTGGCGCTGGTTAATTAGATGGTTACCGTTTATGGACTAAATATGGATATATGGAGCAAGTTTCGTTGTTTCATGATATGTAACATGAGTCATTGATTCAATAAATATTTTATGTGAAGAGAATCTTTAGTTTGTGACTTGAAATTCTGCCTTGAACCTCTTCAGTGAAGATCATGTGGTAGATTTAGGGGTATGGCGGGACCTTAGATGTACAGGTGCCTTGTCAGGGTTTGAGTATCATAGTGGGTAGTGGCTCTGATTGCCATAGCAGAGAGAAAAAGAAACCTGGAAGTCTGTACTTTCTCCCTGCGTGTCAGCGGAAGCCTAGGCTTGTTATATCTCCTGCTCTTGTAGTTACGTGTTTTTAATGTCTGCCTTGTTACACTGTGAGATTCTTGAGGGCAGGGGCCGTGTCTCTTCCCCACCGTGGCAATGGCTGCACATAGTCGACACTCATCTTTGTTGATGGAATGACTGAGTGGCTCACTTAACTCTTCAGGACCTGGTTGTCCTTGCCTCTGGTGTGTCTTTCCTTTGGTGTGTGGCTTTGGAGAGGCAGTATCATCTTTCCCTAACTAAACAGACGCCCGCCAGAAACCTTCGTAGTGCCCCTCATACTGCTCGCTTGTGAAGGCTTGTCACTTTTCCCTCAGTGTACTTTTCCTCACTTCTACTGCCTCATAGAATCAGGCCTCTTTGACCATTTGCCTAGATTTCCTCAGTACTCTTTGGATTGGTCTCATTGCCTCCTGACCCCTTCACTTTGTTTTCCACGTGGAAGCCAGAGAGGTCATCTAAACATGTATCAGATAGGTCTTCCCCTGTCTGACATTTGTGGGCAGCTCCCCATTGACCTCAAGAATGTTCCAACTCTTTGGCCTTTCTGATCTGTGATTTTCTTGTCTCCCTGCCTTCTTGCCATTCCCCGGTGTATTTCCTGCTCCCCGACCCTGCCATCTTGGCATTCTGAGTTCCTGCCGGTACTGTGCAGTCAGGAAATACATCGTTACTCTCTTCTCGCTTCTGCTTGGAGCATCATCCAGCCCTCTTCTGTTTGTCTTTTACCTACCCTTTGGGAAGCAGTGTAGTTGTCTCAACTGAGAAGCTTACTGGTACACTCCCTTCCCCTCCCCACTGTTCAGACTGGCTTATATTCCCCACCTGGAGTTAGCCAAGCTGCGAGGTTTGAGGACACAGTCTTCCTTAAAGACTCCCCTGACTTCTGACACCAGCTGCAAATTTGTGGCTTCTCAGAACCATTCTGAGGTTTGATAATTTGCTAGAAGGACTCAGAGCTGACTGAAGTCTGTTATACTCAGAGGTATATAGTATATTACAAGGAAAAGATCCAGGTCAAATTAGCCAAATGGTAGAATCGTTGGAGAAGACTCTTGAGAGTCCCCTGGACTTCAAGGAGATCCAACCAGTCCATCCTAAAGGAGATCAGTCCTGGGTGTTCATTGGAAGGACTGATGTTGAAGCTGAAACTCCAATCCTTTGGCCACCTGATACAGAGTTGACTCATTTGAAAAGACCCTGATGCTGGGAAATGTTGAGGGCAGGAGAAGGGGACCACAGAGGATGAGATGGTGGGATGGCATCACTGACTAAGTGGACATGAATTTGAATGAGCTCTGGGAGGTAGTGAAAGACAAGGAAGCCTGGCTTGCTGCAGTCCATGGGGTCACAAAGAGTCGGACACGACTGAGTGACTGAGCTGACTGAGAATCTTGGAAGGTTACACAGTGCACAGCATTGTCAACCAGGGAGCCTCACCCAAACGTCAGTGTCCAGAATTTTTATTAGGCTGTCATCATGTAGATGTTATTGATTGATTGCTTGAGTGGTTGAAGTCATGCTCTAGTCCCTGAGGTCTTTGTAGTGTGGCTTGACCAGAGAGGTCCACCGAAAGTCACCTCATGCATAAACTTAGCATGAGCAGTCAGATGTGGCCGAGGGGCCCACTGTGAATAACAGAGACACCCCTATCACTTGGGAAATGCCGAGGGTTTAGAGGTTCTCTTCCAGAAGCCAGGGGCGAAGGTCAGACTTCTCTTTATGTAAGGCCAGATGCTTTATTAGGTATGTCTTTCCTGAAGCACCCGCATATCAGCAGTGTCTGCTTTCTTGTTGTTTGTCCCCCACTGGCTGTAAACTCCTTGAGGGCAAATTTTGACAGGCTGTATAATGGAGTGGCCAGAAGCCAAGATCGTGGAGTCAGGATGCCTGGGATGAAACTCAGCTCTGCTGTGTACTGACTTGTGACCTTGGACACAGTGACAGACTGCCCTGTGCTTTAGTTTCCTCATCTGTCAGATGGTGTGCATGATAATACCTTTTTGACTTCTTTCAGAGGGCTAGTTTGAAATTAAAAGTGATTTATACGGTAGACTTGGAGAATGAACTTAGGGTTGCCCGGGGCAAGTATGGGGGTTTGGAATGGACATGTACACACTACTAGACTCTGACAAAGCTACTGGACTTTTCCAGGCATGTACCCTGATTTCTCGTTTTTTGGAACTAAATGAACAACAAAGCTTGTTTGCATTTGGGTTTTTCCGTCATAAAGACTTCGTTTTTCTTTCTCTCCTATTTCCTTCCATACAGTGGCTAGTTTGGCAAAGCCTGGAACATTTGCTGGCAATGATGCGATTGTAGCCTTTGCAAGAAATCATCAGTTGAATGTGGTCATTCATCAACTTAATGCCCCTTTGTGGCAGGTAGGTCATCTATTGAGGAGTTTATGTTAAGCCTTTATTTAAA
The DNA here is from genome assembly GCA_007570785.1 of Antilocapra americana. NCBI lineage: Eukaryota > Metazoa > Chordata > Mammalia > Artiodactyla > Antilocapridae > Antilocapra > Antilocapra americana. Next base: position 1,175,025 of record ML663023.1, read on the forward strand.
AATTAACTTTGGGGATAGCCTAAGATAATGGGGCTTGACTGATGATATTGAACTATGCAGGGTAGCTTGGACTGTGAACCTTGCCAGGCTTGTGGTGGCTTGGAATTAAATCCTGCATTGCAAATGGAGTCTGAAGTATAATTCAGAGACCTAAAATGCCAGAAATGTTACTCAACAGTTAGTTAATTGGGTGATTTGGGGCAGAGAGCCTAATGTGGAAATAGAATAGATTATTTTGTAAGAATCTTTAAATGAGAGTTCAGAGGATTTGCACACAGATTCTAGTTTGAATATACCTGTTCCATGTGTATGTTTTTGTTTTTTAGATGGAGAGAAACAAAGATCAAATTCACTATAATAAACTATTGCTAAAAAAGAACTTTTGAACAACAAAATTTCATGGCCTAGGGCATCAGGCTCTGTGTCTGTGCTCTGCCCAGCTATCCATAGCCTTCTGGTGGTGTTTCTGCAGCAAGTAAGGTTTCGCAACAAGTGTTCAGTTTGTGCTGTGGGGTGGCAGAGCACAGTGCTGAGCTGCCTAGGCCTCCCTCCCCCTCCTCACACCCCTTCCCCCTTACCTTTGGTATTTTAGATTACCTTTGGTGTTCTAAATTAACCTGATCTCCCAAACAGTCCATTGACCCAAACACTCTGGAGTGGGGAGGTCAAAGGTCGGGATGCAGAGGCACACGGACCACCCCTTGCTTCGGCTCAGCTCTTGGAGACTGGTTGGATGGTTCCTATCAGGTCTTCTTTCTCCCCCCCTTCTCTACTACTCTCCCATTTCTAGCTTTTTTTTAGATTAGAAAGTGAAACGTAACGATTATAGAATGATTTGAAATTTCAGAAAAGCCCATAAAGACAAATAAAGGTCACCCAGCCACACTCCCTAGAGATAATTGCTGTTGACACTTCAGTGTGCATCCGTGTCATTCACACGCACTCTTCAGTATAAAGACATTCACATGTAACTGGGAAGAGGCGTATCACAGCGTCACGTTTTAAGAACTGGTTCAGTGCAGGAGCTGCAGGAGACATGGGTTCTATCCCTGGGTTGGGAAGATCTCTTGGAGGAGGAAATGGCAGCGCACTGCAGTACACGTGCCTGGGAAACCCCATGGACAGAGGAGCCTGATGGCTATGGTCCGTGGAGTCGGAAAGAGTCAGACACGACTGAGCCGCTGAGCATGTGCACACACACAGACACATCCTTGTGTGTATCTGCACACACTGTATATCCCTGGAGATCACATTATTACAGAGGTAACGATGACCTTTTTTTCCTCATTGTTTTCCTGTGAAAAGTGAAAGTTTTAGTTGCTTAGTCATGGTTGACTCTTTGGGATCCCATGGGAGCCCGTCAGGCTCCTCTGTCCAAGGGGTTCTCCAGCAGGAATGGTGGAGTGGGTTGCCTTCTCCTTCTCAAGGGTACTTCCCAACCCAGGGATCACACCTGGGTCTCCTGCATTGCAGACACATTCTTTTTCGTCTGAGCCACCAGGGAAGCCCATCTTGCTGTCCCACCTGCATATATATTCCTTTGTAAATTGCTTATTCCCTTGCTTAGGTTTTGCTCTAGCTTTTAATTGACTTTAAAAATAAAGTCAGTTATAGAGATACAATTTACATATATCAAAGTCCACCCTTCTCTGGTGCACCGTTCATGTTTGGACGTTGTCGTGTAAACGCCACCACTTCCCACACATAGAGTATCCCCTCTACCCAAAGTCACCTCGTGCCTCCTTGTAGTCACCAGTGCCTTCCCTTCCCCTGATTCTGGTAACCACTAATCTCATTTGTCTCTTGTAGTTTTCCTTTGGGTTTTCCCTGGTAGCTCAGCTGGTAAAGAATCCGCCTGTGATGCAGGAGACCCTGGTTTGTTTCCTGGGTTGGGAAGATCCCCTGGAGAAGGGATAGGCTACCCACTCCAGTATTCTTGGGCTTCCCTGGTGGCTTAGGCAGTAAAGAGCCCACCTGCAATGCAGGAGACCTGGGTTCGATCCCTGGGTTGGGAAGATCTGCTGGAGGAGGGCGTGGCAGTCCACTCCGGTATTCTTGCCTGGAGAATCCCCAGGACAGAGGAGCCTGGCGGGCTGTAGTCCATGGGGTTGCAGAAGTGGACACGACTGAGCAACTAAGCACAGCACAGTTTTGCCTTTTCAGAATGTCCTAGAAACAGGAGTGTGTTACTTTTTGTGTCTGGCATGATGTCCTTCTAGCATTCGTGCTACAACAGGATAAATTAGCTCCTCCCCAAACGGGTGCGGACTCTTCCTTTGCAGGGACACGGTGAGCCGGAGGAAGTGACATCCCCTGTGCGGTTTGTTCTCTGGGGTAGTGCCCTCCCGTCCTCCGAGGAGAGCCATCGTGTGTTTACTGAGGTGCTCTCTTCCTCAGGATGTCTTTGAGTCAGGAAGACTGGTTACCTCCTTCGATGTCCCAGTTTTTTGTCTTTAAATCTTTACTGCTTAGCAGAAGTCATCAAAATCATTTGAGAATGCAACATAATGATCCTGTTCTTGAAGGAATATACTCAGTGCCAACTTAGAAACTAGGGCAGCTTGCATGTTCCTCCATCAGTAACTTTTTAAAAGTTTCTTAATTTTCTAGGTAGTTGTGAAAGATGCTCTTCATAGTTAGACTTTGGTTTTTTCAAATCCAGTTGTTTCTATAGTGTCCCCTTTCATGGATTGCTTAATATTCAAAGTATATGTTTTTAAAATAAATACATTCTCTGTATACTGGAACTATCCATTAGATTTCCCCCATCACTCCTTACCCCAGGGAAGTATCTTATAAAATATGAGAATTAAAACTGAATTGGTTGCTACTGTCTTGAGTAGGAGCTCTTTAATAATGAGGAGGTTTATACTCAGAGCCTGCTTTGGTTTTGGCTACAGATGGAATATATGCTTCTGTAAACAGTATAGACACGTGTAAGGTAGAAAATGGAGGTCCTGTGATCCCCCTCACCATGAGCAGCCCAGTTAACAGTTGGTGACTGTGCTCAAGTTATTTTTCCTGTGGATGATGCATACATGGTGTGTCATTATTACTTACGTATGTAAGTGCTGTAGGGATGGTGTCACTCACAGATTCTAACTGGCTAATTTCCTTTCCAGTACTCTTCCTGGGAGGTGAGCTGTGCGCTCTCTATTTTATATGTATCAGAACCAGACTCTCTGCACTTTGAGACCCAGATACTCTACCTTGAGATAACTTTTGTGATTGTGACTTCTCGTCTTGTGTGGTTCCTGTTTGTTCCATGGTTTTGCTATGTTATTAGATCACAGATACTATTTAATAATAATGTCTTAACTGCCTATGACTCTGAGCAGAAATAAGGAGGTGCTGATATTTTGGGGGTTTAACAGACAGTCAAGCTTTCTCAAGGACAGATTGAGGATCACTGCAGCGTTTCTGTGGAGGTGGTGGTTTGGGGGAAGTGCCCAGGCCCCACCTCAGGACGTCTGTTTTGCAGGAGCACTGTTCTGGTCGGGCTGTGCTCCAGGGGCACATTGGCACAGAACACCTCATGAGCAGCACCTCGGGGTGTGCCGCGCTCAGTACTGCGTGCCTGTACGTAGTTCCGTGTTGGAGCTGACGTAGGTGGGACGTTTCTGTGTTGCTCAGGATGTGTTTGATGAAGAATGCTGGTTTGTTTTAAGGATAGGGTGGATTTTCTGTGAAGCTAATGAAATCAGGTCCTTCAATTTTATGGCCCCCTTTCAAGGTCTTGGGAGGGGTGATAGCAATTTTATATTTGTAACTTTATTTTCCTCAAAGAGAGCCCCCAGTTGTCTGAGATGCAAGCCTCACAAATCTGCATCTGCCTCTGGGCCTTCCTTCTTGAAAGGAACCTAAGCATTTGAGGGGCTTAGGGATCCTGACGCTCCTGAAACTTGGGTTTTGAACATGTCTTTTCAAATGGCTTTATTTCCATTTAGTTGCATATTAAGTACTTGGAATCATACACACATGAGTGGGAGAAAGATAATTCAAAATGGCTTAGGACGGATCACAGTGATACTCCAGTTGCTTTTATAGAGAGCCTGTTGACCGGGCTTCCTGGGGAGTCAGGTGGCCTTTCTCTTCCGACGTGGACACGGTGCAGACCCTCGCTGGCATCTCCGTTCCCTCTGCCTGCAGATCCGCGGTACAGACAAAAGCGATGGGCGGGAGTTACACATCGCGTACCGGTACGGCGAGCACTATGACAGCGTGCGCAGGATCAACGACAACTCAGAAGCGCCTGCACGCCTGCAGACGGAGGTGAGCGAGGTGCTGCCCTCTGTGCCCTCGGCCCCTCAGGGACCAGGGAGGGAGCTCCGTGCCCGGGAGCCAAAAGCCAGTCATGTTTTAATAGAAAGTTGCCTTTAAGACTCTGTGGGCTTGGTTTTTTTTTTAAACTTTGTTCGTTTGGGTGAGGACAGCAGATAAAATTGTCATTCTTCTGCTTTCCCTAATGGTGATGACTGTGATTGCATGAATATAATTTATGTAAACATTTAAAATTACTTCTGTGTTTTAAAATCGATTCAGGCTTCATATCTAAAATTCAGAAACTATAGAAAAAGTAAAGAAGAAAATAAAACATACACAGGATCAACAGTTTTGTTACTGTTTTCGTATTTGTATAGCTTTTCCCCATTATTTCGTGTCTTTCCTCACATGAGTAGACACTTTCTTTGTAATTTTAAGAAGTAAAGTGAAAGCCCCTCTGTCCCCTCGTTCACCTCTCTGGTAAACAGTGGCTGCAACTGCTGGTTTTAGTAGCCCGTAAAGTTACCTGGAGAGGCTTCCATCGCAAGCACTTACGTGGGAACGTGCATGTGTCTGCTTCTGCTAGAACACATTCTCCTCATCCACGGTTGTAGCACCCTCTGCACAGTGTTCTGCCCTGCACTTTTCAGATGGAGCATGTCTCAGAGTTTAGCTCACACAGGACATAAGAAACCCCCTGCGTCTGTTTAAATGGCTCCGTAGTTATTTAGTGTGTGGACGCATTGCCGTGTGCTCAGACAGGCCTTTCGATGGGCTGCTAGGTGGCTTTCAAACTTTGCTTGTGAACACCACACAGCGCCTTATATGCTTGTCTTCTCACACGTGCGCGGGTGTGCTTGTGGGGTAAACTCCTCGGAGGTTCTTCCCGCATCAAAGGATGTGTGCCTCTGTCATTTGGAAGGTCTTGCCAAGGTGCTCCGTTCACGCTCCCACTTGCAGTGTCTCTTCTGTACCTTTGCCAACAGTGTGTTATCAAGTTTTTAAATCTGTGTCACTTAGGGAGAAAATCTTAACATAGTTTTAATTTCTATTTTTCTTATTAATGAGCTTATACATCTTATTTTGTGTTTAAAGCCGGTTTGTACTTTGTTGTGTGTGAATTCTATGCATGTTCTTTATTTTTTTTCTGTTCAGTCTTCTTAATGATTTTTGGGGAATCCTTTATGTACTAGGGAAATTAGCCTCTATTTGTGGTATGAGTTGCAAAATTTTTTTCAGTCTGTTATCTGTCTTTTTATTCTTTCTCATATTGTCTTTGCTGTGAAAGAATTTTAGATTTTTATGCAGTTAAATTTATCTCATTTTCAAGACATCAGGTAAATGTCTTTTGGGTTTTGGGTCATAATTAAGAAGCTCTTCCCCATTCTGAGTTTAAAAAGAATTCTTGCATAGTTTATTTTAGTAATTCTGTATGTTCATTTTTAAAAAGAAAATTAGGTTATGTCTCTGTTTGGTACTTATATTGATATACAGATGTGAATGTATGGAGTCAACTATATTTTTCCTTGTTGTTACTTACTTGAACCCAAACTGTTTATTTTTATAATTATACATCTTTTTCTCCATGATTTAGAATGCTGCTTTTTTCATATACTAAATTCCCATACGTAATTGGGTCTATTTCTAGACATTGATTCTATTCCACTATTTTTTTCTGTTCATGTGTTCATTGTTTTAACTAAGAAAGTATATTTTAAAATCTAATAGAATTTTTCACCCATCATTACTTTCTTTTTTTATGGTTGACTGTATATTTTTGCTTTTTTGTTTCATATATATGAATGTTAGCATAAGTTTGTCTAGCTAAAAAAATCCTGGTAATATTTCCTTTTATTGTAATCTCATTAAATTAATAAACAAGCAAAAATTGACATTCGTATGATGTTGAGTCTTCCTAGCCAGGAACATGATAAGCTTTTTATTTGTTTAATTGACTTTTTTTGTTATCTGCAGGAGCATTTTTTTATATAGATCTGTCCCATTTTTTGCTGACTTTATTTTTATTTATTTATTTTTCATGTTAAGTCTTTTATTATTTACAAATAGTGCTTTATGATCAGATAAAATCCTGAAAGCTTCATCTTCAACAAAAGGGACCATCTCAGGCTCGTAGAAAGGACTCTGACATGCACTCTGGGGTACAGACCTGCAGTGGTATTAATAACTATGAGATGATCACACTGGGCTGGGTAGAAAACTCTAGTTGAAACTGCTAACCCAAGAGCAGGTAGAACAAGAATTAATTACATGCGACTGATTGAACTCATGAAAAATTATTATAATTTTTATGACTCTTTTAGGGGAACATTACTGGCTTTTTGATGTTATACCTTCTGGATATATGACTTTATTTTTAGATGTTTTGTGTTTTCTATTCCTCTTATAAGGAAAGGATCTTTTTTTCCCTTTACATTTGTATGTATGAGGCTTGATAACAAAATGTTGGTTATGTATATATTCAGCTATCCTACAGAGTTTTCTTTTTTTTTAATGAGATAAAGTTCGCATAATGTCAAATTCACCATTTTCAAGTGTACAATCCAGTGACGGTGAATACACCCATAAAGCTAAGTAAACACTTCCTCCATCCAGCTCCAAATAATTTTCAACACCCCAAAAGAAAGCCTGGTGCCCATTAAGCAGGTACTCCCCATTCCTTTTCAGCCCCAGCCACCACCAGCTTGCTTTCTGTCTCTGGGGGTTTACTTTTTCTGGATATTTCTTATAAATGGAATCACACGCTGTGTGGCTTTCCGTGTCTGGCTCTCCTTAGCGTGATGTTTTTTAGGTTCATCCATGTCAAAGGGCATATCAGTACTTAGTTCCTTTTCAGGGTTGAATAGTAGTCCATTTTATGGATGTACCACATTTTGTTTCTCCTTTTGTCTGTTGATGGGCATTTGAGTTGTTTCTGTTCTTTGGCTGTTGTGATTAGTGCTGCTGTGATTACTTGGGTATAGTATTTGAGTACCTGTTCTCAATGTTTTGGGTATACAGTTGACCCGTGAACAAGAGGTCAGGGGTACCAGTGATGCACAGCTGAAAATGTGAGTGTGACTTACAGTTCACTTGCAGATCTGAGCTTCTGTATCTACAGTTCCGCATCCTTAGGTTTGACCAGTCATGAATTATGTAGTACTATATAGTATTTACTACTGAAAAAGTCTGTGTAAGTGGGCCTGTGAAGTCCAGATTTGTCAACTGTGTATAGGAGTGGAATTGCTGAGTCATTTGGTAATCCCGTCTTTAACTTTTTGAGAAACTCGCCACACCGCCTCACACAGTGTGAAACCATTGTACTCTCCCACCAGCAGTGTATTGAAGGCTCCGTTTTCTCTGCGTCCTCATCAGCATTTGTTACTTTTCTTTCTTTCTTTCTTAAAATTACAGCCAGTCGAGTAGATGCGAAGTGGCGTCTTGTGGTTTTGACTTTCATTCCGTAATGATTAATAATGTTTAGCATCTTTTCATGTGCTTGTTTGCCATCTGTTAATCTTTGAAGAGATGTCTCCAAGTCCTTTGCACATGTTTTAATTGGGCTTTTTGTGATTTGGTTGCTGAGTTCTAAAAAGCTCTTTATATATTCTGGACACTAGATTCTTACATGACTTTCCAGAATTCTTTTTGTTTGAAATAGTTTTTCTTTTGTTGTTGTTCTCTCCCTTTTTTTAAGGTGTAGGATTATCTGCAAATAGTGATAACTTTTCTCCTTCCTTTTCAGTTTTATACTTCTAGTTTTTCTTTACTGGGGGCTAATTGCGTTGCTGTTCTCCAAGGCATTGTTAAATAATCATGGCGGTAGTGAAAATCCTTGTTGTGTTCCTGACTTGAATGGGAATGAAGCTCCATTCTGTGGGTAATTTCACTGCACCCACACTAAGAAACCTGTAGTTCTTTCCAGTTAACTCACCACCCTTCATAGCACTGGGATGAGCACTTTTACATAAATCCTTTCTATATGTGACATTATTTCCTTTGGATAAATTCCAAAGAATCCTGATACACACAGCCAAACTGTTAGGGTAAAATTTTAGGATAGGTTTTGCTTTTTATTGCACATTCTATGGAATATACTGCACGTTGCTGGCTTCCACTTGCCCTTTTATAGGCAGAAAGTGAAGGTGTCCGTGTTTATGTTCCCCTCTCTGCATTAATAGCAAGCAGAGGGAGAAAGTGATTGGAAGCCGTGGACGGATGACTTTAGCTTTTCTGAGATGGGCTTAGGTCACAAAGTCCTGTGGATACCAAGTGAGCAGCTCTTGGTGGCTTCAGAATCGGGACTGCAGGTTCCCGTGAGTGTGGTGGTAGCACGGGAGGTTGGCGCGGTTGCGCTCACCTGTCATGATCTGGTTTGGGCAGGAGCTCCAGCACCCCACAGCTTGCTGGTGGACCGACAGGGCCTAGGGAACCAGGTGAGAGGCGTATGTGTGTCTCTTCACGGCGAGTGGGTGCTCTTGTAGCAGGCTGGCTCGTTACTAGGCTCACAGCTCTGGCATCCGCTGAGACAGGTGTGCTGCCGAGTCGGCGGTCACTGCGGAAATGCTGGTCTCTGACGCCGTTGCTACTGAGCCGTTTGTCCCACATCTTGGGCCTTCTTTTTAAAAAAAGCCCTATTTGCGCCAGGTCTTCGTTGTGGCACGTGGGGTGTTTGATCCTCACTGCGCCTTGCAGGGTCTTCAGCTGTGGCCGTGAACTCTTGAGCTGTGGCATGTGGGGTCTAGTTCCCTGACCGGGGGTCAGACCTGGGCCTGCTGCATTTAGACTGCCGGGTCTTAGCCCCAGGACCAGTAGGGAAGTCCCTGGGCCTGCCTTCTTAATACTTCAAGTTGTGGCCTGAAATCTCAGTGTGTGAATGAAATTTAAGCTTAGTGCTTGCTGTTCCTATAAGATTGTTTCTGAATGTTTTTTCATATATTTGAATGTTTTGAGACGATAGAGTGTTTTCCTGTGTTCAGGGTTCTGAACAGAGTTTGCTAGAGTTCCGTGATGATCACTCTTTCTGTGTCCTTTAGTTTCAGATGCTTCATCAAGATGAATCAAATAAAAGAGAGAAGAGCAAGGCAAAGGGAGTCGACTTTGAAGATGACCTGCGAGATGAAGTAGAAGATGCTGTCCAGAAAGTTTGCAATGCAACTGGGTGTTCCGTTAGTATTTGCCGTTTGATAACCATGATTTCAGAGGAGGCAGTGGCAGCCCACTCCAGTACTCTTGCCTGGAGAATCCCGTGGACGGAGGAGCCTGGTGGGCTGCAGTCCATGGGGTCGCTAAGAGTTGGACACGACTGAGCGACTTCCCTTTCACTTTTCACTTTCATGCACTGGAGAAGGAAATGGCAGCCCACTCCAGTGTTCTCCACCTCATCACCAGATGAGTGATGATTAGCCCCTGCGTCTCCTCGAGAGGACACACGACGTTCCTCTCCAGCGTTCTTGCCTGGAGAATCCCAGGGATGGCGGAGCCTGGTGGGCTGCTGTTTCTAGGGTCACACAGAGTCGGACACGACTGAAGCGACTTAGCAGCAGCAGCAGCAGCCGTGATTTAGCAGCGGTCCCAGCCTTTTTGGCACTAGGAAGTGGTTTCGTGGAGGACAAGGTTTCCACCGATCAAGGGGATGTGAGAGGTGGTGGTTTGGGGATGATTCAAGTCCATTACATTTATTGTGCACTTGATTGCTAATCTAACGCCACTGCCGATATGATGGGAGGGACTGGGCCGTGGCCTGGAGGTCGGGGATCCCAGGTTTGCAGACAGGCATCGTTGTAAGCCTGTCTGTATAGGTTTGACTTTTTGAGGAACCACCACGCATTTTGTGGCCTCACTCTAGCGTACCCACACCCGACGAGCCAGAGTAGGCCCAGGATACCTGTAGTTTGTTTTAGTTATGTGATGTGACTTACTGAGAGCTGTTTCTTCATTTCTGTCTTGTTTTCTTCACTTTACCCAGTACTGTTCAAAATCCTAAGAAAGTATGTGGATTTGTTATTTGTTGACTAGTGCAGTTTTGTAAGAATTCACTTTATTAAACGGTTATTTCAGGTGTTCAACTTTACTGAGACTATTAAGACATTTTCTAAATGGAAAGTCTTGAAACCTTGCCTCAGTTACATCGTTTTGCGTATCAGATTGTTGATGTAGAGATGGACAAGAAAGTACACCCAGATTCTGATGTGTTCCTTTGTTTCTTTCATAGGATTTTAACCTGATAGTCCAGAACCTAGAAGCTGAAAATTATAATATTGAATCTGCGATAATTGCCATGCTGCAGATGAACCAGGGGAGAAGAAATAGTGAGTCTGCGATTGATACTTAAAAGCTTTCGAGATAATTATGTTGGTGATTTTTCAAATATTTGATGTTAGTAGTTTTATTAATAATTGGAAAATAATTGCTTTATAATGTTGTGTTGGTTTCTGCTGCACAACCGTGTGAATGAACTGTAAGTATGCTTATATCCCTCCCTCGTGGGGCCTCCCCCAACCCTGCCCCACCCCTCCAGGTCATAGGTCGTCATGGAGCACCGGGCGGGGCTCGCTGGCTGCCCAGCCGCTCCCGCCAGCTGTCTCTGACACGTGGAGTGTGTGTGTGCAGTGTCACTCTCTCAGTTTGTCCCGCCCTCTCCTTCCCACTCCCCATGTCTGTGTCTCTGTCCCTGCCTTGTAAATAGGCTCATCAGTGCCGTTTTCCTAGGTTCCATGCATGTGCATTATTAATACATGGTATCAGATTTTCATTTTTAATCAAGTGGCAGGTAGTAACTGCGTTGTCGTTTATTCACTTAGCAGCTGTTTACTGAGCACCTTGTGTATGCAGGCGGTTTTTACTGGGTGCTGGCTCTGCATCAGGGAGCCTGTAGTCTGGGGGCGGAGGGGCGTGGTAGAGACAGTGAATAAATTGGTGCAATCATGTATGATGAAGTTGGGGTACAGGGTGCTAGGAGGTGCATGGAAAGGCCACCTAGCCAGTCTTGGAGGGGTGGACAGTGTCAGGGAAGACTTATCCTTTCAGAAAGAAGATTCCATTTTAATACCAAAATGATAACTGCAATGGAATGGAGAGAAAAATTACTTTTCTAATGGAAACATTTACATTACTAGCATCAATCAACTGGTGATAATTCAGAATTTTTCTTTGCTTAAACTGAGTTTAATTCTGTGATTCAGAGGAAGGAAAAAATATGTTAATATCTATTTTTGCAAGTTATTTATTTTGAATGATTTCAGTACTCATTGCCAGACATTTTATGCCAGATACTGTTCCTAGCATTATGTTAATAGTTTTCTGATGGAGTATTTATTATCCTCCTTATATGTTTGTTGTTCCTCCTTAGAAAGCTGACTTGTGTGATTTTAAAGCAGCACTATGCAGAGTCTGTGCTGTCCTGTATGGTATATACCTGACAGGTGGCTTAGTGAGACTGAGGAACTAAATTTAAAGTTGTATTTAACTTTATTTTTACACAGCCACGTGTGACTAGTAGCCACTATATTGGAGAGCACAACTTTAGAGCTTATTTCGTTTCTGTTTTAGGGGTACAAATGAAAGATTTCCCCCTGAAAATTCATGTTAAAAAGCGGTTTAATCTGATAAAGCACTCAGCTGGTAGGAAGTTGATGAGAGGACTGGTCAACAGGTTATTTTAAAATGTGTCTTCCAAACTTTACCAGTAGTTTTTCCCTTATGTTCCCCACTGTGTTGACTTGATATTAGAATTTTGCCTCAAGGAAACTTGCTCTCTGAATGACAGTGATATAGGGAGCCAGGTGCTTCCGGGGTCTTTTTAACAGTGCACTTTGATGAAATAAAACACAGCACTGGACAAACCTCTGAACAAAAAAGAGGCAGTTTTCCGTGTAACACACTCTTTCTGTGAAAGATGCAGAGGAGAGCCTTGAGTCCAGTGACCGAGCGCTGACACCGTGTGACCCTTTATGGGGAGAGGGTGGCAGTGGCGCCAGGATCTTCGGAAATCAGGGCGTAAACGAAGGCAGGACCGAAAACAGCAAGGCGTGTGCCAGCCCTACTGAAGAAAACAGAGCAAATAAAAACCAGCTCCCAAAGGTAGGCATGACGGTAGAATGCCTGCCTGTTGCCAGGGTGAATGGTGAGCGAGTGAGGGGGGAGTGAGTGAAGTCCCTCAGTCGGGCCTCTGTGATTTGGCAGCCGTGGCGGGAGCTTGGAGCTCAGGTTTGTATGTGAGTTTGATTTTATGAAGTGGTTATTGTAGGAGATACGGGGAGTGCATGAGGGTGTATCATGAAGCGGAATAAGGCCCCACTCGTCCTGTTTGAACTTAGAGGAAGTGTGCTCTGAGTTCCTGCTCTGTGCACAGATTGGCTCCTTCTCCTGCCTAGCGTCACAGCATGTGGCTGGCTTTCTTGGCTGATCCGCGTGATTGCATCCCTTTTGTTGTAAATGCCGTCACCTTCAGTGAACACCTCGTGTGTAAATCCTTGTATTTTGCGTTATTTGCTTGCTAGAGTCCCAGAAGAATTAACAGGTTAAAGGGCATGGATATGTGAATCTTTTAAAGATCTTCTGGTAAGTTGTCAGAGGCTTCCAAGAAAGGTTATGCTTCTCCCTTCCCAGCCCAACACTCAGAAGAAGTATATGACACCATGCCTTTTACTGAATTTGGGACTTGTTGTTAAGATTTTACCAGGAAATTCTGAGCTCAGAATGCAACGGAGTGTAAAAAGTCACAGGCAGAGGCTAAGATGCAGTAAGCTTGTAAGGATTCTGTTAGGATTCCCTGGGGCATTACGTACAGAAACACGTCCTGTGGCATTTTTGAGCATTATCTCCAGCTGGCCTAGGGTTAATGCTTCCTTAGGTCACTTTGAATTAGTTTATGAGGAGAATGGAGTTGACTTTATTTGCTAGTCTAGCACGGGGGTATACATTTGTATCGTGCCTCACACGGCAGTCTCCTCCTGCAGGTCACAAATAGACAGAGGCGAGAACAGCAGCGGCTGGAGAAGAAGAAACGGCAGGAGGAGAGGCACCGTCACAAAGCCCTGGAGAGCAGGAGCAGCCGCGGGGACAGGAGCAGGAGCGAGGCGGACGCGAGCACCCAGGTCACCTTGGTGAAGACCTTCGCGGCTCTCAGCATCTGACCCTGGCCTCCTGGGAGCTGTGAGCTGCGGATGGAAAGTGGAGGGCTGTGTGCCAGGCTTTCCAGTGAGGCCGTCCTTTTATAGAACAAAACTCAACCCACAGAATCACTCACTGAGTTAGTTTCCTTCAAGCTGCCTCTTTTTTGTTCAGAGTTTTGTCCAGTGATGTGTTTTATTTAATGAAAGTGCAGTGAAGTCATTCATGTTCTGTGATTAAAATATCGAGTTTTAGGGATGGATAGCTAGGTAAAAAAAAAAAAAAACACAAAAACCTTTTAAGTGTGGTTTTATTTGCCCTGAAAATTTAGAGTTTGGTGACCCTAGGATCTTTCCTTAACACTTGGGGTGAGTTTTGCTCTAATTGTTCCTGAAGTAGTTTAGATTAATTGCTAGAAATTCAGAGGACAAGTTTCCTTTGTTTCTGTTTCGTTTTCAAACAGACATTAATATGCAGGATAGTTTATAAATGATCTCCAACTCAGGTACATGTTTAGAATTAACTTTCTTCTACTCCAAGTTAATCAGAGAATAATTCAGGAAGTGTTTTTCCAGAGGAATGTGATAGGGAGGTTGTGGCCTGTAGTCCGGGTGGCAGTTAAACAACCACATCTCTCTTCCTGATCGTGATGTTCAGATGGGACTACAGGTCCTGCTGGTTCATCTGTGCTCAAGCCATATGATAAATAGGCCTGACTGTTAGTTACGCCTGGGCCTTGCTGGAAAAATGGTCGTGTTGCTGAGTGTTTGGTGCGTGTTTCTTGACGGTGAGAAGATGTTTTACTGCTTATGATACAGTTCTGGGACTCTGCAAGCATGCAGTCCAGAATCCGTGTTGTGAAGGGAAAGCTCACTAGAGCTTGAGGCTGTGCACACGAGGAGTCTGAAGAGGTCTTCTTGTTTTGTTCAGCTAGTGTCTGGAAGACATGCTAAGGTTTTTCATGTTCACATTTTAAGTGAGGTGACTGTTTTTTCTTCCTTGCTATTCTAGATTTAGAGAGATTCCTTCAGAGGAAAAGTAACTTGAGCGGTTTCTTAATTTCTTAGTATTGTGAAAATGAAATCCCATAAAATGCTGCACTTTCTTCTTTCTAGTTAAGCCCCGTTTGGGATTTTGCTCTTGGAAAAACTCTCCAGCACCCTCTGGAAGTCGTCAGGGACTTAGGTTAGACCAGCCGGGCCGAGTAAGCACTTTGGCTGAGGCCCTGCGGTGGCCGCACAGTGCTGGGATGGTCAGGTTTGGGTCGTGGGAGGCGTCCTTCCTCAGACTGCGTGAGATGGATGTGAACTTTAAAACTAGCCCTTGACGTGGCCACTCTTGGACTGTTTTTGCCTTTTGAGGACCTAATATTTGAAGAAATAATATATGCTGAGCTGAAAGGTAAACTACCAGATTTCTCCTCCATCTCAGATTTCAAGATTACAAGAGTTGCCAAGGCAAACGGAGAACTATGAGAAGGTTTTGACATGAATAGACATAGCCTTGTGTGGGCCGTCCTTGGATTCAGTGGATTGTCTTTATCAGCAGGTGATTTGCTTTCTTTGGTTTTGATAATGTATTTTAATTTTTTGCTTGTTGGACTTTGGTACCTTTTTGTGGTTGGAACCTCAGTAGTCTCTTGGACGTGCTCCCAGGACATCCTGGTACAGTACGTCATAATACATAGCAGGTTTAGAAACAGCATAGCATTTTTTTCTTTGCACACTGCAGAGTCCTGAGTTAGAGCTTCTGGTGCTCAGTACAAGCATGTGAGCCATCTCTGTTGCCTTGCTGTCTCCAGGGGAGTGCAGTCCGGTGCTTTAGGCTCTGTTCTGGCTTTCCCTTGTGGCCGAACATTTCTTAGTGAGCGCTGTTTCTTGAATGTGTGTACTGTGAGGATTCAGGAGACCAGATCCTCTCACACGATTAAGATTGTATACCAGGAATCCAACAGAAGTCAGAAGTAGTAGGATTGCTTTATTTATAAAGTTAAAGAAGGTGGCCTTGGGCTCTATTGGGTTTTAGAAGTTGCTAAAGAGTTACTATAAAATATTGGGTGCATTTGTTTATGAATTACCTAATTCTGAAGATAGGCTTCGCCTTTTCTTGGGTAAAGTAACTGGTTTTAAAAACTAATCTAGTGGCTTCAGTAATTTTCTTTTATTACTGTTTCACAGTTTTCCAGTTATGATTGGTCTGTGTTCAGTGTGTTAGTTATCAGGGAAGGGGTACATGTACCCAACTTCAGTGATATCTTTTAGCTAAGGGTTTAAATGTAAACTTCACTGCCTCTGTCCCACCAAAGTACTAGGTGGAGGGAATCCATGTGGCACTTGGTTGCCTGGGTAGGCTCTGGAGAACCGCGTTATTGGCAGCCAGGTGGGGGCCTGGCGTGTTCATTAGTTCTGGGGTGACTGGTCAGTGGCGGTTACCTGGTGCAGTCCTTCAGGCGCACCGCAGAGTAAGAAGCGGAGTTTTCTTTACCTCTGTGGCTGTTAGATGTTTGTTCTGTGGGATTAGCTCGGTAGCTTTGGTCAGGAGAAAGGGGATGGGGTGGTGGTCCGTAGCTGCTTACTTGTCTTATAAGCTGTACATAAAAGTTTTATGAATTTTTTTAAAAAGAGATTTTTTTTAAAGGTCACAATAAGAAATAAAGTTTTAGTGGCAGCAGCTTTGCACTAGACAGGTAGATGTATTAGACAGCATAGAACCACAACTCCTAAATTAATACAGTGCCCACCGGGAGTGTGTGTCTATTTAATCTTTCAGTAACAGCATATGCTTTTAGGAGTGAAGTCTGGTCAAAGAACCGTGGCAGAAGGAAGAGTCTCAAGGGTCGCGCTTGTCCGTAGTTCCTCCCATAAGCTCCACACACACCTCCACACCCAGTGTGATTCCGAGGGCTCGTGAAGTGGGAGCACTGCTGGGGGGCAGCGGGGCTGGGCTTGGAGGGGGTGGTTTCTGACGCGCCTCCTCCTTGCCCAGGGAGCTCTGCCAGCAGGAGACGCCGAGCAGGGAGAGCCGCTCACGTGGTCCGTGGTGCGGATCAGGCAGACTCGGCCGGGGCTGTGCTGGCCTCGCAGGGGGTCCCTGTCGTCAGTGGGCAGTCTCCCTCCTTCTGAGAAACTCTCTAGACGGCCTGGGCTTTACCGGGTCCACAGAGAATGCTGCCGGCTTACCTCTGTGAGACGCTCGGCTCGAAACGTGCAGTCGGTTGACGGCGCCTTGGACTCCTAGTCAGAGCTGACTCACACTCAGCCAGGCCAGGAGGCCGGTGTGGCCGGGGAGGCGGTCCAGCTTCCTGGTCTCGGTGTCGCGCCCGTGGCCCTCTGACTCCCGCTTGGGGTAGACACATAGCTCTTCACCTTTTTACCTCAAGGCTCTGTCTGTCTGTGGCGAACCTTTAGATTCAGAGTCTGATGCAGTTTTTTTGTTTGTTTTTACATTTTCATCATTCACTGTTCTGTTCATCTCAGCTTTCAGAACAAGCGTTGCTCAAACTCGGGGGCCTTCCGACGGTTGTTCTGAGGTGACTGGATAATGGCACTTTCTACAAGGCGTGTGTTTCTGACTCTAAAGCAAATTGTATGTTTCCACTGATGTTGTTAAGTTGAAGATCTCGATTTTAAACGGTAGCAGATCTCTGCTGTCACCTGCGAGAGAGGGGATGGGCAGCCGGTTTGCAGCAGAGACGCTGAGCAGCGGCCACGACGCGCGCGCAGCACTGAGCTCAGCAGGTGCCCCCAGAGCCCGGCTCTGGGCAGCAGCTGGGCCTCGCCCACTGCCTGTCCCCATGTGCCCAGGGCAGGATGCCCTGTGAAGACCTCAGGCTCTCATCCGTTTCCTCTGAGGGATCACCTTCTGGAGTCCTGCCCTCGTAGTCCAGACTATTTTGTAACTCGACTAAAACGTTTAGCATCCTTGCAGCGTTACCCGAGAAGGAGCTGATACCAGTCAAGAGCAGTTTCTGTGAAAGCGCCAACGTCTGTGTGCTGACCTTGGTGTAAGCAGGGCGTCCCCCAGTCCAGAACCGCTTGTGCTCACTGAGCCGCACCCTGGGCGGGCACGACCACCAGGCCACCGTTGCCAGCTGTCCACGATGGGGGTGTGAGTGCGGCCCCAGACCTCGGCCTGCGCACCGGTGCCCGGCAGGTCCCTCAACCACAGCTGAGGAGTGTGGCTGTGGGCTTCTCCCGTGGTTCATCTTCTGTGGGGGCAGCGGCCCTCGGCCTCCCTGGCACGACCCTTCCAGCAGCCTCCACCAGCTCCGCGAGGAGAAGGAGGCGCCAGGAGCCTGACGGCAAACCTGTGGGTTCCTTGTGCCCGCAGGGAAGCGCTGGTGGGCTTTAGTCCCCTTGACGGGGGAGGGCACGGGGTCTGGGGAGAGCACCGGAGCCCCTGTGGCTCAGCCCCCTTCTCTCTTTCTCCTAACTCGCTGCAGTCCGGGGATACCCACGACCTCCGTGGGGTCATGACCCAGAGACTTAGCAAGTCTCGCCTTGTCTATGGAGCGCAACAGGGAGAAACGTGGCCATTGTCTGGCGTCCGTAGTTCGTTTCTTCCTTCTTTCCTTGCGTTGTGTTCCTCTCAACCGTTTTTTATTTACCAAAGTCCTGTACTTGGCTGTTTGCCGTGTTTCCAAAGCCAGCTGTTTCCTTGTTTTGTGTCTTTGATCTTCTATACTTGGTGCAATAGACGCTGCACAGATGTGCCACTTTATCTACGAAATGGGGTTTTGTACGCCAATAAATCCAAGTTTAAAGACAGAGTTTCGAGTTGTCTCTGTCACCGCCTGACCGCCGTCTGCCTGCGCGAGGGGGAGTGCCTGCCGGTCCTCTCGGAGACTGCCGGAAGCTGGGCCTGTTCTGCCGCGGACAGTCGTCCGGGCGCACTGAGCTCAGGCGGCTGATGGCAGCAGCTTCCGTCCGGCTGAGTGTGGCCGCGCACACTGGGGGCGCCCTCCCCCCCGTCTGCTTGGTGTCTCAGTACAGAGCAGCTGTCTCTTGGCCGCCCCGAGGGTTTCTCCAGAACCCCGGGGCTGGGTTTGACCCCATCCCAGGAGGGGTCGCCTTCCCCCAGACACACGTGGGCAGCAGTGGGCGCATCAGCTTACCTGAGAGGTGCTCCGGCTGGGAGGGCGCAGCAGCCCCCGCCCAGAGGGACAGGGCTGCCTGGCGAGACCGTTGGGCCCAGCGGGCTCCAGGGCCAGTCCTGAGGCCGAGTTCCTGTGCCTCGCCGGCCTCTGCGTTCCCGCCTGATCTTGTTCTGTGTGCCCATCAAGCAGCCTGGAAATGGGCCCCATGGTACCTTGACACCGAAAGGGGTCCGGTACCGCCCTGGGTGGATGAGGACTTCTCCAGCAGCGAACGAGGCTGTCCCTTCTCTCTCGGTCACTGGCCTCCCCGTGTGATGTTTGCCTTGTTCCGCGACCTGGAGAATTTGGGGTGCACAGATGCTATCCACTTCCTGAGCCCGCGAGGCCCAGACTCCGCACCCTGGTAACCCAACTGAGAATCTCTTTGAAAGATCTGCCGGGACCGGAGTGCTGCCCCAGGGTCGGTGTCTGTCCCCTCGCCCAGCGGAGAACTTACGTGGCCTCCTTGATGCCGTTCCTCAGTGGTCTGGCTGGGGCCAGGGGGCTGCCTGCTGGGGCTGCGTGCTGGTCCTGGGGCTTCTTCCCTGGGTCTTGGTGACCTCTGAGGTCGGGTGAATCTGTAAGGGCGGAAGTGTCCTCAGGCCTCAGAATAATTAAAGGAATACACTTGGTTGTTTGTGTTTTCCCCCAGGCTATAGCCTTGCTTACTCCCGGTGAGTGATAATTTATGGTGCCAAAGACTGAGATGCCATAAGGGGAAAGTGGCTGTTCCCATGTCCCCTCTTGGTAACTGGTCGTGGCTGTCTAGGAGAAAGCAGGGTTGAAAAACCCAGGATTGAAGTTATCCATTCCCCAGATGGACAGAAAGTGCGTGTCAATCTTGAGATACAACCAAAATTGGTCATAGATGCTCTGCTCCAATATGGGTTTAGCTTGGACAGCTGGACAGAGTGGGCACTCAGACTGTAGTGATGCAGTGATTTAGAACTTTCTTTGTTAAATAGGGTCTAGACCGATCCTGCTGATTCATGGATTCTGGTTTGGCAGCAGAAAAACTTTTCCACCTTGCAGAAACTTGTCTGAAATTCCCTATGTAGAGGGACTTAGATATATCAAGGTATTCAGCTTTTGTTCCATTTATTCACCAATCCAAACATCCAGGAATTCATCATTTACTGAACCTGTGCTGTGTTGGAATCCCTTTTTCTGGGCATTGAATCAGACATGGACCCTGTCCTTGAAAACCTTTCAGCCCAGCAGTGAAAGTGGACACACAACCATGAGCCAAGAGAAGACACCACAATAGGGGTGCTTTGAGTTCAGAAGGGAAACCGAGGAAGGCTCCGTGGAGGAAGTGCCATTTAGATGAGGCATGAAAAGGGAAATAGGAGGTGTAAATGGGGAGTGGGGTTTGGGGACTGGAGGGCCAGCATGATCCAGCCTCTCGAGTGGGAGAGTGGGATTTCCCATGTGTTAGGGACAGAGTTTACCAAGGATGGACAACTGGAAACACGGGGGATTCCTTTCTTCAAGTGCTTGTCACACGTCTTTTGCTACTGGCAGACTATTGCTCTTGCTGAACGAATTCCAAACATCAGACATTGCTGACCCGCCCTGACCACATCTTATGGTGTTTCAGCTCTGCCTCTGTGTGCATTTTTGATCTTGGCACACATCATAGGTAGTGGCCCTCCAGGAAAACGCTGCACACCATCTCTCAAGCCAATTTTGCCTCATTGCTTCTGTAGGACATTTGTTCAGGGCACAAAAGGTTAATGATTTCCAAACACATGTCCACTGAAGATAAATGAGCACTCAGAGTAGCGAGCCAAGGGGTCGTTCAAATAAACTAGTACCGCATTTATCATGAGTATGATGCCACTTCTGTAAAATTGCTGTGATCATGTATCTGTGGATTCAGCTGAACAGATATTTATTTAGCATCCGCTGTAAGATGCATTCAATAGGGAAGACAGAAATGCAAAGTGACCTAGCACAGACGGAGTTCTCTGAGGCTCCGGGCACTTTGAATAAGCTGTCTCACTTAAACCTTAAAACCACCCAGCTAGGTTGATGGTCCGTTCCCAGCTTACACAGGAGGGAATCAATGATGGGTCCAAGATCACAGATTAGAATTCAGGGCAGTCTGCTTGCACCGTGTAGGAACCCCAAATGACAGCCCAAATAACTGGGGTAGGTATCCCTAGGAAAGGTAAGAATACAGGGCTTGGTCCTTCAGGGAGGGCGAAGTCTCCTCCAAGTGGAAAAACATCACGGAAGAGGTAGCATTTGAGATGTGCCTCCAAGCGTGTGGATGTGAACGTGGTGATCAGGAGGCTGTGCAGAGGGAGGCTTCTAGGCTGAAGGAAGCTATTGCAGAACTGCAAAGGGAGGTGGGCCTGTCCTGGCAGTGGTGAGGAGCATAGAGAGAGACATGTGGCTGGGTAAGGGCCTGGAAAAGCTCAGGAAACCAAGCTTGAATGCCAGGGGCTGGTGGACAATGGGGAGCCATAGATGGTTCAGGGCAGAAGAGTGATGTGATAGAAATCGAACTCTGGGAAAATGAAGCTGGTGTTGGTGGACTGGATGGAGAATGAAAGGCTGAGGGATATTTGGTTCTGAGAGCCCGATTTTGGCTCTATTACAACACTCACTAGGGCAGCGTGACTGGTGGTGTCTGTCTGGAGGTTGGCCACATCAGACTTGTCTCTGTCTCCAGCGTTCAGCAAGGGGCCAGGAGCATAGTTTGTGTGAAAGTGTACTGAGGGGAAAGAATGAAATTTAATACAGTATTCAGTTCTCCAGAGACTACAAAGAACCCTAAGGAAGCAGACAAATGTCCGTGAAATCATAACTGGACTCAACTCGGAAATTTCCATGTGATTTGACTTCTAACCACTTATTCAGCAAGTTATTCGAACACTTGGTTCATAGCTTATGCTAGGGGCTAAGTGGGAACAAAAGCAAAACTCATCCAAGTCCTGTCATCAAAACTGAAGAGGCAAGCTATGAAACATTCAGGTAACAGAGCTCTCTTTCAGCCTTGATGAGTCCCATGCCTCATTCATTCATTCATCCACTCACTCATTCAATGAACTGAGAAACATAAAGCATTTATAACAGCGCCTGGTGGATGCCAAGTGCTTGATATATGTTAGGAATGTTACTATGGCTGTCATTCACTTATGGGATTCTTTATCAGGTGCTAGGCATTATTTTGTGTACATTCATACATGCTATTTTATTAAAACCTTGCTACAACCATCCTGCCCGGGAACTGTCACTGTTCCATTTGACAAGCGCGGAAACCGGGGCTCTGGCCATAGATCCGTGCTTTTCGATTTCCGTGTGCATACGAATCACCTGGGGGTCTTGTTAACCAGCAGGTCTGGGATCAGGCCCACGATTCTACATTTCTGACAAGCTCCCCGAGCAGTGAGGTCTTGAGTGACACACGGCCGCTCACTGGCAAAGCCGAGGGCTCTACCTGGACCCTCCAACAACGACACGTTCAGGGTTCTCCTTTCCTCTATTCAGCCCTTTCTACCACGTCGACAGCTGGAAGCCAAGGGTATGTACTGTAGAGACAACAAACAGGACTTGGGTGGGCTCACCGACCCAGTCTCCAAGCAGTCACTGATTCCTGGGAACGCAGGCCGCACAGAGGCTTGTTCTCGAGTCCTCGATTTCACCCGTCAGCTGAACAGCTGTAGCGTCACCAGGTCCCCCTTCGGCTCCTTCCACCGCGCCCGGAGCACCTCCTTGCCCTCACCCCGCACCGGCAGATCCTTCTTCCTGTGCTCCTCGAGTGTGCAGGGGCACCATCCTTGTAAGGACTTCTGATTAGTTCCCAGCGTGTTTATTATTGAAAATACGAGAGGCCCGGCTTCACTAGCCGACAAAGGGAAATAAACCCCGGTTTACGCCGGATTGCTCCCTCCCGGCAGCCTGGACAAAACGGACGGCAGAGGGCGCCTCAGGACCGCTCTGCCTACGGAGCGCGGCCCTCCTCCCCACCCACCCGCGCTGCGCTCAGGACCCCGTCTGCTGGTGCGTGTTCACCCGGGGTGCAGCCAGTCACAGCAGCACACGTCTGCCCGCCTCGTGTTGCTTTGGCCAGCGCAGAACTTCACCTTTTAAAGTTTACGATGAGCATCCTTTCGAAGGCATCAGGCTCTTGCCTGCCCTCAAAGCCCTGAATGTTTTGCGCACGCCAAGAAACGGGAGAGGGAGTGAACGTTTATTTCCTGTCCAACGGGAGCTTCGCCCGCGCCGCGCATTTTTACACGCTTTAGCTCATTGAGGAGGCTCATCCCACCCCTGGAAGATTTTATCAGCATATTACAGACAGTGGAGTATCGTGTCTATGTTTAGGAGTAGAAGCTGCAGAAGTTTATTTCTACCTAGGTAGGGGCATATGCATTCCAGTTTGATGGGAATCCTTTGGTGCATTAAATTGGCTCCAAAGTCAGCCTCAGGATACTGGATCGAGGGTGTAGAAGTCTTTCCTCTCCCCCTCCCCGTATCAGGAGCCGGGCCTGGCATGGGTATCCTCATAGCTGACCTCTGGGCACTCTGGGTTGTCCACGACGACAGTCAGAGGGTCAGAGGGGCAGTGACTACTGACTCATGAAGAAGAAGGTCCACTGGCTTGGGAGTGAGGACACCTCTCCAGGCAGAACCTTCTCTCTCTGACCTCCTGGGTACCCATCTGCCAAGGGAAGGCTTTGAATAAGATGGTTTGAGAGCCTCTTTTTACTCTAAGCCAGAATTCTAATGGGAGGGATTTGAAGTCTGATGACATAGTGGGGACAATATTTTTAGGTTGGTATTTTGCGTGCTTTTCACATTACGCCATATGGCCAGAAATATTCCTTCTAGAGACTGCCATTATTATCTCGGATAAGACGGTAAAATGTTAGAAAAAAGGATCACAAAAGCTCACTGTAATGGAAAATTGAAAGGACAGAATGTGGGAGCTGCATGCAGGGGCCGCCCGAGCCAGACTCACGCCGTGTCCCCAGGCTTGGCATGTTGCTGGGTGCTCAAGAAACAAAGGAATGGATGGAAACGGAGACGGACAAAACCCTGCAGCGGCAGAATCTGAGGGCCCGTCCTAGTGTCCTGGGTACACGCCATTCACATATTCAGAAGAGGGGACTGAGAGCCCAGGGGATAGGCTGTAGAACCTTCTGGGTGGTCCGGGGCCCCTCCCCACCCCTGGTGTGGCTCTTCTTGAGGGTGCTGTGGCCAGGGATGGTCCAGGGCTGGGTCTGGGGCCTCTCAGGGAAGGATGGGCTTACGGGAAAGGAATTTTTCGGCGGGAGAGCCTTTGGTGCTCCCGAGGTCTGGGGCCCCAGCAGCTGGGGCCTCGGGCAGGAGGCAGAATGCATGCTTAGCAGGGCGGGGTGGGCCCGGTGCACAGCTTGTTGGGGTAATGGGCGTATTTGCGGTCATAGGTGCCCAGGTTGCGGCGAAAGCAGAGCGCGGCCTTCTTGTCACACTCGCAGGTCCGCCGCTGGCAAGTGGTTCTGCCGGCTGGATGGGACGAGGGCAGTCAGGGCCCGGGAACCTTGGGCCTGCCACTCCTAGCCATGCAGGGTCCACGTTCTCCACCCGGAAACCCATGCTTCACTGGGGGGATGCTCCAGGGCTGGGTGAGAGAACGGGCAGGGTGCCGAGGCCCCGCTGGGGCCAGGGACGCTGGGAGCCTGGAGATTTGTCCTCACTGTTCCTTCCTCTCCCAAACCCACTCCACTGCCCTAAGCCCTTTCCCCACACCGAGACCTCCTGTTTCACTGTCCCTTGTCCCAGCCCAAGGAGGGCTGTATTTCTGGGTGACCCCTTCTCCCACGTAATGGGTTGCTGATGGTGCGGCAGCCGTCAACCAGAGAGGAAAACTACGAAGGGCAGCAGTTCAGTCCCAGGTGACCCGGGCGTGCCCTGGGGCTGGAGCTGGGGCCTGCACGCCTCCCTCCATGGGGATGGGGCCTGTTTTTCTGGCGTTTGTCTCAGGGTCCCCCTCCACGCATGCCCACACCCAGCCTAGGGAGTGGGGTTGACACCAGCTCTGTGGGCTTCAGGGGCCCCAAAGCCTCCTCTTTCCTCCACTACCTCTGTCTGCCCTCAGGGGCTCTGGCTGCTTTTTGTCCCCAGGAAGACATCCCCCCGCTCAGATATGTCTGGCTTCCTCAGGGTCCCTCGGGAAGGTCAGCCTCATTTCCCATCCAGGTTCTGCTCTCACCTGCTCTTTCAACAGAACTCAGATTTGTCAGGGGCTGAACAGCTATGTCAGCTCCCCCGGGGGGTTCTTGCCAGGAGCTGGGCTAAGCTGGGCAAGGGCGTGGTTAGGTCTCCCTTTCACAGATGACGAACTAGAAGCTTTTGAGGGGTTCTATCCCTTGCCCAGAGTCACACGGTGAAGGGGGACGCCCTGAGCCTGTGTCCCCACTCACCTGACCCCTCCCCTCACTCACCCTCTCGGTGCTGTCCCTAACAAGTGGCTTCCCAGCCTTGTATGAACTCCCAGCAATGGGGAGCTCATTACCTGTCAAAGCCACTTTGCTGAGTGGATGGTGGTGGGAACAAGAATCTTGGAGCCCAGCCTGCCTCCCGCAGCTCTGGTTTTTGTCCCGCCCCGCCCCCAGGACAGACCCCAGAGAGCTGAGTTTTCTTTGACGCTCCCAGCCCCCCTGTGCTGTGACCCCACTCTGGGCCTGCCCTCCGCCTTCCAGGCTGCTCCTGGCTTTGCGGAAGGAAGAAGAAGGTTTGGCTCTCCGATGTGAGGTCCCTCCATGGGGCTGGACTGCGTGGAGCCCTTTGCTACACTCCAGTTAGGGTCCGGCTGTTTCCCCAGGCTGGGGAGCAGAGGAGAAGGTTAACTGGCCCAGGTGGGCATGGGGCCTGGCTAAAAGGCACCCTGGTACGGTGGGTCAGCCTTTGGGAGCGAGGTCTGCCGCCCCGAGTCCAAGCTGCAGCCTGGGTCTGGGGCTCCGCCGTTGAGGCCCCATCCTGGGGACCTGCTTCTAGCGGCTGCCCAGGCCCTAGGGAGGGCTGTCTGGGCACAGGTCCTCTGGGGCCGGGCTCAGCGCTGGCCCTCTGCTCCTCCCCTCAGAGGCTGGAGCTGGGGGGGTGGGGGTGGCGCTCTGAATGGGGGGTGTTCCTGGGGTCCCAGGGCAGGAGCTGAGGAGTACTGGGCTCTCCAGACCAGGTGCTGGGGGAGCATCTGGGTGCAGGGACACGCCACTCCCTAACGCTGTGACGATGGGAGACCCGCCTCTCCCACCCGGGTGACCAGGCTCAAGGGTCCCCATCAGGAGAGGGGTTTCTGGCTGAGTCCCTTCCCTCCCCCGGGGCCTGGGGGACCCCAGGTCTGCTCACTCACCACAGAAGATGCTGTGCCTGGTGGCGGAGAAGAGGTACCTTTCAGCTTTGGGTTCGCAGCCCAGCTCCCCCAGGCGTCCGTAGCAGCAGTCGTGGGCGTGGCAGCACCTGTGAGGGCGCGGCCGGCCTGAAGCGGGGCGGGGGGCCGCCTGGGGGCTCAGGGCCCAGAGGGGCTCGAACGTGTGGCGGCCGCGCCTCAGCTTCCCAGGCGCCCGCAGCCCCCGGGTGCCCCCCGCGCCTCCACCCTCCGGGCCGCGGCCGCTCACCAGTCTGTCCTGTCCACCGGCCAGCGGGAGCCGCCGACGCCGCAGTAGCAGCCGTAGTCATTGTACCGCAGCGCGGGCCGCCCCGTCGCCCTCTCGATCATCAGCCCGAACTGGGCCAGGCTCCCGCCGGCCGGGGCCGCTGCGGGGCGGAGCGGGGGCGTCAGCTCCCTCGCGGCCCACCCTCCGCGGCCAGCTGCGGGCCCACCTCTGAGTGCAGGCGCCCTCTGAGCGTCTCGGGAGCCCCCACCCCCCGAGCACCTCACCCCCGGCGGTGACGATGCTGACCGGTGATGCGGCAGAGGCGACAGGGGGTGAGCTGTCGGATGGCGGCATAGACTCAGTGGACATGAGTCCAAGCAAACTCCGGGGCTTGGTGATGGACAGGGAGGCCTGGCGTGCTGGGTCACGGGGTCGCAGAGAGTCGGACACGACCGAGCAACTGAGCACCGCCGGTCGGCAGCGATGCCCCCATGACGTCACTGCTCCTTGATCTCCTGGTCCTCACCCGCATCGTGTCCCCACCTGACCTCCCACCCCTGCTCTCCTTCCACCGTCTCCCAGCAACGCCCCCACTCACCCTCTAGGCTCCCATCCCGCTTTCCCGATCCTCTCCCCAGGTGTCAGCCCCCACTCCCCGCCCCCCCAGGAGCACTGTCCCCATCAAGTCCCATCAGGGGTTGCTGGATAAGCTTCCTCTCCACCTGGACTTCCCCGAGCTCCTCCAGGTCCCACTGCTGCAGCAGTGGGGGCCTGCCCACTGGGGCAGGTTAAAGGCAAAAACAGAAACTCAGGGGAGGGGTGGAGCGTGGGTGGCAGGAGCCGTCTGGGGCCCCTGCCAGCCCCTCTTCCATGCCCCCCCCAAGGCCACCCAGGCTGCAGTCATCCCCCTGGTCCCCTCTCCACTGGCCAGTTCTTCCCGGGCCAGCACTGGCCTCAGGGTGCCTGATGACACCCTCCCTGGGGCCTGGGTCAGGAGCCCCCCAGGAGTGTTCCCAGCTGGGACAGAGCAGGAGCACAGGCATGAAGGTCACTTACTCAGGAGGCACAGGAAGGTCAGAAGAGGGGGCCACTTCATCCTGGGGGGCAGGGAGGGGGGCAGGGGGCAGAGAAGCCAGGCTGCAGGAGACGGGAGACGGAAGCCAGCAGGGGTGCCTCTGATCTCCAGGCACCTCCCCAGTTAGTTAAATACCTGGGTCCTGTCCACTCCCCATCATTAACCCCTGAGCACGGAGTGATGCAATGATGCTTCCAGCTCTGACACTCTGGCCAAGTCCCCGGGGGAGGGGCCAGGCTGGGGCCCATGGCTCTGCTTCCAGAGCCAGTCGGTGGGGCCAGTCTCTGGGCCTTCTCCTCACTGTGCCTCCCATCACGGCCCTCTTCTGCAGAATCCCTGCACTCGCCCTCACAGTGGAGCTGGGAGCCCAGGCTGTGCCAGGTGCTTTCCCTTCCTGGGGTCTTTTTCTCACCCTCATTTTGCTGACGCAGCTCCTGAGGCTCAGAGAGGCTGAACTCAGACGTCCTGGGAGCACCAAGGGCGATTCTGTCTGGCTCTGACTCCCCGCCCTGCCCCTCAACCAGCCCCCAGACGGGCAGCAGTGGCTGTAGCCTGGGTGGATGACAAGGGCACCTGCGGCCCTTGAGCCCAAAGGCTGCGAGCTGGGCCAGCTGGGGTCAGGGATGTGTCTTTACTGTTCCTTCTCGGGCTTGCTACTGCTTGTTTGACAGGCAGCGAAAATCCTCCCGGTTGTGAACTCTGTCTCCCCACAACCCTTGAGCGGTGGTGTAGCGTGGCTCCCGTAGAAACAGGCTCGGTCTGAGTCAGCTGGAAAACCCACATTCCAGCAGGGACTGGAAGCTTCCATCCTTTTGATGTCATCTTCGTCCATCCTTTTGATGTCATCTTCGGGCCCGCATGGTGGAGACAGTGGCTTCCTACTCCAACTTGGCGCCGAGAGAGACTGTTGTCCCCGGAGTCAGTCAGCACACGGAGGCTGGGCTTCAGAGCGTGGCTGGAGGTCAGCAGGATGGGGGAGAGGATCCGGCTCTGCTGTGATCAGAAATGTCGAGGTCCCACCGGCCTTAGCCTCACCATGCCTCATTTGCTGGCTGGAGTCCACTCAGGCAGAACTGGACGCAAGATGCCGGGACCTGGCCTGCAACTTCCCCCTGCCTTCCGTGTTCCTGGTCTGCTGGGATAACCAGATCAGCCACTTCCATCAACGTCCAGGGCCTGGGAGCTGCTTGGTCTGTGCCCCTGGAGTTCCGATTCAACCATTTGTTACGTTTCCTTGTGAGGAATCTCGGTTTTCCTGTCCCATTATGGGGATAGAAGCCATCTCCTTCAAGGGAAAGAAGGAACACTCACAGCCAACTCAGCAGTTCCCGCACCAGTGTTTACTCTGCGGCAGGACCATGCCAAGCTCTTCTCCATCAAGATCTCCAGGAACCTTCAAACAGCCTCATAACGCAGGCGTGGTGATCATCCCCATTTTACAGAGGAGCAAACTGAGACAGCCGCCTAAGTAGCTGGTGAGCCAGAATGGGGGCCCAGACAGTTCAAAGGGCTTACAGGAGGCAATACCTACAGTAGGCAGGGTGCCAAGCTCCCGTGATATCTTTGAAAAAAGTGAAGATGTTAGTTGCTCAGTCATGTCCAACTCCTTCGTGACCCCATGGACTGTAGCCCACCAGGCTCCTCTGTCCATGAAATTCTCCAGGCAAGAATACTGGAATGCATTGCTATTTTCTTCTTCAGGGGATCTTCCCGACCCAGGGATCGAACCCGGGTCTTCTGCATTGCAGGCAGATTCTTTACCATCTGAACCAGCAGGGAAAGGGGCCCTCAAAATATTCTCCCTTCTTTAAAGTCAGAGTGACTATAATGCGGCTTGGGTTATGGTTAGCTTCATACATTGTAGTCACAGCATTTGCTTTCTAGTTTGTTTGTTTTTTTTTAATGAGGAGAGGGTCCATGAAAGGGAGAGTGGCCAAGGTCCGCTGTAGCCTTGAGCTGAGCCACCAGGTGTAGGGCCTCCCCTTCAGGACCTGACTGGGGGTCTGGCTTCAGCATCCTTTCCAGGGGAGGAGGCTGGGCCTCAGCCTGCAGATGGGGAGGACTCTCAACTTGAATTCCCTGGCCCCATTAGGGATGGAGTTCCTGGGGAGGGGTCACCTTGGCGCGGGGTGGGGAGGACTGGTGGCAGGGACCTCAGAGGGTTTTTTGACCCTGGACAGTAAAGCTGGGTAAACACTGACATACATTCTGCAGCGGCCCTGCCTCCGGCCCCTCCCATTTCCTGCTCAGGACTCCTGGAATCCTTTCCATGCTGGGCTGTGCTCACCCACTGGGAGGAGACTCCTGTCCTGGGGGGACAGGAGCCAGGGAGGGAAGCCTCTTGGCCAGGGTCACCCAGCTGTGTTGAGCCACCATCTCTGGGGGGAGGGGCGGTCCCCGGCTCACTTTTGCCTTTTGATTTTTAATGAGGGCACTCCTGACAGCCCTGGGCTCCTGACCTGGGCCATTATATCCCAAACAGTGACTCACAGGGGAGCTACCTCCTAAATAACTGAAAATTAGCTTTGATTCCCGGGGGAAGGTTGCCCCACAGCCCTTCTTCCAGCAGCATAGAGGGTGTTTCCCAGGAAGGGCCGGGTTTCTGAGACAGTCCCTTTATTGAGCCATTTTGAGTCCTGGCATGGCCAGGATGGGGCCCCTGTGAGCTCTGCCAGGGTGCACCTGTGGCAAAAACTGAGGACTGTGGGGCCAGAGTCAGGCAGGGAAATCCAGGCAGGCTTCCAGGAGGAGGTGTCCCCCAGCTGAGGTTTGAAGTGGATACGTTTGGGAGGAGAATTTTAGGCATTCAGGAAATGTGGTTGGTTTTATGATTTTCTCACTAGCAGCACAATGTGGTTGAAAGCTCTGGATCTCTGCATCACCAAGACAGGGACTTGAGTGTCCACCTACGCTACACCACTTACGGGCTGTGTGACCTTGGCAGGTTCCACCACCAGCTAAGCTCAGTGTCATCGTCTGTGGTGTCGTCCAGTCGCCAAGTTGTGTCCAACTCTTCGCGACCCCATGGACTGCAGCACGCCAGGCTCCTCTGTCATTCACTATCTTCTGGGGTTTGCTCAGAGTTTTCACGTCCATTGAGTCGGTGATACTGTCTAACCATCCCCTCCTCAGATGCATCATGGGGGATAATTAGGCCTACTTCTCAGAGTTTGGGACCAGATGAAAAGGAAACGAAATGTGGAAAGCTCTTTGCAGGGGGCCATGCCCATGGGAGGGATCCGCAAACACTGGGCCCCTCCTTAACCTGGTCACAGAGGAGGCAGCTGCTGGCCCAGGAGCTCAAAGCCCTCATCCCCGCTGGAGGCCAGTGTGCAGCTGGGCCGGGTCTCCCCTCATTTCAGTGGGGTTATTGCCCCCACTTGCCAGATTCTACCTTCCATGATGGAGGAACAGGGAACAGAGCCCCATCTCTCAACAATGGTTTCTTTCTCTGGGCTTAAAGCTGTCCTTGCAGTGAAAAGTCACCATCCTCCTCCTTCTCATCATCCTCCTCCTCCTCACGATAAAAAGAGGCAAAACAATCACCGTTTATTAAGTTCCTACAGTGTTGCAAGCATTTTGCAGAGAGCTTATCTTCTGTTTCATCGCATCACTTCCATGCTTACCCTGGAACCTGAAGGATCCTACAGCCTCTCCCAGCAAAATGCGATCCCCTTCATGCGAAAGAATTCGTTGCTCTTCAGTCGACAAACTAGATTGAGGACACTCAAGGTGCTGGGGCTCCACGCAAGAGCAAAGCCAGACCCGATCTCTGCCCCCCATGGACCTGGTAGTCCAGCAGGGAGACTGACATTAGTCAAATAGGAATAAGTAGCCTGACCAAATGTTCACGGGCTTATGAGAGCATTTAGTGGGGATGTCTGATCTGGGCAGGGCTTCTCTGTGGAGGAAATGATTTAGCAGGGATCTCAAGATGTTAGTAAGGAACTGGGGAGAGTTTAAATGGAAGAACAGTCTGTGCAAAGGCCCTGTGGTCTGAAGGACTTGGCACCTGGGAGGGCTGAAAGGAGCCTGGGGAGTTGGGCTGGTGGTGCGTGGGTCTTGAAGGGCATGATTCACTGGGAAGCTGATCCCGGGACCTTGACCTCCCATTCACCTCTCAGCCAGCCTCTGGCTTGAGTCTGACGGACAAGTGGCCTAGAGCTTGCATGATGCAGGATAGGGCCTGCAGTCCCCCATGAGAATAAGGCCCCTCTCTGAAAGACCTCAGCCTGGAAAATCTCGTGGATGGAGAAGCCTGGTAGGCTACAATCCATGGGGTCACAAAGAGTCGGACACGACTGAGTAACTTCACTTTCTTTCTGAAAGACCTGGTGATATTTTCATACCAAAGACGAGTCTCCCTCCGGTGGGAACAGGCTTTGTGCAACTGCCATCACAAGAGTTAGGTCCTCCCATTTGTGATGGAGGGTAAAGAACAAGAATCCTTGGCCTGGGTTCACTGTTTATAAGGTCGCCAGCATCGTTGTACAGCAGCTCTGCTGAGCCTTGTTGAGCTCTGTCCAGGGAATGGCGGAATGCCAGCAGAGGGTTTGAAACAAGTGACTTGCTCGTATATTTGGACAAGATGGCTGGCTGCTGAGAGGTGAATGAATGGGAGAGACAGAAGCAAGGAAGCGAAGAAGGCAGGAGGGCGGGTACTGTGGACTCTGGGGCGGGCCCACGCTTCAGGGGACACCTGGGACAGCGCAGGTGGCTGGTGGAGCCAGAGGGAAGGGTGATGAATGCACCGCGCGCTGCCCCTTGGCGGGCAGGAGCAGGGTCGCGGGAGGGCGAGGAAGCCAGCGTCTCCGTCCCAGACAGCTTCAGTGCCCCAGCTGGT
Organism: Antilocapra americana; assembly: GCA_007570785.1. NCBI lineage: Eukaryota > Metazoa > Chordata > Mammalia > Artiodactyla > Antilocapridae > Antilocapra > Antilocapra americana. The sequence continues at coordinate 1,207,040 of ML663023.1, forward strand.
CCAAGGACGGAGACGGGGAGCAGGGACGCCCACACAGGTCCAGGCCGGGGTGCTGCATAAGCTCCTGTGTGATGCTGGAGCGGGGCGTCTGTAAGCTCCTGTGCGTGGTGGGGGCGGGCGTGGGGACGTGCAGGCCCGCCCGCTGGGCGCGCCCCTTTGCTCCGGGTACCATAGGGTCCTGGTTCAGATGATGCCACGGGCTTCGCGTCAGCCTGCCTGGTGTTGCTGCCGGCGAACTTCCTCATCCGCACAGCAGGGACATCAGCAGCATCCGTCTCCTAGCACTGTTGGCAGAGTTAGTGGAATAGTACCAGCAGGGGCTTCCCTGGTGGCCCAGTGGTTACGAATCCGCCCAGCAATGCAAGGGACACCCGTCTGACCCCTGGTCCGGGAAGATCCCACTAAGCCTGGGGGCCGAAACTCCCGAGCCTACGCGCTGCACATTCGGGAGCCGCGTGCCCAGAGCCTGTGCCCGGGAACAAGAGAAGCCTTCGGAAAGAGAAGCCGCACGCCGGATGGAGAGGCATCCCCGCGCGCTGCAACTGGAGAAAGTCTGGGCGTGGACGGAGACCCAGCACAGCCAAGAACAGCGAACGCAAACCTGCCAAGTGCTTGGAAGAGGAGCCTGCGAGTACAATACGAATACTGTTGCTGTTAACAGCAGGAGCACGCGTCAACTCGGACGGGGGCCTCCCTGACAGAGCCCCTTCCTGCCCGGACTCTCCTTTCCTTGAGGCCCAAGACCCTGTCCTGGTTGGTGGTGGTCAGTCTTACTCCTAAAACTTTAACATTTTGGGGGGCTGATGGGTCCTCATACGGGGTGTCTGAATATTTAAAAGTTATTAATCAAGCCAACAACCTGGGAAATACAGCATGTTCTATGTTTCCATCTAAATATACTGTCCCAACAATAAATTGAAGAAAATATGGAAAGCCACAGTTTTTATAAAATTGAAAATCAGAAATATGTTCAAATTGATTGAGTTTGATTATTCTCATGTGCTCTGTGGATGGGCTGGTGATGTTTGAATGACTTATAAAGACAGACATACTTCACAAATTATTATACATTTATTCCATAAATAAATATGCTTCTCTTGCTTTCATTTCAGCAAAATCAACTGTGCTATACTCAAAATGTTCTCTAATTTGTGTTCCTCTGACAGTAATGATCTAAAAGATTTTTTTTAAATGTAATTGTATTCAAAGTGAATGAAATCTTATTATGTTTCCTGAAAGAGTAAATCTAAAGACAAAAGAATATCAGATATGCAGGTGATACCACCCTTCTGGCAGAAAGTGAAGAGGAACTAAAATGCCTCTTGATGAAGGTGAAAGAGGAGAGTGAAAAGCCTGGCTTAAAACTCAACATTCAGAAAACTAAGATCATGGCATCTAGTCCCATCGCTTCATGGCAAATAGATGGGCAAATAGTGGAAACAGTGGCTGACTTTATTTTGGGGGTCTCTAAAATCACTGCAGATGGTGACTGCAGCCATGAAATTAAAAGATGCATACTCCTTGGAAGGAAAGTTATGACCATCCTAGACAGCATATTAAAAAGCAGAGACATTGCTGCCAAAGGTCCATCTAGTCAAGGCTATGGTTTTTCCGGTGGTCATGTATGGATGTGAGAGTTGGACTATAAAGAAAGCTGAGCACGGAAGAATTGATGCTTTTGAACTGTGGAGTTGGAGAAGACTCTTGAGAGTCCCTTGGACCGCAAGGAAATTCAACCAGTCCATCCTAAAGGAAATCAACGCTGAATATTCATCAGAAGGACTGATTCTGAAGTTGAAGCTCCAATACTCTGGCCGCCTGATGTGAAGAGCTGACTCATTGGAAAAGACCCTGATGCTGGGAAAGATTGAAGGCAGGAGGAGAAACGAGCAGCAGAGAATGAGATGCTTAGATAGCATCACTGACTCAATGAATATGAATTTGAGTAAACTCTGGGAGATAGTGAAGGACAGAAGGACAGAGGAGCCTGGCGTGCTGCAGTCCATGGGGTCACAGAGAATCAAACATGACTTAGCAACTAGACAACAACTTTTTAGAAAGGCTTTTCTTCTAAAGTACTCTAAATTCTCTATTAAAGTTAAAATGCAAAATATCAATGATAGCGCATGATGTACAAATTTTTAAATGAAATTATTTGAATAAGGTGACTTTGTGGAAGTTTTTGGTGAAAATTTAATCACACATGCCAAATATTCTGATAAGAATAAACCCAGCCCCAGCCCTAGTGTTCAGTGTCATTCAGTGGCCCAGGTAAGAAGCTGTCCTCATGACACACTGAAATGTGCTGCGGTCGCTCAGTCGTGTCCGGCTCTCTGCGACCCCACGGACTGCAGCCCGCCAGGCTTCCCTGTCCTTCACTATCTCTCGGAGTTTGCTCACACTCACGTCCATTGAGTCGGTGATGCCATCCAATAATCAGCTCCGTTTATGTAAATGTACACGTAATATGTATTGTTTGATCTCACCGAATGGCCCTCGGAGGGTACCGTACTAGTTCCTGAGTACCTCCAGACCCGTGACACAGGCGAAGGGTATGTGGAACTCAGGGGAGGTGGTACTTTGTTAGGCAAGAACTTCCCTGGTGGGCCAGCAGTTGAGACTCTGTGCTTGCAGCGTGGGGGGTGTGAGTTCGATCCCTTGTTCCCGAGGATCGCACATGCCAGGGGGCAACGAAGCCCGTGAACCCCAACTCCCGAAGCCGCATGCCGAGAGCCTGCGCTCCGCAATGGAGAGCAACTCCTCGTTGCTGCGACTAGAGAGCCCGTGAGCAGCGGCGAAGACGCAGAGCGGCCAGAAATTAAAACAGGAAGAGGAACTAGTGCGGCCCTCCCCTCTGAGAGGAGAGTGTGACGAGGCCGTCCAACCTGGGCTCCCTGCCCGGGGCCTCCCTGGGAAGCAGCGTCCACTGAGGAGGTGGCTGAGGCACTGCCCGCAGGGCCGCGGCCGCTCCCTGCGGCCTGAGTGGTGCTGGATGTGAGGGGCCTGCTGAGCGTGTCCTGCCCCAGGGCTGGCGCTGGTCGGAGTGCAGACACTCCTGGGCCTTCCAGCCCATTTAGTGTGTGCGTCTGTGTGCTGCTCTGCCGGCGTGCATGCACGCGGGTACACACATGCCTATCTGTGTCTCTGTGTGTGGCCCTGTGTGTACATGCGACTCTGTGTGTGTGTGTGACGCATGGGGTCCCCTAGAGCGTGGGGCCCTGCGCAGGGCCTCCTTTGCCTGCATCTCCGGGTAGTCGAGGATGCCATCTCAGTTCAGCACCTCCTGTGTCATTCCAGGGCCTTTACGTTTGGCCTTCACCACAGCCCTGTGGCGCGGGCCTTAGTCTTTCTGTTTCACAGACGATGGAGCTTAGGCTCAGTATCCCGCCGAGGTATGATCAGCCAAGGCTACCCCATTCCCAGGCTGGCTCGACCACAGGCCGGTCTGACGCTGGTGCTCCATGCTGCCTCCCCGTGGTGAGTGTAGGACAGGGCTGAGGTCCCTTGGCACTCGGTTGCCCCAAGGCTCAGGGTCTCGTGATTGGTGGGCGCAGATGCACTGAAGCTGACCTCAGCCGCCTCCTCTGGCCGTTTGTGCTTTGGTCTCCCAGAGTCTGCTGCTCCCCTCTCCCTGGAGGTACCCAGGTACCCAAAACCCAACACTCGGGGCTTCTTGGTTTGTGAACTGGAGTTCCTGAAACGCTGCAAACTTCCTCCCTCCTGGAATCCGTCTGTGGATGTCACCACTACCCTGGCGCCCAGGGATGCTGCTCCTCTGGACCTTAAGCAGCTGAATGACAGGCTGGAGGGAAGAATCCTAGGAGGGTAGGAGTGAAACCAGGCTTTGGGTCCTGCCACCAACTCACCGCTTCCTGAGCTTCCGTGTACTCTAATTTTTTTAATCTATTTTTGGTTTCTTTCTGGCCATACCTCAGTGCTTACAGGATCTTTGTTCCCTGGCCAGTGGTTGAACCCAGGCCCACGGTGTGAGAGTGCTGAGTCCTAACCATTGGACCTCCAGGGAATTCCTAGTTTGTTTCATTTTCTTGCAGTTCTAAACCACACCCTTGCCATGGCCCTGGATCTGGTGGGACTCTTAGCAAGGAAAATCCCGGATGTGAAAGATGTCAGTTTCCAGGTGTCTGTTGCTGGTGACTAGCCATCCCAAAACACTGGGACTTAAACCAACAGCAAATTCCTCTTTCTCATATTTCTGGGGATTGCTTGTGTGGTTCCTCTTCTGGTTTCTCCTGGGCTTGCTCACAGGGCTGTCATCTGCTGGAGCGTCCTCTGGGCTGGGAGGTCTAAGACGGCCTTACCCCCGGCCATCAGCTGAGACACCTCGACTCTCTTTCTGTGTCGGGATGAGAGATGCGGCAATTCACCCTCCACTTGGCTTGACTGGCTCCCTTCTGTGGGAGTCTTGGTGTTCCCAGGGGACAAAGGCAGAAGCTGGTCTCCCTCTTGAGGCTCCAGTCCTGAAACCCGCCCAGGACAGCCCCTCTGCCACATTCTACTGGTCGATGCGAGTCCCGGAGCCAGTCTAGATGCAAGGAGTGGAGAAGTAGATTCCAGCTCTGAGTGGGAGGACAACAGAGCCACACTACAAAGGAACCTCTGCATTAGGACCGGAGGCAGAGAGGGGAAGTGCGTGAGCGTTAGGCGCTCAGCTGTGTCTGGCCCTTTTTGTCCCCATGGACTGTGGCTTGCCAGGCTCTTTGGTTCATAGAATTCTCCAGCAAGAACTTCAGATTCCCTTCTCCAGGGGGTCTTCCCAGTCCAGGGACTGAACCTAGGTCTCCTGTACTGAAGGCAGGTTCTTTATTGTCTGAGCTATTTGTAGCTATTAAATGATTGAGCTTTCCCAATGGCTCAGCAGGTAAAGAATCTGCCTGCAGTGCAGGGGACACAGGAGATGCAGGTTCAATTCCTGGAATGGGAAGATCCCTTGAAGGAGGAAATGGCAACCCACTGCAGTATTCTTGCTTGGAGAATCCCATGGACAGAGGAGCCTGGTGGGCTCCAGCCCAAAGGGTCATAAAGAGTCAAACATGACTGAGTGACTGAGCACACGCACACACAGCTGGTCACAGACTGATAGAAGAAGCACCGTCCTCAGGGCTAGTTTCAAACTGACTTATACCAGGGCTTGGCAAATTTTTTCTGTAATGGGCCAGATAGTATCTATTTTGAGCTTCATGTGTTATAAAGGGCATCTGAGGATGAGATGGCTGGATGGCATCACTGATGCAATGAACATGAACTTGGGCAAACTCTGGAAGATGGTGAGGGACAGGCTACAGAGCCAGACATGACTGGACAACTGAACATGATATGTTACACTATTTAATTCTACATTTGTAGCTCAAAAGCAGCCACAAACAATATACAAACAAAAGGGCATGACTGTGTTACAATAAAGCTTTATTTATAAAAACAGACAGAAGACTGGATTTGATGTGTGGGCTGGAGGACGGGAGTATTTAACTCAACTGCACGATTGCTATGCAACAAGGAAGGTGTGAAACCCCAAAGGGAAAATCTGGGTTCTATTAGGAAGGTATTAAGAAGTAAATGAGGGCTTCTCCTGTAGCTCAGTTGGTAAAGAATCTGCCTGCAGTGCAGGAGACCAGGGTTCAATTCCTGGGTCAGGAAGTTCCCCTGGAGAAGGAAACGGCAACCCACTGAGTCCTCTTGCCTGGAGAATCCCATGGACAGAGGAGCCTGGTGGGCTACAGTCCAGGGAGTCTCAAGAGATGGACATGACTTAAGGACTAAACCACCACCACCAAGAAGTAAACAGACGCTGCAGAAACATAGAGCCTGTTGCTTTCACTACTACGTTTCCATGGGTACTTCCAGAACCATGTAAATTAAAAAATCCTATTTAATTGGAAGTGGATAGAGAGAAGGGCCCATTATCATGTGGTTGGGGGAAAACCGATTCAATAAAATTGTGGAGCTGAAACTACCCCCAGAGAAAAATCCAGATGAACCCCAACTGGATTTGGCTAATTCTGGAGATAGCTTCCCTAAGCCCTAGAGTCTTAATGTAAAGATATAAATTTTGCTGTTCTAATTTGTTGGGAAGATGGCATAAGTTATATCCAGAAAGTCAGCATCCTAAGGATTGTCCAGGTGTCTCCCTGTCAGCCAGAACACAAATAATTCTATGCCCTTAGGCAAAGAGAAATGACAACCTTAGGAAGAAAAACTGGAAAGGTAAGATGCTGGAACAAAGAGCACATCTCAAAGACAAAGCAAAGCGGCTCTAATGTGCTCAGCAAGTCTTAAAACCCAGATGAAGGAGCTGCCAGAAGTCAGACAGAAGCTGCTGGAGCAGCTGGACACTCCCCATATTGCCTGGAGATACTCAAGATAGGTGCGAATCTCTGACTCTGCCCAAGCCTCCGGCTGCGTGGGTCACCACAGACTGGGCAGCTCCGAAAGAGATGGGAATCCCAGGCCACCTGACCTGCCTCCTGAGAAACCTGTATGCAGGTCAGGAAGCAACGGTTAGAACTGGACAGGGAACAACAGACTGGTTCCAAATCGGGAAAGGAGTACTTCAAGGCTGTATATTGTCACCCTGCTTATTTAACTTCTATGCAGGGTACATCATGAGAAACGCTGGGCTGGAGGAAGCACAAGCTGGAATCAAGACTGCCAGGAGAAATACCAATAACCTCAGATATGCAGACGACACCACCCGTATGGCAGAAAGTGAAGAAGAACTAAAAAGCCTCTTGATGAATGTGAAAGAGGCAAGTAAAAAAGTTGGCTTAAAGCACAACATTCAGAAAACTAAGATCCTGGCATCTGGTCACATCACTTCATGGCAAATAGATGGGGAAACAGTAGAAACAGTGTCAGACTTTATTTTTGGGGGCTCCAAAATCACTGCAGATGGTGATTGCAGCCATGAAATTAAAAGATGCTTACTCCTTGAAAGGAAAGTTATGACCAACCTAGACAGCATATTAAAAAGCAGAGACATCACTTTGTCAACAAAGGTCCATCTAGTCAAGGCTATGGTTTTTCCAGTGGTCATGTATGGATGTGAGAGTTGGACTATAAAAAAAGCTGAACACCAAAGATTTGATGTTTTTGAAGTGTGGTGTTGGAGAAGACTCTTGAGAGTCCCATGGACTGCAAGGAGATCCAACCAGTCCCTCCAAAGGAGATCAGTCCTGGGTGTTCATTGGAAGGACTGATGTTGAAGCTGAAACTCCATTCCTTTGGCCACCTGATGCAAAGAGCTGACTCATTTAAAAAGACCCTGATGCTGGGAAAGATTGAGGGCAGGAGGAGAAGGAGATGATTGGATGGCATCACTGACTCAATGGACATGAGTTTAGGTTAACTCTGGAAGTTGGTGATGGACAGGGAGACTTGGTGTGCTGCCGTTCATGGAGTTGCAAAGAGTCAGACATGACTGAGTGACTGAACTGAACTGAATGGTTCCCAAGTCCTTACAAAGAGAGCAAAGGAATCCAACACATTCAGTATAGCAAACATTTAGGTTCTAATACTGTTGATTGTCATGATGAAAAGATTCTAGCCGATAAGCAAATGGATGAGTGGCTATAACAGAGTGTGGAATGAAGCACAAAGAGTCACAGAAGAGGCAACAGTTCATTCTGCCAGCCTGGCCTTTAAGGAGAGCTGCAGAGAGGGGCTGTCTGCTGAGCTGGGGCCTTAAACAGTGAGCAGGGCTCTGCTGGCAGAGCCTGGAGGAGGGAAATGCGGTCGGAGCTGTGGGTCCAGAGGTCTGGAGGCTCGAAGGCCTGTGGACATCTCTGCTTTTCTCTGCTCAGAATCCCCTCTCCTCTCCTTTTCCCTTCTCTCATTCAACACACTCCTGGTGGAACCACCAATCACAATGAGGCCCCACCCCCAAAGGCAAGTGCCTGACACAAGGCAGCCAATCAGACCCTCTCCTGAGACGCTGTATCTTCTGCAGAACAAAGCACTGGGTTAAAGCTGATGGAGCAGAGCCATGCGGTACTTAGTGTCCTAAAGAGACCGTTAGTGAGGTCTTGCTACTAGGTCTTCTGTGTTTTTGTGTGTTTATGTGACACATATATATATACACATAATACTTTGGTCACTTAATGTGAAGAACCGACTCATAGGAAAGACACCGACGCTGGGAAAGATTGAAGGCGGGAGGAGAAGGGGACGACAGAGGATGATATGGTTGGATGGCATCACTGCCTGGACTGACTTGAGTCTGAGTAGGCTCCAGGAGCTGGTGATGGACAGGGAGGCCTGGAGTGCTGCTGTCCATGGGATTGCAAAGAGTTGGACAGGACTGAGCGACTGAACTGAGCAGGGTGTAGTGGGAAGGGTTTGTGTTAACATTGCTCCATTTTGCAATAAACACTTCTTACTTTGAAAAACCATCTCCCCTCTATTCCAAGTGACCCTGTACAATTGTTTGTCACGATGTCCTGCATTTTCTACCACTAGAGTGGACTTATGTCCAAACACAGGGATATTTCCAGGAATAAGCACCCAAGTTGGACCAATCAGAATCTTTCCTTAGATTTGACACATGGGTCTCCCCTCCTCTGGGGCCTTGAGCCATAAAGACCAGGCAGTGGACGTGTTTCTTGACTACTTGGGAGAGGCTGTGTGTAGAATCAAGCCAGTATGCTTAATGGTGGCTGGTGGAGGAAGTAGGGAGAGACAGAGACAGAGAGAGCGAGCTATGTTGAGATTCTTGTATCCAACATTCTTTGGTTTCCACTCTGAACCTTCAAATTATGTGAGTCAACAAATTCTCTTGAAGACTTACTCTACTTTGACTTTGGTTTCTGTCATTTGAGACTGAGAAGCACCTAGACTAACCCAGAACGTCCATGGGTAGCAGAAATCTGGTCGTACTCGTGCTCAGGAGCCACTGGGATGAGTATGTGGTGGTCCATGGAGGTGAGACTGAACACCGGGCGCAGATAGGAAACCTCAAGAAAGACGTGTGGGCTCCACCGTGGCTTGGAGGGAGAAAGCCTCAGCTTTTCATAAGGACCCAGTGACCACCAGGAAGTGCAGCCATGGTGTGCCAAGATTCTTTCCCAGGTGTCCTGGCCTGGATAAATCCTGAGGACTATGGGACAAATCCAAGGGCGGGGGAAGAGACTCCTCCAAAACATGACTTACGTTGCCCACCAGCCTGGGTCAGGTGAGCCACCTTGATCTGATTCGGAAAGTTAAAGCTATGTGACATTTCATGGACTGGAGTGTCATGGGAAAGATCCTATTAATGAGCGGCCCCGTTCCTCCTTCTCTTCATCATCGTCATCGTCCATCGTTACCGTCCCTGTCGTCACATTTCCCGAGTGTGTGCTACTGCATGTGAAATGACACCACGTGTGAAACGCCAACAGCCCAGCCCAGGCCCATCCCTTTCTCATTTTCCCTCACCAAGGGATAAAACATCTTCAAGTCTTTTCCTACCCCGGGTCACCTCGTTACACTTTGATGTTAGACACAAAACTCTTCAGATTGAGATCTGAAATAATTTGTCCCTCGTGTCCTTAACTGCTGAGATAAGAGAACAAAGGTGAGCTAAGAACAGATGAAAGCAAATGATAAGTGCATTCAAATAGTAACAAAAGGCCAGAACTAGACAAGGAAAAGTCTGTCAGTGAAGTAGACCACATGACATGAGCTCTGCCAGACAGAGTTTCAGAGTTCTGTATGGGGGAGAGGGTCTGATCAGGGTGGGCTACGCCTTAGAAGCAGGCTCTATGTCACGTCCAGGAGTTGAATGATTACTTAACTCATAAAAAACAGACACAACAGTCATGATCATTCACTAAATAAATGTTTATTGAGCATCTCTTATGTGCAAGGTTATAGTCAGATGAAGCACAAATCAGGTCTGTAGTCTATCCTGCACGTCTGTGTCCCAAAGAGGGGATAGCTAGGTGCAGAAATATCTTTGACCCAGTAGAAGGTAATGTGGCTGCCGCTGCTGCTAAGGTGCTTCAGTCGTGTCCGACTCTGTGCGACCCCATAGACGGCAGCCCACCAGGCTCCGCCGTCCCTGGGATTCTCCAGCCAAGAACACTGGAGTGGGTTGCCATTTCCTTCTCCAATGCATGCATGCATGCTAAGTCCCTTCAGTTGTGTCCAACTCTGTGTGACCCTAGGGACAGCAGCCCACCAGTCTCCTCTGACACAGGATTCTCTAGGCAAGAATACTGGAGTGGGTTGCCATTCCTTCTCTAGGAGCCATAAATTTAGAGATAAAGTTCTACAGTATTTATGTTAAAATGTTAAAAAATAATGAGTCAGGTGAAATTAGATGTTCATCTGGATCTGGGTTAATAAGAGACAGAATTTAAAGTTCACTATGAAAACCACCTACATGGGAAGGGAAAAATACTGTTTAATGACCTTCCTCCAAAACCCATATCTGATCTTCATTAGGATAATAAGAAATACATAAAGAATAGAACTAGGAAGCAAAGTACAGATGCCACTTGAGGCAAGCTCCTATTCCTTTTAAGATGGAGCTTCAGGGGACACTCTTAGCAGATGTGGACAGGTATATGAGAATTGACTTAGCAAAAGCATGAACCACATAACTTACCTTGACCTTGAACTTGGAGCCAGCCTTAGCACAGGCACTTGGGATAGCAGAGGTCTTTAGCAGGTGCTGGAGAGCTGTGGGATCTTTAGGCTGTTTTCACAGCGGAGACAAGGATTCATGATGATTCACGGTGGGGGAATGAGGCTTCCTGTAGGCATGGCCTATAGACCCTAGGGGTAGGACTTGCTGCATCTCCTGTGTTTCTTCAGCCAGCTCTGCAGACCAGTACTTAAGCTTCAGCTAAATTTGAGTGTGTTTTTACAGGTCGTCCTCAAGCATAACATGCATATGAATCCTCTGGGGATTTTCTTAAAAGGCAGATTCCGATTCACTGTGTTGGGCTGGACTTCAAGCACGCAGGTAGGTCCCACTCCAGAATCAGGATCTGCATTTTAAAAAATTAGTTTTGAAATTGAAATATAGTTGATTTACAATACTATGTGAGTTTTAGGTGTATACAGAGTGATTCAATATTTTTTATAGATTATATTCCATTTAAAGCTTAAAAAACATTAGCTATATTCCACGTGCTGTACCATATGTGCTTGTAACTTATTTATTTTATGTACAGTAGTTTGTAACTCTTAATCTCCTGCTCCTATCTTTCCCTCTTTCCTCCCCTGACTAGTAACCATGAGTTTGTTCTATATCTGTGAGTCTGTTTCTCTTTTGTTACAGTCACTGGCTTGTTTTATTTTTTAGATTCCACATATAAGTGAAATCATACAGTATTTGTTTTTGTCTTTCGTGTTTCACAAGCCTGACACCCTCCGAGTCCGTCCATGTTGTTGCAAATGGCAAGAGTTTTCATTCTTCCTCACGGTGAGTAGTGTGCCATTGTGTACACGTCTCACATCTTGTCATTCCTCTGTTGACAGACACTTAGATTATTTCTGTATCTTGGGTATTATAAGTGACGCTGCTACGAACATTGCGGTGTAGGTATCTTTTTGGATTATTTTTGTTTTCTGCAGATTTTTACCCAGTTTTGGGACTGATGGATCATACAGTAGCTCTATTTTTAGTTTTTTGAGGAGCCTCCATACGGTTTTCCATAGTGACCTTAAATGTGAGCCCAGAAGCCAGAATCTGCATTTTAACAAGATTCCCTGGGAGATTCTCACACACATCACATTGTGAGCCGTGCTGCTCTACAGCACGAAGGCTTTAGCTTCTAGCATCAAAGGGTGAAGTGGTCAGTACAGATGGATCGCCAAAATTCCTCTCTCTTTACTTTGCTTTGAATGGCCTCAGAGGCAAGGCACTGAACTGCAGAGGACTGTTCTCACAGTCCTCCAGGGGACACCCGGCAGGGTCTGGAGGGGTATTTGGTTGGCAACTGGCAGGATGCTGCTGGAATCCAGTGGGTGCAGGTCAGGGACACTGCTGAGCATCCTACGCTACCCAGGACAGCCCCCACAACAGACAAGCATCCGGTCCCAAATGTCAATAGTGTTGAGGTTGAAAACCCTGCTGTGGAGGGATCAGCCTTGAATCTAGAGGGCTTGTCTAGTGTGGTCAAACCTACATGAAGTCTCAAGTTAGCCCTGGATTTATCAATGCCAGAAGTCAGGCCACGGTCAGATTTTAGATCTACCCATGAAAAGGTGGTAGATTTTATAACAGAGAAAAAATAAAAAAGGAATGGACACTTTTACTCTAAACATAACATCCCATCTGCCTACAGTAAGGTATAGAAAGGAAGCACTTAAATTATTGTCAGCTTGAGGGTTAAGGCAATTAAGGTGGCCTGCATCTGTGACCCTCTGTCTCTAGGGGTCCAGTTGCTTGGGAAATTAAAAAAGGAGCCAGAATAATTTGAGAAGTATGCCGCAGGGTTTTTGTTGGTTTGTTTTTTTATTTTTGGTTAGTTTGCTTGTTTTTAGTCTGAACAGGAGCAGCAGAAGAAGGAAAACAGAATCAAGGAAGTCAGGCAGGTGTACTTAGGGGAGAGATTTCCTTAGAATAGGGATTCTCAAGCTGTGGTCTCCTGCGGACACAGAGTGGGAAAGGGTGGGGTGAATGGAGAGAGTAGGATGGCAAGGTCTACACTGTCGTATGTAAAATAGAGAGCTGGTGGGGATCTGTCTTGTGACTCAGGGAGCTTGAATGGGTGCTCTGTGACCACCTAGAGGGTGGGACCGAAGGGAGGGAACCTGTGGATATCCGTGGCTGAGGTGTGTTGATGTCTGGCAGAAGCAAACGCAGCAGTGTAAAGCAATTATCCTTCAATTAAAATAAATAACTTAAAAAAAAATGTGGTCTCTCGGACATCGCTGGTGGTCCAGGGGTTACGAAACCACCTGCCAATGCCTGGTCTGGGAAGATCACATGTGTCTCAGAGCAGCTAAGCCCTCGCACCCAGCTCGCGAGCCCAGGCTCCCCAGCAGGAGTCGGGGCGGTGAGAAGCCCAGGCACCACAGTGAAGCGTAGCCCTGCTCGCCGCAGCTCTAGAGAAAGTCCACCTGCAGCAGTGAAGACCCAGCCCAGCCACTAAATAAACAAACAGATCTGAAAATGCGGCCTCTTACAGCAGCATCAGCAACATCCGGGAGCTTGTGAGAAAGGCGAACTCCCGGACCCCACCGCAGGCCTCCGAAACCAGAAGCCCTAGGGGTCAGGCTCTGGAGCTCGTTTTTCCAAGCTCTGCGGGTAATTCTGATGCTCACTGCAGTTGCAGAATCACCGCTTTGAGAGAAAGACGGCGATACTGGGAGACGGCCTGGAAACATAAAAGGGAAAATGAGATCTTGAATCCTCTGAGACTGAGCCAACGAAAAATAACAGCCATAAGCCCCTTAGAGTTCAGCTTGCAAGGTAAAAGAGTCTTCTGCTTCATCTAATATGCTTTGATGCTGGTCCTTCTTATCTGAGTGGTCATGGAAAGCTTTACACAACTAGGTCGAGGATGCTACCTGTCAGACGATTGTAAGATGATACTGACTTTAAGATGTATCTTGTGAATGTTGTTCAGTCCATGGGGTCGTGAAGAGTCGGACACGACTGAGTGAACTGACTGAAAAAATATCTAGAAGATTTTTTTAAGTGATTATGTAGTATGTTAGCAGATGACAGACACCACGAAAAGAGAGGAAGTGTGCTGCAGGCCAAGAGGAATGGGAGGGGAGGCATTGTAATCGCAAATAGGTCTGGAGGGGCTTCTCACTGAGAAAGCGACTTTGAGACAAATTGAAGGACTCGGGAGCATCAACCACACGGACATCTGGTCGAGGAACCTACCAGACAGGGAGCAGCCGGGCCAGAGCCCCAGAGCCGGGGGCGGGCGCTGGCACACTGGGGGACCCATCGGGAGCCCAGGGTGGCGGGAGCAGACGGAGCAGGAGAGCGTTACCGTGGGACCGCGTGGGAGCCTGTCGCCCACAGTGAGACTTTGTCTTTTATTCCAAGGCAGAGAGAGATGATGTGACTCGTGCATGAAGTGATCGCTCCAGCCAAAGTGCCGAGAAGAGATTGTAGGGAGCCAAGACAGAAGCAGTCGTGCAGGCGAGGGATGGTGCTGGTTCGGATGAGGCAGGAGCCCTGGAGGCAGTGAGCGGTGGTCAGTTTCTGAACATAATTTGAAAGGAGAAACAATCAGATGAAGGATATAAGGCACAAGGGGTGACTCCAGGGTTTCTCGCCTGAGCCCCTGGAAGTGGAAATTGCCGTTGACTGAGATAGAAAGGAGATCAGTCCTGGGTGTTCACTGGAAGGACTCATGTTGAAGCTGAAACTCTAATCCGTTGGTCACCTCATGTGAAGAGCTGACTCACTGGAAAAGATCCTGATGCTGGGAAGGATTGGGGGCAGGAGGAGAAGGGGACGACAGAGGATGAGATGGCTGGATGGCATCACCGACTCGATGGACATGGGTTTGGGTGAACTCTGGGAGTTGGTGATGGACGGGGGGCCTGGCATGCTGCGGTTCATGGGGTCTCAAAGAGTCGGACACGACTGAGCGGCTGAGCTGAACTGAACTGAGAGAGGGAGACGGAGCGAAGCAGTTGTCGGGGGCAGGTCAGGAGTTCACTCTTGGCTGTGTTGACTGAAATGCCTACTAGACATCCACGTGCTGAGTAGGCAGCTGAATAAAGGCATCTCCATTTATAGAAACGCAGGTATGAACTTGAGAGTTGTTAGTCAACAGATGATACTGAAAAGCTGTGGGAGTTGATGGCAACACCGATGGAGTGAGTATGGAGGTGGGAAGAGATCCAAAGACACCCCGGGGCAGAGGCTGGATGGAAGATGAGAAGGAGGAGCTGGGAGGGAAACCAGGAGAGAGTGGTAGAAGCCAAGTCCAGAAAGCGGCCAAAGGGTTAGCGTGTGAAATGCTGTGATGGGTCCCTAGAATGAGCCTGGGGAACTCACCATCGGAGCAGCATTGTGGTCATTGTGGGCGACCTGAGGAAGAGCTGTGCGGTGAAGTTCTGGGAGTGAGGCTGGCTGATCGGAATGTATGTCAAAGTCCCAGTGGAAAAGAGGTGGCCCCGGCAAATTATAACTCAAGGAGACTTTAATAAAGCGACATTTGCCAAAGATGTGGGCAGGTGTAGGGAAATACCAAGGAATTTGTTATGGTGGGGTAGTTGTTGCGCATCTGAAAAGTCAAAGCCAACATTACTGGGCCAACAGAGAGCAGTGGGTAGGAGCCGGGGCTGTGGGGTTCAGTGGAGGGACACTTCCGGGCCACAGAGAGGGCCTCAGGGGAGTAAGCACCTTGACCTCGCTCTCCTCCCTTCTCCGATTCTCCTGCTGGAGAATCTGTCTCCCTGGGCCAAACCCAGCAGGGCTCAAGGGGATCTATTGATGCAGCCATAGAGGTCAGCCTCCCAGGGTGCAGGCAGGACAGGGAACAGAACTGGAATCGCCAACAGAAGATTTCCGGGACAAAGCAGTTTTGAGGAAATAAGGTTTGCTGTGTTTGTGTTTTCCCAGCATTTTTAATTCCCTTGTGCCTGATATTTTCCATAGCTGCTAAGAGAAAGAATACACTATGATTTAAATAAAAGGGAAGAGCTTTTCTAGGACGGCGACCAAGTTTGTGGAGCTGCCCCAGGAACCAGACCTGCCATATCCCCTCTTCCACTTCCTGTTGCAAACAATAAAGGCTATTGGTACCATAAAAAATATATAAAGGAAAGGAAAGTGACTTTTTAAAATTAAAAGTGATAAAGTCATGAGAAACGGTACATGTTTCTGTGGAGTGAATCTTTCAACAGAATGTTTTTCGAGAACAGAAAGCAAATCAGGCCACAAGAGAAGGACACAGTAGCCCTAAACAGAATCAGATTCTTATCCTCTTTCTTGAAACTCTTTCCTCCCTTTTGAATGGCAGTGTCCTGGTTTTTCCTCAACTCACCGGCCACTTCTCCATATCCATTGCAGGCCTCCTTGACTTGAGAAGAGTTCCCCCAGGCTTGGTTTTAGGTTCTGTACGTGGAACTTGGACACAACGGCTGGCACTCAAGTAACCATATTTAACCATGAGATACTGCAGTTAGAATCCCAGAGCAGCAAGACATAGGATGCTCAGCGCTCCATGACTGTGGACTCACTTTTACACTGAGGACTGCCTACTTCTGAACTTCTCTGTGAGGGAAAAATAAACTTCCATCTTGTTTAAGATACCATTATTTCACAGCTGAACCTAATTCTGATACATCACCCCAAAACCAAAGCTGAAAATCCATTTCACATGCTGCTTCCCATTTCATGCTCAGCCTCATTCTCTAGCATAGAATATGAGAGGTTCTGAAGTGAGCTCAAATGACATCAGAAAGATACTCCAATAACAAATTCCAACCATGAATGCTCCTCATTTGAATATAAATCCTCTCCCATGATCAAATTACCAGGAAGAAAGTAAAATCTAAAAACTACCTAACTCTAAATTTATTCTAAAATGCACATTTTCCCTTTCATTTAATCCATTTGCCTGGATTTAAGGCAATTCAGATACGCCTTAAGCACAAGCTGGAATCAAGATTGCCAGGAGAAATATCAGTAACCTCAGACATGCAGATGACACCACCCTTTTAGGGAGAAAGAAAAGAACTAAACAGCCTCTTGATGAAAGTGAAAGAGAAGAGTGGAAAAGCTGGCTTCAAACTCAACATTCCAAAATGAAGATCATGGCATTCAGTTCCATCACTTCATGCAAATAGATGGGGAAACAATGGAAACAATGACAGACTTTGTTTACTTGGGCTTCAAAATCACATGGCCACTGGAAAAACCAAGCTTTGACTAGATGGACCTTTGTCGGCAAAGTAATGTCTCTGCTTTTTTTTTTTTTTAATTTTTATTTATTTATTTATTTTTTATTATTGTTTTTGCCATACATTGTTATGATATCACCATGGGTTTACATATGCTTCCCCTCTGGAACCCCCCTCCCTCCTCCCTCCCCCCCGGGAAATCTCGCTGCACCAGTCCCGAGCATCAATCCTGGGCTGGCGATTGATTAGACACATGACATTAACATGCTTCAATGCCCTTCTCCCATATCATCCCACCCTTACCCTCATCCACAAAGTCCACAAGTCTATTCTATACATCTGCGTTCCTTTTGTTGTCTCCCATGTTGGGTTCTCATTACTGTCTTTCTAAATTCCATATATATGTGTTAATATACTGTATTGTTGTTTTTGCTTCTGGCTTACTTCACTCTGGATAATGGGATCCAGTTTCGTCCATCTGAGTAGAATTGCTTTAAATGAATTTTTTTTTAATGCTGAGTAATATTCCATTGTGTATATATACCACAGCTTTCCATATGTCTCTGCTTTTTAACATGCTGTCTAGGTTGGTCACAGCTTTTCTTCCAAAGAGCAAGAGTCTTTTAATTCCATGGCTGCAATCACCATCTGCAGTGATTTTGGAGCCCAGGAAAATAAAGTCTGCCACTGTTTCCACTGTTTCCCCATCTATTTTCCAAGAAGTGATGGGACTGCATGCCATGATTTTAGTTTTCTGAATGTTGAACTTTAAGCCAACTTTTCACTCTCCTCTTTCACTTCCATCAAGAGGCTCTTTAGTTCTTCTTTGCTTTCTGCCATAAGGGTGGTGTTATCTGCATATTAGTGCTTAAAATTTTCAAGCTGCATAGCTTTTATTTATCATCAACACCTTTTCCATCTTCTCTTCCTTCTATACAGTTTAATTTTAATTATATTTATTAGTTCACTGTCTCCTCCCTCCTACCCATCCCCCCACCCCAGAGCAGGAAGCTCGGCCAGACGTCTGCTTCATCTGGTGTGCGCGAAGCACGTGGACAGTGCTGGAACATAGCAGATGCTTAAGAACTGTCCACTGAGTGACTCTGTAAAGAGTCTAATGGATCTACTTCTATGCCCGATAAACAGAGGTTATTCTTCCTAGTCCAGTATGTGTGGGACCCAAACAAAAACTGAGCATATGTTAGGTGCCAAAGAAAGCATCACTTAAGGACTTCCCTGGTGGCGGAGTGGATAAGAATCCACCTGCCAGTGAAGGGGACACGGGTCTGATGTCTGGTCTGGGAGGATTCCACGTGCTGTGGAGCAACCAAGCCTGTGTGCCGCAGCTACTGGGCCCACCCGCGCTGTGAGCACTGGAGCCCGTGGCCGAGGGCCCCTGCTTCACGGCGAGGGACGCCACTACGCTGAGAAACCCGTGCTCCCCAACAAAGTCGTCCCCGCCTGCCACAACTAGAGAAAGCCCTCGCAAAACAGCAAAGACCCAGCACAGCCATAAATACCTGAACAAACAAAATTTAAAAAATCAGTTAAGTTTTTAAAAAAGTAGAGATAGTCTAGACTTGGTCTACAGCACAATAGGAAGCAGTAATAACTAACAACAGAAGAAAGAAAAACCTCCAGTCACTGGAAAAGGGAATTCTTCTAAATAACTCATATATATGAAGGTATTCTTAATATTGCAGAATACTGTAAAGATAATAATGAAAACAACATTTCACAACTACAGGTTACAGATTAAACTGTACACAGAAAACTGATAGCCTTAAATGCATTCATAAGGGAGGAAGAATGAAATGAATAAATTAAGCATTCTGCGCAAGAAGTTACAAAGAGACAAAATAGAAAGAAGTGTAGGAAGGACACAATAGAGATAGCAGACTGTAATAAGCAAAAAAAGAAAAATAGTAGAACTGACAAGTCAGAGAGCTGATTTAAGAGGGGGAAATATCCAATAATAAAATTTGTATATTTAATAAAGACAAACGGCATGCAGGCGTAGTCACTCAGTCATGTCTGACTCTTTGCGACTCTGTGGACTGTAGCCCACCAGGCTCCTCTGTCCATGGGATTCTCTGGGTTAGAATATTAGCGTGGGTAGCCATCCCCTTCTCCAGGGGATCTTCCCGACCCAGGGGTTGAACCAAGGTGTCCTGTAGTGCAGACAGATTCTTTACCATTGAGCCACCAGGGAAGCCAAAGGGGTCAAAGACAAAGTGGGACAGGACAAATGTGCAAAATCAGAAGTGCCAAGAGAAATAATCATGGATACAGCAGCGACAGGCACACCTCTTCTTTCCCCTCCTAGGGCTGCGGCGTGGGTATCATTTGCCCACTGACCAGTGACCACTGAACCACGGCTGGACCACCGAGCTGAGGTCCAGCTGCAGCCCTGGGAGGGTTTCCCGTTGCCCCGCACACTGAACAGCAAAGCTGAGCCCTGCTTTGCCGTTTCCTCCATGGTCAGCACTGTCTCATTCTGGCCAGGTCTGAAGTCTGCTCCTTAAGGTCTGAGACAGGCTTCCTGACGCCCAGGACAACTGAGCAGATGTCACTGGGTTCCTCCTGTGGGCGTGGCCTCTCCCTTGCCACCAGACAGGACCCATCTGCCCAGCACTGCCTCCTTGTCCTTGAGTCAGGGGGCAGGCAGGGGTCCTCTCTAGCCTGGCTGGGAGTCTGCCTGCTGCCCAGCCCTGGTTGTTTCTGTCTTGGGACCGGGTAGATCCTCCTTAGTTCTTTGGCTAAGGATGAATGAATTGGTTTGTGTGGTGGGGAGGAGATGTAATTAACACCTAGGGTGTAGAACCCAGGGAAATTCACCACCGCCAAACTTGGGTGTTGGGGAATCTGCTTAGGAGTCCTGGGAATCAGGAAGTCCTTCCTCAGCCCTGAAGGCAGAGGATTCAGAATCTGAGCCCCCCGTCCAAGACCAGATTGAAGCCAGTGGTGACAGAGGAAGAGGAAGCAGAGCAGAGGTGGGGTCAGCGTCCAGGTGAACTTTGAATGGTGGCAAGACAAATGGTCAGTCTCCCACCAGCCATGGCGATGCTGTTTCCCCAGTTCTCTGCAAGGCCCAGTCTCTGGGCTGCTCATCCAGGAAGCTGCCCAGATGCCAACACCACCTCCCCTCATGCATGCGATTCTGGGTGGCAGTCAGCAGGCTCCGAACCACTGGGAAGTGGCCTCCTGTTCAACTGCCCAAGGCCTGCCATAATGCCAGCTGCCAGTCAGGCACAGGGACCTCCCATCTCCTTCTTGCTCCTCTGGAGCCCTCTGTTATCTGCCTCTGTTTGTCAGTCTCTATGTTTGCTTTCAGTTTCCTATGCCTGCTTGAAAATTACCACAAACTTGGTGGCTTGAAGATGCCACTTTTTGTGGCATGAGATTGCAGATAGGAAGGACGTGCGCTCATCTTCTCCTGGGAGAATTCCAAAACTACTACTCGCTGCTGAACAACTGTCCACTGGAGGATGTTGGATCCGCCACTAAGGACACTCCACATCCAAGGGCAAAGGAGAAGCCCCAGCAAGATGGTAGGAGGGGCAAAATCACATTTAGAATCAAACCCCTTACCTGCCAGAGATGCTCAGAGGGCTCAAACAGATATGTGGGCACCAGGAACCAGACACCCCACAGAGACTGAGCCAGAACTGTGTTTGGGTGTTTCCTGAGGAGGTCCAGGTCAGCAGTGGCCTGCTGTGGGGGCAGGGGCTCTGGGTACAGCAGACCTGGGTACAGCATAAGCCCTTTTGGAGAAGGTTGCCATTAACTCCACCATAGAGCTGCCCGAACTTACACAGGACTGGGAAACAGACTCTTGGAGGGCTCAAACAGAACTCTGTGTGCACCAGGACCCAGGAGAAAGGAGCAGGGACCCCACAAGAGACTGACCCAGACTTGCCCTGAGTGTCCAGGAGTCTCGGGCGGAGGCGTGGGTCGGCGGGGGCCTGCTGCAGGGTCAGGGCATGGAGTGTGGCAGTGTCTGCAAGGGACCTTCTGAAGGAGGCCGCCATTATCCTCATTATCTCCACCATAGTGTGTGGCTTCAAATCAAACAACAGGGAGGAAACACAACCCCACCCATCAACAGAAGATTGGATTGAAGATTTACTGAGCATGGCCCCGCCCATCAGAACCAGACCCAGTATCCCCCTCAGTCAGTCTCTCCCATCATGAAGCTTCCATGAGCCTCTTATCCTTCTCTATCAGAGGTCAGACAGACTGAAAACCACAATCACAGAAACTAACGAATCTGATCACATGGACACAGCCGTGTCTAACGCAGTGACACTGAGCCCTGCCGTGTGGGGCCACCCACGACGGACGGGTCACGGTGGAGAGGTCTGTCAAAACGTGGTCCCCTGGAGAAGGGAGTGGCAAACCACTCCAGTATTCTTGCCTTGAGAACCTCATGAGCAGCATGAAAAGGCAAAAAGATAGGACACTGAGAGATGAACTCCCCAGGTCGGTAGATGCCCAGTATAGTATGGGAGCTCAGTGGAGAAGTAACTTCAGAAAGAATGAAGAGACAGAGCCAACGCAAAAACAGTACCCAGTTGTGGAGGTGCCTGGTGATGGAAGGGAAGTCCGATGCTGTAAAGAGCAATGTGGCAGAGGAACCTGGAATGTTAGGTCCACGAATCAAGGCAAATTGGAAATGGTCAAACAGGAGATGGCAGGAGTGAACACTGACATTTTAGGAATCAGCGAACTAAAATGGACTGCAGTGGGTGAATTTAACTCAGATGACCACTATATCTACTACTGTGGGAAAGAACGCCCTAGAAAAAATGTAGTACCCATCGCAGTCAACAAAAGAGTGTGAAATGCAGGACTTGGATGCAGTCTCAAAAACGACAGAATGATCTCTGTTTATTTCCGAGGAAAACCATTCAATGTCACAGTAATCCAAGTCTATGCCCCAACCAGTAATGCTGAAGACGCTGAAGTTGAATGGTTCTGTGAAGACTACAGGACTTTCTAGAACTAACACAGAAAAAAGATGTCCTTTTCATTAGAGGGGACTGGAATGCAAATGTAGGAAGTCAAGAGATACCTGGAGTAATAGGCAAATTTGGCTTTGGAGTACAAAACGAAGTAGGTCAAGGGCTAACAGTTTTGCCAAGAGACCACACTGGTCTTAGCAAACACCCTCTTCCAACAACACAAGAGAAGACTCTACACGTGGACATCACCAGACGGTCAACACCGAAATCAGACTGATTATATTCTTTGCAGCCAAAGATGGAGAAGCTCTATACAGTCAGCAAAAACAAGACCAGGAGCTGACTGTGGCTCAGATCATGAACTCCTTATTGCCAAATTCAGACTGAAATTGAAGAAAGTGGGGAAAACCACTATACCATTCAGGTATGACCTAAATCAAATCCCTTATGATTATACAGTAGAAGAGACAAATAGATTCAAGGGATCAGATCTGATAGAGAGCCAGGAGAGCTATAGATGGAGGTTCATGACATTGTACAGGAGGCAGGGATTAAGACCATCCCCAAGAAAAAGAAATGCAAAAAAGCAAAATGGTTGTCTGAGGAGGCCTTAGAAATAGCTGAGAAAAGAAGAGAAACTAAAGTCAAAGGATAAAAGAAAAGATCCATTTGAATGCAGAGTTCCAAAGAATATCAAAGAGAGATAAGAAAGCTTTCCTCAGTGATCTGTGCAAAGAAATAGAGGAAAATGATAGAATGGGAAAGACTAGAGATCTCATCAAGAAAATTAGAGATACCAAGGGAACATTTCATGCAAAGATGGGCTCAATAAAGGACAGAAATGGTAGGGACATAACAGAAGCAGAAGATATTAAGAAGAGGTGGCAAGAATACACAGGAGAACTATATAAAAAAGATCTTCATGACCCAGATAACCACGATGGTGTGATCATGCACCTAGAGCCAGATATCCTGGAATGTGAAGTCAAGTGGGCCTTAGAAAGCATCGCTACAAACAAAGCTAGTGGAGGGGATGGAATTCCAGTTGAGCTATTTCAAATCCTAAAAGATGATGCTGTGAACGTGTTGGACTCAACCTGCCAGCAAATTTGGAAAGCTCAGCAGTGGCCACAGGACTGGAAAAGGTCAGTTTTCATTCCAATCCCAAAGAAAGGAAATGACAAAGCATGTTCAAACTACTGCACAATTGCACTCATCTCACATGCTAGCAAAGTAATGCTCAAAATTCTCCAAGCCAGGCTTCAACAGTATGTGAGCCATGAACATCCAGATATTCAAACTGGATTGAGAAAAGGCAGAGGATCCAGAGATCAAACTGCCAACATCTGCTGGATCATCGAAAAAGCAAGAGAGTTCCAGAAAAATATCCACTTCTGTTTTATTGATTATGCCAAAGCCTTTGACTGTGTGGATCACAACAAATTGTGGAAATTTCTTTAAGCGATTGGAATACCAGACCACCTGACCTGCCTCCTGAGAAATCTGTATGCAGGTCAAGAAGCAAGAGTTAGAACTGGACATGGAACAACAGACTGGTTCCAAACTGGTAAAGGAGTACGTCAAGGCTGTGGATTGTCATCCTGCTTATTTAACTTATTTGCAGAGTACGTCATGCAAAATGCTAGGCTGGATGAAGCACAAGCTGGAATCAAATTATCGGGAGAAATACCAATAACCTCAGATATGCAGATGACACCACCCTTATGGCAGAAAGTGAAGAACTAAAGAGCCTCTTGGTGAAAGTGAAAGAGGAGAGTGAAAAGTTGGCTTAAAGCTCAGCATTCAGAAAACTAAGATCATGGCATCCGGTCCATCAGTTGATGGCAAATAGATAGAGAAACAGTGGAAACAGTGAGAGACTTGATTTTTGGGCCCCAAGATCAGGGTTGATGGTGACTGCAGCCGTGACATTAAACGATGCTTGCTCCTTGGAAGATAAGCTGTGACCAGACTATTCAGAATATTCAGAATATTCAGAAGGAGAGACATTATTTGCCAAGTAAGGTCTGTCCAGTCAAAGCTGTGGTTTTTCCAGTAGTCATGTATGGATGTAAAAATTGGACTATAAAGAAAGTTGAGCACGGGAGAATTGATGGTGGTGCTGGAGAAGTCTCTAGAGAGTCCCCTGGACTGCAAGGAGATCCAACCAGCCCATCCTAAAGGAAATCAGTCCTGAATATTCTTTGGAAGGACTGATGCTGAAGCTGAGAAACTGTAATACTTTGGCCACCCAATGCGAAGAACTGACTCATTGGAAAAGACCCTGATGCTGGGAAAGATTGAAGGTGGGAAGAGAAGGGAACAACAGAGGATGAGATGGTTGGGTGGCATCACTGACTTGATGGACATGAGTTTGAGTAAGCTCCGGGAGTTGGTGATGGACAGGGAGGCTGGCGTGCTGCAGTCCATGGGGTCTGACAAACAGTTGGACACAACTGAGGGACTGAACTGAACTGGTGGCTTAATGGTATACACTTGAATGAAATAATGCTATTTGCAGCAACGTAGATTCCCCTAGCTGTTATCATACTGAATGAAGTAAGTCAAAGACAAACCTCATATGATGTCTTTGTCACATTTGTTGTTGTTCAGTCACTCAGTCCCCTGAGAAGGCATTCCGAGTCTCTGAGAGTTTTGCAGAGTCCTCCCCTGCTCAGCTTATTTATCTCTATTTCATTAGGGCTTTTTTTTTCTTTCTTTCTAGGCTTCTTATTTTGTTCTTTCATTTTGAACGTATTCCTCTGTCATCTTACTTGGCATGATTGCTCTGTTCGTCTCTGTGAATTTAGGAGGGCCAGGTTACCGCCTGAGTCTTGAAGGAGGTCCTCGTGTGGGAGAGTCCCTCTGCAGTCTGGGGTGCCCGGCGGCTTTGGTGGGGTCTCAGGACAGCGTGGGCAGTGTCTCCTCATGGGGGCACTGGTGGTCCGCACCACGGTGGGGGGCGGGGCTGGCGATGGAGAGTAGAGGTGGAGCTTGGTGCCAGAGGTGGGAGCTTCTCTCGGGCTGAGACAGCCCCTGCCCTGTTTGAGGGGTGGTGTTTGGCCGGTCCCTGAGGGTCTAGAGGAGGAGCCGCAGGGGGATGAACTTCTCCCTGGAAAGATGGAGGTTTCTTCTTGGACAGGAGGTGGGGTGGGGGCGGGGCCCTGGGGCCTAGAGCCCAGCTCTGAGCTGCACCCCCTTCTCCCTGGGCACGTGATGGAAGTCTCTGCCTTGGCGGAGAGAGGGGGGGTAGGACCAGCCTGGGGGGCTAGAGCTGTACTTCTGAGCTGGCTCTCCTTCTCTCTGCTATGTGTGATGATGGGTATTGCCTGGACGGGGTGCAGGGCTGCCATAGGGAGGGCTGGAGGAGGAGGCTGGTGTGGGGAAGGCACTGGCGTGGTCCTGGAAGGCTAGCCGGAGCCCCAGACAGTTTTCAACCTGCTGCCTCTGTGCTGGGCCTGGGAACAAGCAGATTTGTGTGCCCAGTCTTGAAGAGCAGGGTCTCAGCTTCTTGTAACCCTCGGGTAAGCCCCACTGATTTTCAGACCAGCCTAAAGAGGGTTCATCTGCCCAGGGCCAGACCCCAGGGCTAGGGTGCCCAAAACTGGGCTCGAGGTCCTCAGTCCTTAGGGATTGTCCCCAAATCTCTGACACCTCCCTCCTGTTCTGGGGTGCTCACTAGGGGTGTAGGGCCTGGCTAGATTACCTTCTCCCCTCCTGCAAGACTCTGTGTGGTTCTTAACTTATAACCTTGGTCGTGGATGAGCCATTCTCCTAGTCTCAGATTGTTCTCAGAGTTTCTTTATATGTAGATGTTGTTTTGATGTGTTCAAGGCTGGAGGTGAACTCAGAGTTTTCCTACTCTGCCATCCGGATTCTTCCTTTGTTATTGTTATTCAGTTATTAAGTCGTGTCTGACTCTTTGTGGCCCCATGAACTGCAGCACGCCGGGCTTCCCTGTCCTTCACTGTCTCCTGGAGTTTGTTCAAACTCATATCCATTGAGTCAGTGATGCCATCCAACCATCTCATCCTCTGTCACCCCCTTCTCCTCTTGCCCTCAGTCTTCCTCACCACAATTCAAAAGTATGAATTCTTCAGCTCTTAGCCTTCTTTATGGTCCGACTCTCACATGACTACTGGGAAAACCATAGCTTTGACTATACACCTTTATTGGCGTCTCTGCATTTTAATACGCTGTCTAGGTTGGTCATAGCTGTTCTTCCAAAGAGCAAGCATTTTTTGATTTCATAGCTGCAGTCACCATCGGCTTTGATTTTAGAGTCCAAGGAAAGAAAATATGTCACTCTTTTCACTTTTTCCCCTTCTGCTTGCCATGACAGCCTGGTTGACTTTTGTTAAATCCTTAGTGCCTGGTTTTACGCCTGGAACATTGAACGCTCAATAAATGTCTTATTGAACAAATGGATGGAAAGTGGAAATAACAATATCATCTACCTCATAAGCTTGCTAAGAGGACTAAATGAGAAAATGCACTTAAAACGCTTGGCCGAGGATGTGACTCAAAGTAAAAGTCAGGAAGTGGGAGTTGTTGAGACGCTTTGTTTTTGCTGCTGTTGTCATCGTGTTGGCAGCATCCTGGCTTCTGAGCTCCTTTCTTCTCATCACGCCCTCATTCGAATGGAAATTACTTCCAGGCTGTGACCCAATTGCAAAGTGGGAAAGTCCCTGTCAGTCAGCTGGCTCTTTCATCTCCTCCAGGCCACATAATGTGATCTGATGCGATTTCCTTCCCTTAGGGAATGGAATTCATCACAGGATGAAGCTTTGCCCTTGAAAAGTGTCCTGGGCTAAGCTTGAACTAAATGTGGGAAGCTCAGATGATCTAGATTTCCTTTTCCAGGTCTTCAGAGACAAGTAGAGCCAACACTTCATTGGCCAAAACCCCCACAGAAACAGTAAAGATGTGGTTTGGGGACGGTAACTACAAAAGGAGCTGATTTTCCCCTAAATGTTCAGCCTCTCCTGAAAGAGCCTCTTCTTTGAGACAAACCCTTTTCTCTGAGTCCATTCTTAGAGTTTCATGAGCCAAGACAGGTAGCAGTCCCATGATCAGACCTGTGTAGGCCAAGCCCCCTTCATCGGGATGAGGATTCGGCAGGCCAAGCCAAGTGCCTGTCCAGAGCCTGTGGTCCTCCTTCTAGACTATGATCCGAATGCCTGTGACTCTGGAACTTCCTCGCCCAGGTGGCCCTGAGTCACCTCTAGGACCAGTGGATCGCTTGCCCAGGGTCACCCTTGTGAGTGAAGGTGGTATTTGCCACTTGAGCAGAAACAAGCCAAAGTGTTGGCTGAGAATGGGGAGAATCTGAAATGGGTGTGGGAGGCAGGGCATGGCAGGTATAAGCTGAGACCTTAGCAGTAACAGCAGCAGCGGCTATTTCACTAACCCTTCGGAAGACAGCTCCTGTGATTTCGGCTGCTTTGGGCCTTCGGGCTGCACTCGGGCGGTCGTCAGCTGCAGTGACGGAGCGCTCCTCTCTGGTCATGGTGCGCTGGCTGCTCGCTGCGGTGCCTTCTCCCGTTTCAGATCACAGGGTCTAGGGCACTCGGGCTTCAGTAGTTGCGGCACGTGAGTTTAGCTGCCCTGCGACATGTGGCATCTGCTCGGAGCGGTGAGTGATGGCACCATGTCTGCTGGACCACCAGGGACGCCCTCCACTAACCTTCTTAATGAAAGTGTTTTAGGAGATCTGGGTTGAAGGACTCTGACCCGCTGGCCTTGTACCTCCCTTTCAGTGTAGAAGTGAGGGCATCTTGCTATCACAAGATAACAGAGGCCCCATGCTGTGGTGGGAAAGCTGGGTACAGAGGAAGGGCATGAGTGGGTCTGAGTGCCCACGGTGCTGACTGTGGTGGGCACATTTTATGTGTCTCCCCAAATTCTTGCAGACCCACCTGTCTCCTGGACCCTCTGCAGCTGCTGCATCTAGGCCAGGCCCCTAGCTAGCAGGGAACCAGGTGAGGTTTTTATTACCATTCTCTCACTTATTCACCTAATTAACGGCCTGTTACATCATGTATAGACCATTTTAAGTCTCAGATGGTCACTTTTCAGCCTCTCTGCTTGAACCTGACTTTATTCAACCTACTGTCCGGTAGGGTGTGCCCATTTAATTCCATCTTAAAACTGAAGACAGAATCAAAAGAATTTTGGTTAGGTACAATCTCTGCGAATATAGCCAAGAGACAGCACTACTTGAGAGCTGGGTGTCTATTCTGGCCGGATGATATAAACTAGGGCACAGGGGCCCAGCTGACCTGTGTGTCAGCGGGCACTCACACCGACACCCCAGGAAAGATTTCTATTCTCACGGACAGTGGACAGAACCGACCTTGGATCAAGATAGCTCTGGGCTCGAATTCTCACTCTGTCACTTACTTGCTGCTCAGGCATCACCCCGTGTGTGTGTGGGTGTGTGTGTGTGTTTATAGGGGAGATTTCCAGAAGTGGTTTTGCTGATCAAAGGATGAATGCTTTTATAATCGACCAGTTGGACCGTGGGTTCTCCTCATAGTGCACTAATAGCACTGGTTTGTGTAAGACATCAGTTCTGTTTTATTTGATTCCTTTTCCCCATTTCTTCTTCCGTCTCCACCACCGAGGATCCTTCGTACGTTTTCTTTTTTGTTTTTAGATCTATGGTTCCTTGAAAAGTATTTAGTGTCTACGTGTGTGCTTTTAAATTATACACAAGACAGTGCGTGGTGTATTTCCCCTTTTCTTCTGCCAAGATTGAAACATGGCATAGGCCGCCGGCTTCCTTTGCCAGCACCAGTCTGGCGAAACTACAGATCTGAGGGAGAAACGTGCATTTGAAGACCTAACAAAAGAACTGACGCAGGGTCCTGCAAGGAGGCACGAAGCTGATCTCGATCACTCAGCGTGGGGGTGTGCAACCGGCCAGCTCTGCCCTGGAGCGGGGACGCCTGGTCCTGGCGAGGACCGGGCGGGTTCCTAAGCTCTCTCTTCCTCCCCCTTTGCCTCCTCACCCCGAAGCCAGAGCTGAGGTGCTCAGCTTCTGGAGGGGATAGTGCGTGCCTGCTCGGTCGCTCGGTCCAGCTCTTTGTGAGCCCACGGTGCAGCCCGCCAGGCTCCTCTGGCTATGGGCTTTCCCAAGCAATAATACTGGAGTAGGTTGCATTTCCTTCTCCAGGGGATCTTCCTGACCCAGGTGGGTAATAGCAGGGCGGTCCAAAAACCCTGCTGGAGCAACCAGAAAGCATTCATTCTTTCTTCTCATCTTTCACTTCATCCCCCAATCCCAGGAACGGTTGGTTTCAACCTCAGGATGTGACTTCCTGCCACGGCTGCTTTTTCCCAGGTGTTTAATGAGGAAACCCTGAGCAGAGTGCCTGCCTGCAGTGGTGGCAAATGGCAATCATCAAAACTAGGACACATCCCCTCCTCTGGCCCTAAATTCTCCTTGAGGCACACAAGCCATGCCCACTAAAGAAAAGGAGATATTCTTGACAACACAGACCATCTGAGCAGAATTATCAGGATGGATGAGCAGAAAATTAAAATGAGCACGTCAGACATACGTATGTAATAAGGGAAGATATTAGCACTCTAAGTCACAAACAAGAAATCATTGAAACAAAATTTAAGTGTAATTGTTAGTTTTGAAGAATATAGTGGTTGATATGAGAGAACCAGATGAAAAATGACACAGGGGTTTTATTTACTGATTTTTAAAATGTTTATTAAATCTTTTACAATATTTTTTCTGTTTTACATTTTGTTTTGTTTTTAGCCACAAAGCATGTGGGATCTTAGCCCCCTAACCAGGAATTGAACCTGCGCTCCCTGAGTTGAACAGTGAAGTCTTAACCACTGGACTGTCAGGGAAATCCCTGACACAGGGATTATACACTGAGAAATCCTCCTAGGAAGAAATGTAAAGAGAAAATTTTGAAAATAGAAAATAAAATGTGGAGGATAGATGTGTCAATATCCAGATAATAGAAGTCTCAGAAGAAAAGAGGAAACGTGGAGGAAAGGAGATATTCAAAGAAGCAATATAAAACTCTGGTACTTAGAGCTGAAAGGACCTAAGAATGCACACAGGAACGATAAGGGCAGACTGATAAGCAGACACATTGCACTGAAAATTAAGGCCATCAGAGACAAAGAGAATTCTCCTTTTTCTTAACTGAAGTACGCCGGGAGCTCTAGGGGCACAACCTGCTGACTTGACACTGCTATGCGTTACTAGAGGCTCTCTGTGTTACGTCTACTCACCGTCCGTCACTACGCAGTTATTGCATTACTGACTGTGTTCTCCAGGCTGTGTATTTCATCCAAATGACATTTATTTTGTAACTGGAAGTTAGTTTGCACCTCTCCGTCCCTGTTCTATATCACTTGTCTCCTTTTTAAACACTGTCCTGCCCTCTGGCAATCTTTGTATATAAGTCTGCTTCTGTTTTTGTTGTTTGTTCACTTGTTTTGTTTTTAGATTCCCCTTTCAAGTGAAATCACATGGCATTTGTTTTTCTCTGTCAAAATTACTTCACGTAGCATAATACCCTCTAGGTTTATCCATGTTGTCAGAAATAGGAATATTCTTTTTTAAGGCCAAATAATACCCCATTGTACAAGTAAGCCATACCCTTTTTATCCACTCAGCTCTGGATGGGTACTTTGGTTGCTTCCATCTCTTGGCTGTCGTAAACAATGCTGTAATAAACACAGGGATGCAAATATCTTTTCAAATTAGTCGTTTTGTTTTCTTCAGAAAAATACCCAGAAGTGGAATCGCTAGATTGTACGGCAGTTCTATTTTCAATATTTTGAAGGACCCCCATGCCACTCTCCACAGTGGTTGCACCAGCGTACACGAGCATCAACAGTGTGCGAGTACCCCTCTTCACTACATCCTCACCGACATCTGTTGTTTGTTGTCTGTTTGGTAACAGTCATTTTGCAGATGTAAAGTGATACCTCATTGTGGTTTTGCTTTGCATTTTTGTGATGAGTAGTGATGTTGGCTGTCTGTATGTTTTCTTTGGAAAAAGGTCTGTTCATGTTATCTGCCCATGTTTAAAGCAGGTTGTTTTTCATGATGCTGGGTTTTGTGGGTTCTTTGTATATTTTGGCTATTAACTCCCTATCAGATATGTCATTTGCAAATATCTTCCCCCATTCAGTAGGGTGCCTTTTCATCTTGTTGATAGTTTCCTTTACTGTGCAAGAGCTTTTCAGTTTGATATTTATTTACTTTTGCTTTTGCTTTCCTTGCCCGAGGAGACAGACCCCCAAACGTTGCTAAGACTGATGTCAAAGAGCATACTGCCTATGTTTCTTTCTAGGAATTTTGTAGTTTCAGGGCTTACATTTAAGTCTTTAATTCATTTTGAGCTTATTTTTGTATATGGGATCAGAAAATAGTCTAGTTTGATTATTCTGCACACAGCTGTCCAATTTTCCCAACACCATTTATTGAAGAGTCTTTTTCCCCATTTTATATTTTTGTCATCTTCATTGTAGATTAATTGCCCATATAAGTGTAAGTTTACTTCTGGGCTCTCTGTTTGTTCCACTGATTATGGATCTGTTTGTGCCAGTATCATACCTTTTAGAAACATACAGTGTTTACCTTCTGTAGCTTTGTAGTATAGTTTGAAATCAGTGAGCCTGATTTCTCTAGCGTTGTTCTTCTTTCTCAAGATTGTTTTGACCATTCAGAGTCTTTGTGTTTTTCATAAATTTTAAAATCATTTGTTCTGGTGTTGCGAAAAATTCTATTGGTGTTCTGATAGGAACTGAATTGATTCTCTGTGTTGCCTTGAGCCATATGGTCAGTTTAGTAATGTTAATTCTTCCAATCCAGTGGGCACCATATATTTTTCCCTTTTTTGTGTCATCTTCAATTTCTTCCATCAATATCTTATAGTTTTATGACTACAGGTCTTTTACCTCATTGGTTAGATTTATTCCTAAGTACTTTATTCTTTTGATGCAATGTAAATGGGACTGGTTTTCATAGTTTCTCTTTCTGATAGTTCATTGTTAGTATATAGAAATGCAACATATTTCTGCACATTAATTTGTATCTTACAACATCATTGAATTCATTTCTTAGTTTTGATGTTTCTCTTTATGGTATCTGAAGGGTTTTGCATATATAGTATCATGTCTTCTGCAAACAGTAACAGTTTTACTTTTTCATTTCAAATTTGGATTCCTTTTATTTCTTTTTCTTGTCTGATTGTTGTGGCTAGAACTTCCAATACTGTTTGGAACAAAAGTAGTGAGAGTAAGCATCCTTGTCTTATTCTTGATCTAAGAGGAAATACTTTCAGCTTTTCACTGTTGAGGGTGATGTTAGCTATAGGTTTGTTCCTGTTCTTGTTGTTTAGTTGCTAAGTCCTGTCCAACTTGTTTGTGACCCCATGGACTGTAGCCTGCCAGTCTCCTCTGTCCATGGGATTTCCCAGACAAGAATACTGGAGTGAGTCGCCATTTCCTTCTTCAGAGGATCTTCCTAACCCAGGGATTGAACCTGTATCTCCTGCATTAACAGGCAGATTCTTTACCGCTGAGACACCAGGGAAGCCCTGTAGGTTTGGCCTTTACTATGTGGAGGTTCAGTTCGGTTCAATTACTCAGTCATGTGTGACTCTTTGTGACCCCGTGGACTGCAGCACACCAGGCCTCCCTGTCCATCACCAACTCCCAGAGCCTGCTCAGACTCATGTCCATCGGGTCCGTGTTGTCATCCAACCATCTCACTGAGAAGGTAACAGGCAGGAAGGCTAGAGGCCCCCAAGTGGAGGAAATAGGCTGCAAGTGTCAGATTTTTTTCCCTTCTCTATACAAAAGTAAAAGGAAGTTTCTTTTACACTTCTGTGTTGCCATGACGACACTTGTTTCCACCTGAACTGAACTTTTCTCCAACTTGAGCTAACCAATGTGCTTTTCTTATGAAAATGTTTTTCTTAAGCTAGGTTAGTGAACTCTGTATTTACTTTAGATTCTGTCTTTCTTCAAGTTGGTTCCGCCTAAGACTCAGAACTGGCTTGACAAACCCGTATGTTTTACTCTTGCAAATGTTCTCTTAAGCTATGTTAATGAGACTATGCATTTGCTTAGAAACTTGCCTTTCTTCAAGATTCATGTCAAGCATTTTATGGCCCAGGATGACTCAGCTGGTGCCAATGTTATCTCAGAATGCATGTTGGGCGTGAGGGGCCTGGTGCCACTCTCTGAGTTTTGAGACATTTCCTTTCT
This sequence comes from Antilocapra americana, assembly GCA_007570785.1. Taxonomy (NCBI): domain Eukaryota; kingdom Metazoa; phylum Chordata; class Mammalia; order Artiodactyla; family Antilocapridae; genus Antilocapra; species Antilocapra americana. Next base: position 1,240,081 of record ML663023.1, read on the forward strand.
CTAATTGGCTGCTTGCTAGTAGGTATATAACTTCCTTCTAAAGTCATAGCAGAGGACACTCTTTCTGCCCGCTTCTGGTGTCTATGTCAGGAGCTTTCTCTCTCGCTTTACACTTTAATACAACTTTATCACACATAAACTCTGAGTGGTCAAGCCTTGTCACTGGCCCCAGGTTGAATTCCTCTCCTCCGGAGGCCAAGAATCCCGGTGTCTTTTGTGGCTCAGCAACAATCTTTCATCATCCTCTCTTGTCTCCTTCTCCTGCCTTCAATCTTTCCCAGTATCCAGGTCTTTTCTAGTGAGTCACTTCTTTGCATCAGGTGGCTGAAGAATAGGAGCTTCAGCTACAGCATCAGTCCTTCCAATGAATATTCAGGACTGATTTCTTTAGTATGGACTGCTTAGATCTACTTGCAGTCCAATGGACTCCCAAGAGTCTTCTCTAACACCACAGTTCAAAAGCATCAATTGTTCATAGTCAAAAGCATTGATAAGGTGAGACATGTTCCCTCTATGCCCACTTTGTGGAGAGTTTTTTTTTTTTTATCATAAATCTATGTTGAATTTTGTCAATAGGTTTAAATGCATCTCTTGAGATGATCATATGATTTTTATTCTTCAATTTGTCAATATGGTATATCACCTGCATTGAATTTCAAATATTGAGCTATCCTTGCATCCCTGTGATAAATTCCCCTTGATCATGGTGTATAATCTTTTAAATGTTCTATAGAATTTAGCTTGCTAATATGTTGTTCAAGAGTTTTGCGTCTATGTTCCTCAGTGACACTTGCCTGTAATTTTCTCTTTTTGTGATATCTTTGCTGGGTTTTGATAGCTGGGTGATGCTGCTGGTCTCATAGAATGTGTTCAGAAGTATTCCTTCCGCTTCAATTTTTTGGAATAGTTTAAGAAGGGTAAGTACTAACTTTTCTATAAATGTTTGGTAGAATTCACCTGTAAAACTGTCTGCTCTTGGCAATTTGACAGAGGAATTTTATATTCACTGAGTCAAATAGTAGAACATTTGGGTTTATATTTTGTAAGTATTTTAGTAATCTGAGCAGATCAAAGACCGAAAGGCCGGGTCTTTCACCAAAGATAGTTTGGGAAGCACCAGAGTTGACTGAGGATGGCAGCTTTTCCTGCAGAAGGCCGTACACTTTCTGTTGCAGCTCTTCAGCTACACTGTTGTTACATCTAAGCCACCAAATGAAATGGGTTTTGGACAAAATGAAGCCAAATGAGACTATTTATTGCCACTGAAATTTAAATTTTATATCATTTTAATGTATCACAAATATTATTCTTCTTTTGACGTTTTTTCAATCATTTAAAAATGTAAAAACCATTCTTTGCTTGCAAGCTGTACAAAAACAGACAGTCGACAGAGCTGGCCAGGCTGTTTTCCAGCCCCGGATTAGACTGGATTGTCTCTAATACTTGGTGTTTGTCTTAGGGAGAGAAATATTTGTATGTGTTTGATGATGCTAATTTTTAAATAGGAAATACATTCATTCTGTTAAAAAACAAAATGATATGAAAAATTATATATTGAGAGCTCTCTCCCCTCTGTACCTACCACATCTCCTCCCTGACAGTGCTGCTCTTTATAGGCGAGCATTGAAATTAACCTCTAGTCTTTTCTTTAAATGTTTATGTCAACATTAGCAAACACATATTCATATTCCCACCCTTTCCTACATAAATGTAGCACACTATTTATATTCCTCCACTCTGCTCTTTTTGCTTGCCACCATATCCTGGAGATTTTCTGTATTGTGACAGAGGAAATGTCTCTCACTGAACAGGTATATTGTATTCCATTTGAAGTTGTACCCTTGTTTATCTAACTCTTCTTGTCTACGTGGACACTTGGGGATATTTCCAACCCAATTAAGAACAACGTAGAAATGATGAAAGTTGCTCACAAATTGCTGTTTATGTACTGGTGTACCTTCAGGGTGTCTATTTCCAGAAGTTCTTTGCTGAGCCAGAGAATACCTGTGTATCTAATATTGATAGATATTGGCAATTTAGTCTCTGTGGGCATTGTGCCCTCCCACCAGCCATCCCTGAGAGGGCTGATTCCCCACACAGCCTTGCCAATAGAGCATTGTCATACTTTTGGACTTTTATCGATTCTAATAAGTAAAACTAGACTTGGGTGTGGCCTAAGGCCTCTTGGAGGAGGTCACCATTAACCCCACCAGAGAGTCTCCAGAACTTACACAGGCCTGGGGGAACAGACTCTTGGCGGGCACAAACAAAAGCTGCTGTGCACCAGGACCCAGGAGAAAGGAGCAGGGACCCACAAGAGACTGACCCAGACTTGCCTGTGAGTGTCCAGGAGTCTCGGGCGGAGGCATGGGTGGGCAGGGGCCTGCTGCAGGGTCGAGGGCACGGAGTGCATGGGACCTTCTGAAGGAGGCCGCCATTATCCGCATTACCTCCACCATAGTGTGGCCTCAGGTCAAACAACAGGGAGGGAACACAGCCCCGCCCACCAACAGAAAATTGGATTAAAGATTTACTGAGCATGGCCCCGCCCATCAAAACAAGACACTGTTTCCCCCCTCAGTCTCTCCCATCATGAAGCTTCCATGAGCCTCTTATCCTTATCCATCAGAGGGCAGACAGACTGAAAACCACAGCACAGAAAACTGACTGAACTGATCACATGGACCACAGCCTTGTCTAACTCAATGAAGCTATGAGCCATGCTGTGTAGGGCCAAGACAGATGGGTCACGGTGGAGAGTTCTGACAAAACGTGGTCCACTGGAGAAGGGAATGGCAAACCACTTCAGTATTCTTGCCTTGAGAACCTCATGAACAGCATGAAAAGGCAAAAAGATAGGACACTTAAAGATGAACTCCCCAGGTCGGTAGATGCCCAATATGCTACTGGAGAAGAGTGGAGAAATAACTCCAGAAAGAATAGAGACAGAGCCAAAGCAAAAACAATACCTAATTGTGGATGTGACTGGTGATGGAAGGGAAGTCTGATGCTGTAAAGAGCAATGTTGCATAGGAACCTGGAATATTAGGTCCACGAATCAAGGAAAATTGGAAGTGGTCAAACAGGAGATGGCAAGAGTGAACACTGACATTTTAGGAATCAGTGAACTAAGATGGATTGGAATGGGTGACTCACTAAGATGACCATTATATCTACTATAGTGGGCAAGAATGCCTTAGAAGAAAAGGAGTAGCCATCATAGTTAACAAAAAAGTCTGAAATGCAGTGCTTGGATGCAATCTCAAAAACAACAGAATGACCTCTGTTCATTTCCAAGGTAAACCATTCAATATCAAGATAATCCAAGTCTATGCCCAAACCAGTAATGCTGAAGACACTGAAGTTAAACAGTTCTATGAAGACCTACAAGACCTTCTAGAACTAACACAGAAAAAGATGTCCTTTTCATTAGAGGGGACTGGAAGGCAAAAGTAGGAAGTCAGGAAACACCTGGAGTAACAGGCAAATTTGACCCTGGAGTACAAAATGAAGCAGGGCAAAGGCTAACAGAGTTTTGTCAGGAGAACGCACTGGTCACAGCAAACACCCTCTTCCAACAACGCAAGAGAAGACTCTACACATGGACATCACCAGATGGTCAGCACCGAAATCAGATTATATTCTTTGCAGCCAAAGATGGAGAAGCTTTATAGAGTCAGCAAAAACAAGACCGGGAGCTGACTGTGTCTCAGCTCATGAACTCCTTACTGCCAAATTCAGACTGAAATTGAAGAAAGTGGGGAAAACCACTAGACCATTCAGGTATGACCTAACTCAAGTCCCTTACAATTATACAGTGAAAGTGAGAAATAGAGTTAAGGGACTAGATCTGATAGAGAGCCAGAAGAGCTATAGGTGGAGGTTCATGACATTGTACAGGAGGCAGGGATTAAGACCATCCCCAAGAAAAAGAAATGCAAAAAGGCAAAATGGTTGTCTGAGGAGGCCTTAGAAATAGCTGAGAAAAGAAGAGAAACTAAAGGCAAAGGATAAAAGGAAAGATCCATTTGAATGCAGAGTTCCAAAGAATAGCAAGGAGAGATAAGAAAGCCTTTCTCAGCGATCAATGCAAAGAAATAGAGGGAAACAATAGAACAGGAAAGACTAGAGAGCTCTTCAAGAAAATTAAGAGATACCAAGGGAACATTTCATGCAAAGACAGGCTCAATAAAGAACATAAATGATATGGACCTAATAGAAGCAGAAGATATTAAGAAGAGGTGGCAAAAACACACAGAAGAACTATATAAAAAAGATCTTCATGACCCAGTTAACCACGATGGTGTGATCATGCACCTAGAGCCAGACATCCTGAAATGTCAGGTCAAGAGGGCTTGATAGGAAGCATCACTATGACCAAAGCTAGTGGAGGTGATGGAATTCCAGCTGAGCTATTTCAAATCCTAAAAGATGATCCTGTGAAAGTGCTGGACTCAATATGCCAGCAAATTTGGAAAACTCAGCACTGGCCACAGGACTGGAAAAGGTCAATTTTCATTCCAATACCAAAGAAAGGCAATGCCTAAGAATGCTCAGACTACCACACAATTGCATTCATCTTGCATTCTAGCAAAGTAATGCTCAAAATTCTCCAAGCCAGGCTTCAACAGTACATGAACCGTGAAATTCCAGATGTTCAACCTGGATTGAGAAAAGGCAGAGAAGCCAGAGATTAAATTGCCAACATCCGCTGGATCATTGAAAAATTAAGAGAGTTCCAGAAAAACATCTACTTCTGCTTTATTGACTATACCGAAGCCTTTGACTGTGTGGATCACAATAAACTGTGGAAAATTCTTTAAGATATGGGAATACCAGACCACTTGACCTGCCTCCTGAGAAATCTGTATTTCCAGGTCAAGAAGTAGTTAGAACAGTTAGAACTGGACATAAAGCGACAGACTGGTTCCAAATAGGGATAGGAGTACATCAAGGCTGTATATTGTCACCATGCTTATTTAACTTCTACGCAGAGTACATCATGCGAAATGCCAGGCTGGATGAAGCACAACCTGGAGTAAAATTGCCGGGAGGAATATCAATAACCTCATGTGGATGACACCACCCTTATGGCAGAAAGCAAGGAACTAAAGAGCCTGTTAATGAAAGTGAAAGAGGAGAGTGAAAATGTTGGCTTAAAACTTAACATTTGGAAAACTAAGATCATGGCATCTGGTCCCATCTTCATGGCAAATAGATGAGGAAACAATGGAAACAGGGAGAGACTTTATTTATGAGGGGGCTCCAAAATAACTGCAGATGGTGACTACAGTCATGGAGTTAAAAGATGCTTGCTCCTTAGAAGAAAAACTATGACTAACCTAGATAGCGTATTAAAAAGTGGAGACATTACTTTGCCAGACTTCCCGGTGGCTCAGACTGTAAAGCGTCTGCCTACCATTCGGGAGACCCAGGTTTGATCCCTGGGTTGAGAAGATCCCCTGGAGAAGGAAATGCCAACCCACTCCAGTACTCTTGCCTGGAAAATCCCAAGGTTGGAGGAGCCTGGTGGGCTACAGTCCATGGGATTGCAAAGAGTCAGACATGACTGAGCGACTTCACTTTCACTTTACTTTGCCAACAAAGGTCTGTCTAGTCAAAGCTATAGTTTTTCCAGTAGTCATGTATGGATGTGAGAGTTGAACTATAAAGAAAGCTGAGTGCTGAAGAATTAATGCTTTTGAACTGTGGTGTTGGAGAAGACTCTTGAGAGTTCCTTGGACTGCAAGGAGATCCAACCAGTCCACCCTAAAGGAAACAAGTCCTGAATATGCATTGGAAGGACTGATGCTGAAGCTGAAACTCCAATACTTTGGCCACTTTGTGCTAAGAACTGACTCATTGGAAAAGACCCTGATGCTGGGAAAGATTGAAGACAGGAAGAGAAGGTAACAACAGAGGATGAGATGGTTGGATGGCATCACTGACTTGATGGACATGAGTTTGAGTAAGCTCTGGGAGTTGGTGATGGACAGGGAGGCCTGGTGTGCTGCAGTCCATGGGGTTGCAAAGAGTCAGAGATAACTGAATGATTGAACTGAACTGAATAAAGAAAAATGGTATCTCAGTGGAGATTTCTTTTGCAAGTCTCTTATTATGAGTGAGAGTAAATATGTTCAGGGCTTCCACTAGCAAATGTAGCCTCTTTCTGCAGAATTACAAAAAGGCTCCCATTCTTAGAAGGTGAATTACAGAAGGCACTCTCTCTGGTGAATGCAGAACTTGCTAAAGTTCAGCTCCCATCCATGCCCCATAAGCCCGGTGCCTTTGTGGAACCCACAGCCAGCAGCTCTGATAATGATTATTAGGGCAGGACCAGCCATGTAATTTGTGGGTCCCAGTGCAGAATAAAATTTTGCGATGGCTGGGACAGAGCAGTAACCAGGTGCAGTGCCCACTGGGACTCCGCCTGTGTCACAAGCCCGGGAGCCAGCCCTGGGTGAGGGGATTAACGCCCTGGGAGTCCCACTGGTGGCCAGCATTACCCTGACGCACCTCTGGGCTGGCAACATAGAAGAACGTATCTCACAGGAGGCTTGGACTATAGACCCCCCAAACATCGGGAACAACACTTCTGTTCTTTCCCAACAAGGCAGCAGGAGCTGCTCTTATCCAAGGTGGGAGAGGTGGAAGGCTGGGTTTTACTTGTAATAATAAGGACAGATGGAGACAACCTAGACCTGGTACTTTACATCCATTATCCCTTTTGCTTCTCCATCAAGCCCATGAACTTGGGACCAAAGTGATCTCCATTTAGATGAGGGTGTTAAGGCTTAGGGAAATGGTGGTAGTGGGGATTCGACTCAACCAGTTTGGTACTAAAGTCTGTATTTCTAACCCTGTACACTCTACTGCCTTGTACTAGTCTGTTCTTACATTAGAAGTGCCTGTGAGCACCCCGACCCCCCCCACACACAGTTTGCCAGATGAATTGCTTTATTCAGGAGAGCCAACCAGGAGTGTGGCTGGTACAGCTAAACGTGATGTTGGACTTGATTCAAGAGTAGAGTTGGGAAAAAGTCTCTGGCTGCCCAAGGGAGCAGGGGGAAGGGGCGTGCCAGAGCTTTGAGCTTCTCATTCTGGATTGAAAGCTTCAGTCAGGAAGGAGAAGGGCTCCTGCGTGGTCTTGAGGGTGGGTCTCAGCTATGTCATTTGCTGGCGAACGTGGCTAGGGTAGAAGGTGGGGTGCTAGAGAGGGAAACTCAGCATTGGTTGGCAGGGCTTCCAGGATGAGGGCCTTTCAGCACTTGGGGGCACCCCCAAAGCACAGAAGGTTGCTGTAGTATTGGAGATTTTTCTTGTAGGTCCTCAGGTTTTCACCAAAACAATCGGCAGCTCTTTTATCACATTCACACAGTTGACGCCTACAGTAATCCTGATCGCCTGAAATCACAATCAAATAAATGCAGGGTGGGGGTTGGTTAAGATTCTGTGGGTTCTTGTGTAAATTCTGGGGGAGGAGACACAGCCCCTGTTCTCCTAGGCACAAGTCTGGGACAAACACCGATGTCCAGGTATTTCTGACTGGTGGGGAGACAGAATTCCTGCCCT